>OY759271.1:17509727-17674727 GCA_963662155.1 Lamellibrachia columna | reverse complement strand
ATGGTGCACTTTACCCAAGGCGTAGTCTACAGACTTGGGCATAGATTGGCAACAATTGGAACTAAATTAAAGTTGACTGTATCCCAGTGGGACAAGTTCTCCAGTTTGTTGTATCGACGAATGGTGTTTCAAAATGTACATCCTAGTCCAGGTGCAAACACTGCTGTTTAACATAGTTACATCCACCTGCGCAATTCGTTTCCCTCAACACGTTGGTGCGAAATAGTAATGCTTGTCCAATTTATAACATGGCTTGTTGACGCCTGAACGTGTCCGTATGTCCTGTCACAGACAGCGGCATTGCCCAGGTACTCACAATTCACACATTCCAGCCGAACAACGCATTCCTGCGTGTCGTCTGGCTGTCCACTGCCATTGGGATAACTCAGTGGACGAAGGCCGTGTTCCTACTGGTGGGGCGGCAGGCACCTCTTGTATGCGAGAGGACCGAGCGAGTCGACCGAACGCCCCGAGTACGTACGCTGAGGACATGTTATTTATTATAGTTGTGCTTGGGACAGGTGCGTCAAGGGAAACTCGGTTTTTGTTTCTTTCTCTTTCAACGGCTTTCTGCTAATTCCTCGGTGCCACGTGTCGGTAAATCGCAGTTTAAACACACAGTGCAAACTAATAGGAAGTCATTCGGGACTTTCAAAAGTGTCCGTTATAGACAAGTGCCCGTTATATAAATATAAAATTAATGCGTTTCACGTATTTGGCTCATTCGTTAGTGTTTTGTATACTATAAGTGTTTTTCTCAAAATGAGCATGTAGTTTGTTTGTAGTTTATTTGTAGTTTGTGTTTTCCTCTTCGTCCCGTTGTTGTTTTTATTTAACTGTTTCTAGTCCTGCGTTATGTTATTTTTGTCCGTATTAAAAGTCATCGTAAACCTGCTCCTTCGTTGGAGTCGTCTTTATATTACTTTATATTACTTTATATTACTTTATATTACTTTGTATTACTTTATATTACATTGTATTACTTTATATTACTTTATATTACTTTATATTACTTTGTATTACTTTATATTACTTTGTATTACTCATCCTAATCACACATTTTTCGTTCTTTTACGACATATTTTCTTCGTGGTCAGTTTGGTTTGTATTTCACAATTTTGTCCTACGCATAAATCACCATAATTTATGTCATTATCGATTTCCTTTCCGCATTTCATTAAAGTTGGGGCACTATAAACCGTCTTCTTGTCACCACAGTCAATAGAGCGCGACGCCTGACTCAAGAAACCTTTCCAAGACATCGCCGTGAGTTGGTCGAACACTAATGCTAGGCGTATGCATTGATAAACTTTTGTTGCGAATAGTGTGTTTATTTGACATAAAATGGATCAGTCGTGCAATGTACGCTGGTCTTTAACTTCAGAAAACTCGATTCGTGTGTTGGTTTGGCCAGCGCAACCGATTCTAATATTTAATCGCAGTGACACATTTTGTACAATCTTACAAACGCGCGACTCGTAACAAAAGTTTAGCAATATACCCCTAGCAGGAAGCACCGTGCAAGGGACGGGGTCTTTGAAGCCATGTTGGCAATGAATGAATCTCCAACTAATTTCCCTCGGTCGTTGTTCTTACAAGACCGTCCTGGTGACATAGGAAGTAGTCGTCTATGGTGCACCCATACAACGCACCATTAATCCCAGTCAGTGGCGTCCTATCTCATTCCGCTCGCTACCTCCATTCCACGTCATTAAGTTTCATCAAAGTCCACGAGCGGCCGTAATGTTCAGAGTAAACAAGGGGCTCGGCCAGGCGACCTGCCTGGTGTGACGGCGTCTGCACCGCCCGCGGGTGCCCGCACGGCTTTGTTGACGCGATCACAAACGAACCATGAACACTGCATTTGGCTAAAAGACGCCTTCGAGGGCTAAAGGGATCACGATCTCCCTTGGAATGTCGTAGAATTGCGCTGGAACGATTTCACATTTCCACATACAGGTCACAACGTAAACAAAATGCTTATTACACCTTATTACACCTTATTGCACTACTTTTTACACGGTTAACATGAATATGAAACATCGCGGTAATAAACTCGATAGAGTTGTGTTATATACCTTTTAAAGCATGCGTCTTTTTAAGGCACTGTGTTAAATTTGCGAGAACGATATCGCACCATAGTAATTATTATAAAACAAAGATGTAACAGGGAGGCTTTGAAATATTGGAATCCGATCGAAGGATCAACGACGTTTGATTTATATACTCAGTTATGTGGAAAGAGAAACAAACTTAAGTGGAACACTCATAAAACCGTTTCATACCTGATATGTTTTAGCATTTAGTGTTTTTTAATATTAACGTACATATTATCGGTTTAATATAACCTGACACTCGGGATAAATGCGCACACAAAGAATTGTCTCTTGGATTATAACTGTACTAAGAACATTTCACATTTACGTAGTTCGTATATCATCGCCCCCCCCCCCTCCAGGACACCCGCTGCTTGTGCCCGTCCCGTCGACCAAAGCTCCTATAGTTACCCAAGCAAGGTGTGCCGTCGGCACCCAGCGGGCAACGTGGCGATAATCATGCGTGTCTTTGAAGTCGTGTGAAATTCGTCGTCGCCGGTGTACATGAATGGAACAACTCGTCAACGTTGGTGTTGTGGCAGTAGGATAGACCACCGAAGCGTAGTTATCGGTTGACCCGCAGCGTTGACTGAAAGCAAGGATCAAAGTCTTGTATTTCTTCTGCGTCTTCTCCTGTTACCGTCGTAGGTGTTGCAAGCAGACACCAGCTTCTGTGTTCGGTAACCGGGCGACGAGCCCGGTAAGGAGTGCAGCCCACACGTGAGATCGGGTAATCATAACCGAACTCTATCATATGTCATCAATCCGTCTCATGTGGGGTCTTCGTCTCAAGCTCTTGTCAATTAGCTTCTTGTTGGGGCGTAGGTTTTTGTTGTGGTCCGTTCAGTTGGTAACGTTCTTTTATGCGTCAGGACAGTTGACACCGAGGCATCTCGCGTGCTCTTGCGGTTGTACAAACGTTTTTACTTATTTGTCTCAGTGTTTTGTCTAAAGTATCTCTTGCACCAGGCTGATAGCACAATGTTCTAATTATTGAGACAAAAGATGCAGGACTTGTGTGGGGTTGAGCATATGTCACGTTTCGGTTTCGGTTGTATTTCTTTGTAAAATGTACCGTCTTCGTTGGATACACACTGCACTTTCTCACGTGTGCACGCTGCACTTTCTCACGTGTGCACGCTGCACTTTCTCATGTGTGCACGCTGCACTTTCTCATGTGTGCACGCTGCACTTTCTCACGTGTGCACGCTGTACTTTCTCACGTGTGCACGCTGTACTTTCTCACGTGTGCACGCTGTACTTTCTCACGTGTGCACGCTGTACTTTCTCACGTGTGCACGCTGTACTTTCTTTCAGAAGAAACCTGCACCACAATATGAGCTGTTGGTATCGGTGCCACAACGAATGGACGTTGGTTTCTGATGGACCCCTCCATCAGTCTACGCTGTACCAAACACCTCGTCACCACTATAAGCCCTCATTCTCACTTGGGCGACAATGGACATCGGAAAGTATAAGTGTGTGTACGCCTAAACAAATATTGTGTTCTTAAGTTCCTAATTTTGCTTTACTTTTGGAGGGCTTCTAGCTCAGAGTATATAGATTTAGATGTGTCAATTCCTTAATTTTATCCAGCCAGTCTTTCCTCTGACGGCCTTGTCTTCTCTTGTCTTCCAGTGTTCCTTGCAGGATGGTGTTGTGTCGGGTGATGTGGCCAAACCGTTGCCAATGAGTGTTCTTGCTTTCCAACAAGGAAATCCACTTGTTGTCTCACATATTCGTTTATTTTGGGTTCGGTATAACACATGTGGAGGAGTCTCCTGAAGCATTTCATTTCAAATGCGTGTATGCGTCTCTCCGTCTCTGCTGTCAGAGTCCAGTTCTCGCATACACAGAGGAGGATACTGCATGCAAGTGCTTGGTAGAGCTTAAGCTTGATCTGGAAGCTGATGTATCTATATTTTTCCAGATGATGTTAAGTGTTGACATAGCATACATGGCCACAACGATCCTTGTTTTGATTTTTTTCTGAGGAGCCATCTTTGCTTAAGGTGGGCTTAAGATATCTGAATGAGTCTGCTACCACAAAGTTCTTGTTGTGGTCTTGATATCAGTGACACTACCGACGGAAGTTTGATCTACAAGTACAAAAAAAATATCATATGTATCATAACCATCGTTACGCCAATTACGTCTTTATTTTGGTCGTTTACCCTTTTGGACATTGGGTAAGCTATTCTTTATGACGGTGCACGGTAATGAATCAACTTTATAGGTTTGTTATCCAGTGCGCCGATAACGTTCGTTTGTTATCCAGTGCGCCGATAACGTTCGTTTGTTATCCAGTGCGCCGATAACGTTCGTTTGTTATCCAGTGCGCCGATAACGTTCGTTTGTTCTCATGAGCCGCAATTCATTAGTTCATTAATATACCTCAGTGCCGGATTAACAACCTGGGGTTCTGGTACAAACGTTTTGTACGTACATTTTATAGGGACTTTCTACCGGTACATTGTAGGCCGTTACCCAGTGCGTGAAAGACGAAGGTCGAGACGCGTGGCATTGACCATAGAGCTACGTCAGCGAAGTTCATCCAAATGTCCGTTTCGTTGTTTCAGACACCGATTTTCATTATTATTTACACGTGCCGTGGTTATGCTAAAACCCGACTGTCACCATGAGTGTTATGCGGTCACAACTGGATAGACGTAAATCGCTAATTCACAGGTTGTACAAAAACAAGTTTAAGAAGAAGTACGTAAACGCTTCGTCAAAATGTAAAGCGAGCTATAGTATGGGGTGCCACTGATTTTGTGGGGCCCCTTGTTGTGGGGCCTGGTACGAGTGTACCACTTGTACCGTTGTTAACCCGGCACTGGTGTACTTGCACAAGATGTGCTGGTAGATCACTCCATATACACACTTGTTTCGTAGGGGTAAAGCTGACAGTCGTAGGGTCAACGAGGACGTCTAACTCGTGGACCTAGTCAAACAATAACGTTCCCTGTGCTAACGTCGACCGGAATTTGCGCCTGAATTCCATTGCCCGACATAAACCGACTGATGTGCCTCGAATGTTTCCTTTGGGTACTTAGTTAGCTTAATAACGCACCCCGTTATACTAATTTCGTCGCCGACCAAGGAACATCACATATTATCGCCCCGTTTTATTGGACGCTGCGGAAACCAGAACGCCATATCACTAATTATTACTGAGCTCTGATGACAGCCGCACTCCTGAACCCAGTTCTTCCCGGTAGGGCGGTCCAACTTGGGACAAAGTAGGATTATGCCACCGGCGAAGGACACATTTCAATTCACGTTCTACGCCCGCGGGTCGGATCATAAAAACGATTTCATACTCGTTAGTTGCGGATCAGAGGGATTCTCCGGTACATAATGCGTGGTCAAGGCTTGGGGCTCGCGGCTATTTGCACCGAGAAACGAGTGCAGGTAATGAATGGTGCGCTTAGATCAACCCTTCGCGTACGCTTATGAACTTGCGCACGCACGCACGCACGCACGCACGCACGCACGCACGCACGCACGCACGCACGCACGCACGCACGCACGCACGCACGCACGCACGCACGCAGAGAGCGTGTGTTGGAAAATGTTTTTATTTCCAAGAATTCAAAGCCTAAAAGTAAGAATATTCGTTGTTTCCTGGTATTGTGTAATTGATGGAAATGCCGAGATCGGGTGTTTTTGTCGGTTTATGACTGTATATTCCCGGACCTCTTCTTTAAACAGAATCATAGAAAATGTTGGATGTTTGAACGGTTTATTTTATTGATGCATTGGGAAATATACATTTACTACTGATGCGTGTGCGTGTGATTGCGAGCGAGCGAGCGTGCGTGCGTGCGAGCGTGCGTGCGTGCGTGCGTGCGTGCGTGCGTGCGTGCGTGCGTGCGTGAGATATATGTATGTATGCATGTGTGCGCGTGCGCGTGCGCGTGCGCGTGCGCGTGCGCGTGCGCGTGCGCGTGTGGGTGCGTGAGTGAGTTATTGCCAAAATCATTCAAGATCATTCATTGCCAAACTGCCAAAAAGTGGTGGCGCGAACTCCCGGACTGTTGGCCAATTAAAAGTTTGATGATAAAATGACGAGCTGTTTTTAACTCGATCTCCATGCGCTCTCAGAATGTCTCGTCTTCCATCAGAACCTACGCACTTGAAGTCGAACAAGCAACCCCCGTGCCTACGCAGATCGAGGGGTTAGCAGTTGTGTTTGTAGTACTCGGCACGCTGCCGTGAAAGTATATAGTGCGTGTGGAAAGTCACGTTACATAAAACAAGCAGTTTTTCTTAAGACTGGTATACGTTTTTGTGTGACTAGCTCATATTTGAAACCACATCTGAAAATTGCAGACATATTTGACCGGATCTGAGCACGCAACCCGTGTTTGTCGTACTCAGTCACGTCCGTTTGAGTGTCGTAGCGACAGGCAAAACGTCAAAATGCCATTAAACTGATAATAAAATGCTAAACGAGGTTGAGTAGGACACATGCGAAACTGATGGGATACCCCCAAGAGAGTATCACGTTTCATCCAGGAAAACTGCAACATTAGCCAGCGTGCACGCACAAAAGTTTATGAGACAGCGAGACTGGTGATGCGTGCCTTACCTTTAATGATGCCATTCCTCTTTCTGCTAGTAGATCGGTGTACAACAAAGACGTTTTTGTCGTTTTTACTCTGCCGTTGGTTTATCTATATATATATATATATATATATATATATATATATATATATATATATATATATATATATATATATATATATATATATATATATATATATATATATATATATATATAGCAGAATTTTATATCAGCTTTCTGGCCATGTCCTACATGTATATATCTGCAGTATGTGCGTCCTGTGTCCACGTTGTCTATACAACATCGTTACTTTTTTATAATGATTACCGAGGCGCTATTTATATCGCAACATTAGACTCATGCCGCTAATATTTGCACTTTGAAGGCTACACAGACAATTATTTTAGGATTTCAGAGCATACGTCAACTTTTTAACGCAATAGAGGGGCTCTATCTTTAATATTGTTGATTTTACTACCATCTTTTTGTCACATTTAATAGAGGCCTACCCAAGGATCTATTGTTTCCCATGACGGTAATACATAGGCACGTATGCCTAATTGTCGCAACACACGTCCCGGTTTTCTTCCAGTAAAGTACTAATTATAAGTTATAAACCTAGCTATACGCCGTGGTAACTATAATAACATTTTCTATGAAAGTATACTATCACAACGTATATATTAATGCATGCAGGTTCCGAAACATGTTGACCACACCTGCGTGTTACTTCAGTTAAATTCTTACGAGCTCGTGATTTTACCATAAATCTGGTTGTGCTCATTAAATAATGACGGAATGATGCATGATTGTCGCGTGGGGAATTCAGCCGACGAAAGCTCCCGGACCACCGCCGTCGTGGAAGTTATTAAACATCACGACGTGATCTGGTTAGGGAGCTAGCCCCAGGCGGGAATCACGAACCAACAAAGCACGGAAATAAACCGCCACTTCCATAAACTTACGCCTGACATATATGACCGGCGCTCGCTCGATATTTCAAATAACCCAGACTGTTTACGCCATATTGGATTTCTGGCTGAGGAGGTTTAACTGTGTCACGTGACGCTCAGATCGTCCGCAGCATCGCTGGTGTTCTCAGTAAATCAGGGTCGACACATTCCTGGAGATAGCAAGTGTTGCAATGGGTGGTTTTGCAGCAGCTTCATTCAATTAAACAGTTTTGAAGTCTGGTCTTTGAAAACATGATGTTAATTGGTCGTATTTCTTAATTATTAGTAGAGTGTTTGGAGGCATTAAATCACCATTTGGACATACATAAATAAATTGAAGTCACTAAAAAGCCTTTCAGGAAGGCCCTTTCATTAGTCAATTCATAAGTATATATAGATATATAATTCAATGTCCAGGAATAAACACTAAAAATTTTAGTCACACGGTTTCAGCACTAGGGGAGACCGGGGCTGGTTGTTAAAATGTCCAGTTAGTCACATGCATGTTAGATACGTTATTTTTGTCAACGCATACATTAAATAAATTAGTCGTGTTAATAAAATGTACCATACCAATGATATTCCATAGTATAGTTAGGTAGATATGTGAAATTTCCCAGGCGCGGTCGACTGTAACCACTAGCCTAACCACAAGCCCCGAAAAGGTTGTTACAACAAAGAACGTGTGGATCGCAAAGCATTTGTCATTTGTACATTTTGCTTTTATTATATTAATTGGATTATACACACTTATACATCTTATACACAGTGTACATAACAACGTAGGTATTCACAGCTTCATATATTAAACTTTTCATTTGTAGTTACCAAAGAGGACACATTCCCTGGATTGTGACACAACAAACAATGGTGAATGGAATATAGCAGGTAGGTAGTTTTAAGTAGTTAAAAAGTAGTTTTTGTCCACACCTTGCTAATTTCGTCTTCTTTACTCCCGATGTTTGGACAGTGTGTCCACTTGTGGCCTTCCAACCAACTACTTTCGATGACGACTCCATATTATGCGTTTTATGTCTTCCTAAACGACTCTGTAACAATGTGCCCCTGCATACAACTAGCCCCGCTCGCCCCTACTCTTCCTAGACGACTCTGTAACAACGTGCCCCTGCATACAACTAGCCCCGCTCGCCCCTACTCTTCCTAAACGACTATGTAACAACGTGCCCCTGCATACAACTAGCCCCGCTCGCCCCTACTCTTCCTAGACGACTCTGTAACAACGTGCCCCTGCATACAACTAGCCCCGCTCTCCCCTACTCTTCCTAGACGACTCTGTAACAACGTGCCCCTGCATACAACTAGCCCCGCTCTCCCCTACTCTTCCTAGACGACTCTGTAACAACGTGCCCCTGCATACAACTAGCTAGCCCCGCTCGCCCCTACTCTTCCTAAATGACTATGTAACAACGTGTCCCTGCATACAACTAGCCCCGCTCGCCCCTACTCTTCCTAGACGACTCTGTAACAACGTGTCCCTGCATACAACTAGCCCCGCTCGCCCCTACTCTTCCTAAACGACTATGTAACAACATGCCCCTGCATACAACTAGCCCCGCTCTCCCCTACTCTTCCTAGACGACTCTGTAACAACGTGCCCCTGCATACAACTAGCCCCGCTCGCCCCTACTCTTCCTAGACGACTCTGTAACAACGTGCCCCTGCATACAACTAGCCCCGCTCGCCCCTACTCTTCCTAGACGACTATGTAACAACGTGCCCCTGCATACAACTAGCCCCGCTCTCCCCTACTCTTCCTAATCGACTATGTAACAACGTGCCCCTGCATACAACTAGCCCCGCTCTCCCCTACTCTTCCTAAACGACTCTGTAACAACGTGCCCCTGCATACAACTGGCCCCGCTCTCCCCTACTCTTCCTAAACGACTCTGTAACAACGTGTCCCTGCATACAACTAGCCCCGCTCTCCCCTACTCTTCCTAAACGACTCTGTAACAACGTGCCCCTGCATACAACTAGCCCCGCTCGCCCCTACTCTTCCTAGACGACTCTGTAACAACGTGTCCCTGCATACAACTAGCCCCGCTCTCCCCTACTCTTCCTAAACGACTCTGTAACAACGTGCCCCTGCATACAACTAGCCCCGCTCGCCCCTACTCTTCCTAAACGACTCTGTAACAACGTGCCCCTGCATACAACTGGCGCCACTCTCCCCTACTCTTCCTAGACGACTCTGTAACAACGTGCCCCTGCATACAACTAGCCCCGCTCGCCCCTACTCTTCCTAAATGACTATGTAACAACGTGCCCCTGCATACAACTAGCCCCGCTCGCCCCTACTCTTCCTAAATGACTATGTAACAACGTGCCCCTGCATACAACTAGCCCCGCTCGCCCGTACTCTTCCTAAACGACTCTGTAACAACGTGCCCCTGCATACAACTAGCCCCGCTCGCCCCTACTCTTCCTAAATGACTATGTAACAACGTGTCCCTGCATACAACTAGCCCCGCTCGCCCCTACTCTTCCTAAACGACTATGTAACAACGTGCCCCTGCATACAACTGGCCCCGCTCGCCCGTACTCTTCCTAAACGACTCTGTAACAACGTGTCCCTGCATACAACTAGCCCCGCTCTCCCCTACTCTTCCTAAACGACTATGTAACAACGTGTCCCTGCATACAACTAGCCCGCTCTCCCCTACTCTTCCTTTGTTCAATAATAGTAGATTATTAAATGAAATAATAAACAAAATAATGATTATAATATATACAGTTAATGCACTCTGCACCCTTTAGTGTTTTTAAATCGAACCATATATTGCTGTAATTATTCTTACAGTTGTGTCACAAAAATAAGACACGTGACAAAGGGACACTGAACAATTTCAGCACTTTACATAACAAAAAAACGTCAATAACCCATCGGGGATGTCTCTCCGCGGGAGGACGGGGAATAAAAAGGGTATGTGAGGGGTGAGAGGTGAGTGGTACAAAATATTATCTAAAATGTATGATGAAATTGTTGAAGGATATATTACAGTATAAATACAGGACGCACAGAATATGCGGACAATACAGTAAAATCAAAATCAAATCAAATTTGTTTTGACACTGCATATCTCTAAAATAGACTCAGGGGTGAATACATAATAATAAATACATTAATTAAAATACATTACTTTAGTGATTATAATTATTACAATACAGACATTACATAAGGTAACACAATAAAAGTAAGATTATCTATGTATCTGTATATATATATATATATATATATATATAATATAAAGTGTGTGTGTGTGTGTGTGTGCGTGCGTGCGTGCGTGCGTGCGTGGGTGGGTGCGTGCGTGCGTGCGTGGGTGGGTGCGTGGGTGCGTGGGTGCGTGGGTGCGTGGGTGCGTGGGTGCGTGGGTGCGTGGGTGCGTGGGTGCGTGCGTGCGTGCGTGCGTGCGTGCGTGTGTGTGTATACACAAAATTACGAAGACTATATTAAAGAGAGAAAGGTTTTCAGGTCCGTGTTAAAACGTCTAGAATCACGTTGCGTTCTTAGCCCTATTGGAATATTAGAAGAGAGTTCCAGAGGGTGGGAAAGAAAACAGCATGATAGTATTATCAACAATGTCAACGAGGTAACTAAGCGTTAAGCTTCGCCTGCGTCTTCATGTTTCGAGGATAGAACATGTGTTTAGTGTTGTCCCTGTTTAAAATATTTAAACATACCATTAGCATGTCACCGTATCTATACTATAAATTTGGATAATTTTGAATTTTCAAAACATCTTGCGGTTAGACCAAGCGTTTCTTGGAGGAGAGGCTCGTAAAGAAAACCCAGCCATATTAATTTTTTTTCAAACCGGTCGTATCTCATTCTTCAAAGCCTCCGAATTTCCCGCTTCCACGTAATTTGTTGTTTCACTAAGATGACCTCGGCCTCGCGTGTATCACGAGCCAGCAGCTGAATAACCCTCAGTTATTTTAAATGTATTTTAACACGGAATTGATGTTCAGTAATTGTCTCACAGAACATTAAGTTTGTTCGGATCGCAGTCGGTATATCGGGCGTACCTGGGCCAATAATAAACCACTTTCAGCGGTCGTGGGGCTTTTTCGTGGACCCGGTGGACCGAAGCCACACCTGTCCGGGCGAGACGTCTGGCACGGCCATGAAACAACGCCGACTCCGAAGACGATGACAGACTATTCACACCTCTGCCGCGCCACAACAGGTGTTGTGTCTTTGATGTTGCCGATCTAAGGCGCGTGCCATCGATTAACTAGTGGCTTGTCAGTTAATTTAACGTCCGACCAAATAAGTGGCGACGTAGATGACAATGGAAAGCCAACATATGGCGACATTCACTGGACAGCAGACAGTTGGGGAAAGGGTACATTCTCGGGATGGGACAGACCACTATTAATTTCCCCATTGAAACCAATGCTAAAACTAATTCGGGAAATTCCACTCTGCAAAAAAATATGATTCGGTTTCTATGAAAAACGAAGATGTCTGTCTTGTCACCGGCAGTAATAGTTTGTCTTGTCACTGGCAGTAATAGTTTGTTTTGTCACCGGCAATAGTAGTTTGTCTTGTCACCGGCAGTAATAGTTTGGCTTGTCACCGTTTGTCTTGTCACCGGCAGTACTAGTTCGTTTTTTCACCGGCAATTATAGTTTGTCTTGTCACCGGCAGTAATAGTTCGTTTTGTCATCATCAGTAATAGTTCGTCTTGTCACCGGCAGTAAAAGCTCGTCTTGTCACCGGCAGTAATAGTTTTTCTTGTCACCGGCAGTAATATTTATTATTTAATATTATTATAAATTAATAATGCGCCATGTTTCCGGGTTAAAAACCTGCTCAAAAATGTATTTTTAATAAATGAATTAAATAAAGGAGTTATATAGAGAAGTCAAATAAATAAATAAATTAATACAATTATATTAATAAGTTAAAATAAACAACTACAATTAAGTTGATACATTAGATAAACATATAAGTTAATTAGAAAAGTTAAATAAAACAACTTAAATAAATAATAAGTTAAATAAGTAAAATGTTCCAGTCATTAAAATGTCAACAGTGTACGGAAGGCTTCGCGGAAGAGGTGTGTTTTCAAGAATGACTTGAACGCCGCAGCGGAGTTGGCTTGCCTGACTGCGGGAGGCTGGGCGTTTCACAGTGTCGGCCTTGCCACAGAAAAGGTGGGGGCGCCATTGCTCGGCGGTTAGAGCGCCGCGTTATGAATTGAGAGGATCTCCTGCTGCCGCGTCGAAGCTGTCTTTAGAATCCTATAACAAACTACTGTACAATCATTGGCATATAAAGCACAATATAATTATAAGTACCACTGGTAAATTAAATAAAAAGAAGCTGTGTAGGTATGAATATGTATCCAATATCACTCAGTTAAATCTCTTCGCTCCAACTTGTGCAGCGTTTCCAGCCGGATTTGCCCAACGACCCCCACGAGCGGGTATTTAGTCGCTGCAACACCCTAGCATTCGTAGGGATTGGGGCTGTTTGTTTCTGGTTTTTTTTGCGTACAAATAACTATTACAGGGGCAAAATGTGAGGAATTTGGGCCATTTTATTTCCTTTTTTTGCTCTCAGCATCGACCAGCCTTTTTTTGGCTTTGGCTTTAATCATCACAAATGCCGGTTCACATGAGTATGTTATTGGGAACATCACTAGGACCTGCTTAACATTTCAAATGTGTGGATATTTGTCCCTCATCTTCAGCCAGAATTCGAAAGATTCACAACATATTCGTGCAGCATGTTCGTCCCGACGTAATTCCAGGAGCTCTTCTTCTACCCTTGTCATAACTGTGTTGACTGCAGCATGAGTCAATCAACAAAATGACTGGTAGCTTGTGGCGCCACTTGTGCGAAACATCCTAATCACTGTTTGAATGCACCACCTAAAAACTCCCCACCAGTGGCGCCGCATAGTGAATGTAATGTAAGTCACTCACGATTTCATCACTGACACAACTTACATTTGATGTGCAGATTATGCAACCTTCAATTTTAATTGCATACTATTGTGGATAGCGTTTGCATTGAAAATTATATTTATGAGTTTCTTTTGTTCGTTCATTTGTGTATTGTTCTACTTAATATTGTACAATATTGTTGTAGAAGATACCATTTGAATTATATTGTACTCATTATTCAGCCTAACCAATTTTCAATTATTTAATAATCTTACTTGTTATTCTCTTACATGCATTTGAATAATAACAAAAGCTGCAACTTGTAATCAAATATATAATGCAGAAATATTTAGATGTTCATTAATGTCAGAGAAATTGCTATTTTCCAATTCTCATTTGAGCTACGGTATTGTAGACACTAGTATTGCATTGTATTGTACTATTCTGTTGTACTATAAGTAGGTGGTTCTCGCCAAAAGCCCTCCAGGATTTCCAGAGAATCTCCACAATTACACCGTAATGTAATTATTTTCTTTTTTATATTATATTATATTTTTTATATGTCATGACCAACTTATGTGTGTATGTAACTGAAATACATTTCATTCATTCATTCATTCATTCATTCATTCATTCATTCATTCATTCATTCATTCATTCATTCATTCAAAATGTGCATAGGAACAAAATAACGTTTTTAAAAATTATGCATGTACACAGTTGCAGTGACGTAAGTCGTGTAATAAGTCATTAACAACAATCGCGTTACCCATCAAAGTAAGCGGCTTATACCATTCCGCACTGTCCATTTTTTTATTATAATCACATTGTGGCAGTGGTGATATGCTGAGTGGCGCCACTGTTGGGGAGTGAGTTTGCCCTCTAAATAAAGTGGCGCCTCCTCGCTGGGCTCGGATAATCGAGGCCCGGTCGTTACAAAATGGCGTCTTAGTGAAGTTAGTCGAAGCAAACGAACTTGAGACATGTGGTTGTTTAGTTACCGGGCTTTGCAAATAAACTGGTCAAAACTTCCATTGGTGACGGCGAACATAATGATGTTCGTTGGGTGATTTATAGAACGGAAGGAAGGGGAAGGTAAACTGTGTAGGCTACGGCACGACACACCGCACGGGCACTGCCATGCCCAAGGCATTGGCACTGTTTATTCACTGTGACAGTGGCCGTTATCACCCTACTAGCATAGTCACCGGCGTCAAATTCAACCCATTGAAATCTCACTTGAACGTTAGAGACGTCACAGCCTATGTTTACAACAATAATGATAGTCTTGTCTGAACAAAATATATTAAAATATAATATAACACGGAACACTTGTATGCCCGGGTATTTATGGCCTATGGCTATGCCAGGGGATTCCATCATTAGGAAAGTGGATAAAATTGTAAATAGAGGAGATGACATAACAGTATGCCTACCAGGGGCAAAAGTAGAAGATATAGCAGAGAAGGCAGGACAGGTCATCATCATGGGTGGTGGCACGGGAGGTGCTGTTCTCGTGCATGTGGGAACGAACAATGCAGAGAAGGAGGGAACGTCAGCCATCGTTGGTAAGTACAGGAGGTTGATCAAGACACTTAAAGAGGCACGAGTTGGGCAGATCGTATTGTCGGGGATATTACCAATAATTGGAGGCAGGGGTGAGGAATATAGGAACTGTAGGAGGATGGCGATCAACACACAGGTACAGAAAGTATGTATGGAGGAAGGAGTAGGCTTCGTAGACATGTGGTTAAACTTTGTGGGAAGAGGTGACTTTTTCATGAGAGATGGACTTCATCTGACAGGGAAGGGCGAGTGTGAGTTTGTCAGAGTTGTCGACAAGGGCACAGGTACCATAAATTATTTAAACTAGATGCGCAGGGGGCACTGACAGAGAAAACTCAAAGGAGTACTACTACAAATACACATCCAAAGAAATGTTCACCAATAATTTCAGACAATGAACTTGAATGTGTATGCTTAAATGCCAGGAGCATAGTAAATAAAAAAAGTGAGTTAGACATTATGGTAGCAGATATTGATCCTCATGTAATAGGCATCACAGAATCATGGCCAAATGAAGATATAGTAGATGCTGAGTTAGCACTGACAGGCTATGTAATGTTTAGGAAGGATAGACGAGAAAGAAGGGGAGGTGGAGTAATTTTGTATATTAAAGAATCTATCCAAGCATATGAAATTACACTGAAAAGTGAAGCAGATAGTGTTGAAGCAATTTGGTGTAACATAGTTACCAGGAACTCAACATTAACAATAGGAGTAGTTTATCGTAGTCCTAACATAGGACAAGAGGAAGATGTAAAATTACAAAAGGCGATAAGGGAGGTGAGCAAGGGAGAATGTGTTATAATGTGTGATTTTAACCATGGCCATATACAATGGGAATCATTAGAGAGTGCTGGAGGTGACGACCATCAGTTTCTACTTCTAACACAGGATTGTTTCCTTACTCAACATGTCTTGGAACCAACCAGAAGTGGGAATGTGTTAGATTTAATTTTGTCTTCTCAAAATGAATTAGTTGACAATGTTAAAGTACACGAACCTTTGGGTTCAAGTGACCATAACCAAATCCATTTTAATATAAAAGTAAAAACAGGGAATACATATAAAAAACAATGGAGGAGGAACTTCAACAAAGGCAAATATAAAGTGATGAGAACATATCTAGCAAATATAGATTGGAATAACTTGCTGAAGAACAAGACAGCAACAGAATGCTGGACTTGTTTAAAATATGAGATTGAGGGCATTATTGAGAAATTTATTCCATTAAGAAAACGGGAAAAGATCCAGGAAAAAAACCTGTCAAAAAGAAGCTATTAGAAAAATTGCTCACAAACAGATGCTGTGGAGGGTCTATAAACACACTGGAAATGTAGAAGACTACACAAACTACAAAGAAATTAGAAAATCTAAAAGAACCTTTGAAAAAAAATTGGCAGGTAATATAAAAAATGACAGCAAGAGTTTCTATGCTTATGTAAGGAGTAAACAGAAAGTTCGAGATAAGGTCGGACCACTGGAAAACAACAGTGAAAACATAATTTCAGATGGGTTCCAAATGACAGAGGTCCTGAATGAGTATTTCAGCTCGGTTTTTACCACAGAAGATATCAGCTCACTACCAGTTCCATTGACTAAATTTGAGGGCTATAAATCAGAACATTTAGGGCAGTTATTTGTAACTCCTGAAATGATAGCAAAGAAAATTAAGAAGATGAAAGATAATAAATCACCTGGAGTTGATGGGATACCACCAAAACTGCTAAAGGAAATTGTTGATCAAATTAGTACACCACTTGCAAACTTATTTAACTTGTCACTAGAAGAAGGAATAGTTCCTTCAGAATGGAAAGAAGCAAACATTACGCCGCTATTTAAGAAGGGATCGAGGAAGAAGCCAGAAAATTACAGACCAGTGAGTTTAACATCAGTTGTATGTAAATTACTCGAAACATTAATTAGAGACCACATGGTGGAATTCCTCATAAAACATAAATTAATAAATACATCTCAACATGGATTCCTAAAAGCAAGGTCATGTCTAACCAATCTCTTATGTTTTTTAGAAGAAATTCACCAGTGGATGTTGTCTACTTAGATTTTCAGAAAGCTTTCGATAAAGTGCCACATCAAAGATTGTTACTTAAACTAAAAGCCCATGGGCTTACACACAGAAGACAGAGAGTAATAGTAGATGGTGAGATTTCAAACTGGAAATCTATTTTGAGTGGGGTACCACAGGGATCAGTATTAGGCCCTATACTGTTTTTAATATATATAAATGATTTGGAGGATGACATATCTAGCAAAGTACTCAAATTTGCAGATGACACAAAAGTATTCAGAAAGGTTACTAATGATACAGATAAACAAAGTTTACAGGATGATCTAGAAAAATTATTTAAATGGTCAGAAAAATGGCAAATGTTATTCAATTTTGGGAAGTGTAAATGTATACACATAGGACATGGAAATATGGATGAGGAATATAAAATGGGGGATGCTGTACTAGGTAGAACCACACAAGAAAAGGATTTAGGAGTAACATTTAATGCTGACATGAAAGTTTCAGAGCAATGTGGGATTGCTGCTTCGAAAGGAAATCAAATTCTAGGGCTAATTAGGAGAACTATCACGTATAAGGAGAAACATCTAATTGTACCCCTGTACAAAGCAATAGTTAGACCACATTTGGAATATTGTATTCAAGCATGGAGGCCATATCGTAAAAAAGACATAGATAAGCTAGAAAGAATACAATGAAGAGCAACTAATATGATTCCAGAATTAAGAGACCTTAGTTACGAAAGTCGCTTATTACAATGTGGTTTGACAACACTAGAGACCAGGAGACTAAGAGGAGACCAAATAGAAGTGTTTAAAATAGTGAACGGTTATGAGGATGTTGATAGGAATATGTTCTTCAAACTTAAAGAAGGCAGTAGAACCAGAGGACACAAAGCAGCATTAGTTAAGGAGCAGTGTAGGTTGGACATGAGAAAGTACTCTTTCTCACAGAGGGTGATAAATGAATGGAACAAACTGCCAAATGATTGTGTTAATGCTAGTAGTGTGAATATGTTTAAAAATAGAATTGACAGATATCTGATAAGGGCGGGCTACACATAGATGAGAAAATTGTTGGACTCTCGATAAGCCAATGGCTTCCTTGTCCACTTGCCATCTGGAACTTGTTGTTCGAGATGGCAATCTTGTTAAATCTTGTTATGATATATATACGGTAAAATGAAAAAAAGGTCATCAGTACCGCTTGCTATAGGCATAGATATAGGTTGAATTTAACCGGTTTATTCATCTCGCGCGACATGGTTTGGATGCTCAGTATTCATAAGTTTTTCATTCAAAACAACTTTTCTAATAATTTTTTTGCATTGAATTTATGAAGTAACTGTTAGTGAATTAGTATATTGATCTCTTGCACAAAATGTTTCTTAAGATTTTTGCGAAAATGACATATTCTATTAAGTAGGTTGAATTTGACGCTGACCAGTATAGAGGTCATGCCACATATAGACTTCCTGGTGTATTTAGGTAAATTTAGACATGAAATTAAAAAAATTCATATGATCTGGCATGAATACATTTTAACAGGCACATTCCGTAACATTGGGTCAATTCCATGACATGACGTTGCCATTGGCATTGAATCAGACATTGCCATGGCATTGGCATGCCAGTTTGTTAGTAGAACTAGAAACTATTGTCATTGAGAGTGAAATGGTTGAATTTTATATAATTTTAATAGGTGGAAGGATATTTGACATTTAACAAAATTAAGTCCCTGTTTTTGTAAAAGAAAATGAGGGATGAGGTATTTTTAATATGCTAATGTAGGTGTTAACGACTATCACAAATTAATTAACTACTTCAGAAGTCTACCAAGTGTATTTCTTACACCCCTCCGTTGTAATGTAAAAAAATATTTGATTTTTTTTTCTGTTTTGCATGACAAATAATCAAAACTGTTTGGATTTGTGGTCAAACATTCTCCAATGATGTTGTTGATGTAACCGTTGTAGGATTTCGCTACTTCTTTGTTGGCCTTTTTCTTAGTTTTTTAATCTTTCCAAATGTTTGTTTTGTTTTGTCCTTTTGGCTCTTGGAGTTTTGTCCCATTTTCATTGAAATCTTATAATGTGTCTTGTGATCCAGGGTAGATACTGTTTAGATGTTGTCATATGGCCAGTGGTGGATGTTGTCATGCGGCCAGGGGTGGATGTTGTCATGCGGCCAGGGGTGGATGTTGTCATGCCGCCAAGGGTGGATGTTGTCATGCGGCCAGGGGTGGATGTTGTCATGCCGCCAAGGGTGGATGTTGTCATGCCGCCAGGGGTGGATGTTGTCATGCCGCCAAGGGTGGATTTTCCTATCTGCTTAGTGTAATTTGCATGAAAACAGTTCCAATTAGAGTGGTTTATTTTTTCTGGTGGGATTCATGTTGATGTCAAAGAGAATGGCTTCATGATCACTCTTGCCTGCCACTGTGTTTATGCTTGTGCAGGGGTGGAAATAATTCCAGAAATCTAGGTAGCCAGCAGGGCTACCTGAATGAAATATCTGGTAGCCCACAGACATATTTGGTAGCCCACATATAGGGCAATTCATCAACAAAAACCTCATTACGACTTTAACATTAATAAATGAAATAAAATTAAAAGCTAATCGTACTAGCATCTTCCACTGAAGTAATGTAATGTAATGTGTAATTTAGTTGTGTAACAATTAATATGTTTTACAAACTTACAAATGTTTGTAATGTTTGATGCAACAGTTTGAACATCAGTGACTTTGCGAATATTGTTGAGGAAGGCACCTGAATTGAAGTTGCACATTAATTTTGAGACAATGGAAGTTGCTCCTAAATGTTTACACAATATAAGTAGCTCCTAAATGTTTACATAATTTAAGTTGCTCCTAAATGTTTACATAATTTAAGTTGCACAGTATTGTTTATACGATTTAAGTTGCACATTAATGTTTATACGATTTAAGTTGCACATTAATAAAAAAATTAAGTTGCACATTAATCATAGCCCTATAGATGTCAGAACCGGGGCGAGTGGAGCCACATATATTTTTGGTGGATATATGTTGGCCCCCCTATATGCTTGCAGAAACCAACTCGGACCCCCCAATTAATATTTAACAACTTCCTACACGTATGTTGTTACACAATTTAAGTTACACATTAAAGTAACAAGGCACAAGAACATGTCCAGATTACATTTGGGATAGTACAATTAATTAAAATACTATTATTTTAAATGCTGTATAAATAACATGGGTATGACATTGTTATAGATAACTTCATTACGGTAAGGATGCGCTAAGTTGCTCTAGATAATTATAAACAAAAGAAATTATTAAAGTTATTCAAATAAAAAACAGTCCCTTTGTTTTTAACGATAAATACCTTTATTATAAGCAGTGTTACGTTTAGGAGTAACTAAATTTAAGTGTAAATTTATTGCATTAAACACTGTAAGCTGTTATTAATATTAACTTTATGATAGATAATCTCAAACAAATCTACAGCTTTTAACTGTCCAACTCCACTGCAACAATATTTTTCAGTTATGTAAATGTCACACTGCTAAATTAAATATCATTGACAAAAACGTGTTTTCTATAGTGTGCCTGGGAAGTGCACCACCAATGCCAACTATATAACTGCCTGGTCAATCACTGGGAAGTTTATTCCAATAATAACAACAGGTGACTGGGAGGGGCTGTTTATTGGATTGTCTGGTAGAAGTCAGACATGCCAGCAACATGTCTTTGATGTAGTTAATTGTTAACGATTGACTTTTTACAACCTGAAGCTTCTGGGAAGCCAGTGATTTCTTCCCAGGTAGTGACTGGGACTGAACTTACAATTAGACCACTTGTGACCCAGATTTATCAGTAGCCCGTTGGGCTCCTCTTGTTTCATAGTCTGATAGCTGGATGGAAATTCTGGTAGCCCCGTAGCTACTGGGCTACTGCTATTTCGAACCGTGTTGTGATAAGGGAGGGGTTTGATGTAAGTACCAGGTCTGGTGTATTTCCAGAGTGTTGTCCGATGGGTTTTACCATAAATATTATTAACTAGTCCAAATTCGTCAACTATTTAAATTTATTTGTTGTGTTTTGCAGCAGCTGTTGGTTTGTTGCACACAAACTTGATGTGACCTACAGCAGTCGAGGTTTGCAGTCCACATTGCCATCGCATGGGGCAACACAGTGACAAGGAAAACACAGATCGGGAGAACGAAATCTGGTATGCAACATTTATTTACTAAGTCTATTAATCACACTTGAAAAAAATGTACTTGCATTTTTGAAAAGTGTCTGAGCTGACTACTTTTTGATTGTGCTCTTCCTCCTTGTTCCCTGCTGTACAGGGGTGAGGGTCAGGTAAAGTATTGTCGAGCCACTCTTGCTGTTCTTTCTTTCCATAGTTTTCTATTGGCCGCCCCCTCTCTTCTGATTGACTGCACACCAAATGTTATTGCATATTTTATTGCTATAGGATATTTTCAATGCACATCTTTTTGCAGATTTTCCTTTTTTATTTATTATGTTTCTCTGTGAACTCGGCCCGATTAAGTGATCTTGGAGAGATTATAAAATTATACATCAACTAATTCTGTGTGACTGCAAAATACTGATCTACTTCCAAATCAGTTGACAACTGCCATTATCCTGATTGTAGC
The DNA here is from genome assembly GCA_963662155.1 of Lamellibrachia columna. Taxonomy (NCBI): domain Eukaryota; kingdom Metazoa; phylum Annelida; class Polychaeta; order Sabellida; family Siboglinidae; genus Lamellibrachia; species Lamellibrachia columna. Next base: position 17,652,949 of record OY759271.1, on the reverse strand, counting down.
AAGATGATTGCCATTATGAATTAGTAGAACTTTGTAGTATTCATTGTACAGTTACACTAGTATATCATGAAGATGTATTTAACGAGTGAATGATTACTGGTCGCTGTCTGATCCGATTCTCTGAGGTCTGAGTGCAACATGTCATGTAAGTCAGTGTTGTGACTGCCAACTCGGCCCCTGTATCGGTTTGACCCAACAACTGCAAACTTCAGGGCCAGTTGTGCAGGGGACAGGGGTATCCATGGGTAAGTGTAACACATGGCCGTGCAGGGGACAGGGGTATCCATGGGTAAGTGTAACACATGGCTGTGCAGGGGACAGGGGTATCCATGGGTAAGTGTAACACATGGCCATGCAGGGGACAGGGGTATCCATGGGTAAGTGTAACACATGGCTGTACAGGGGACAGGGGTATCCATGGGTAAGTGTAACACATGGCCGTGCAGGGGACAGGGGTATCCATGGGTAAGTGTAACACATGGCCATGCAGGGGACAGGGGTATCCAGGGGCCGAACACAGATCTACTCATCCTCTATACTTGCTCTGATAGTAGGTAGCGGCAGCAAACATTTCAATGATTTTTGTGTGTAAAGTTGAAGACAATTCAAGCGCTACACAATAAGAATTATGAAGATATCTTGAATAGTTTTTGAGTTTATGATCATTTAAACATTGATACAAAAGCCATGGGTGAATTTAAATATATTCGGGCAACTTTGAAATAATTTGTTTCACAAGATGTGAATTGCATGCATATATATATATATATATATATATATATATATATATATATATATATATATATATATATATATATATATATATATATATATATATATATATAAATGCTAATATACATTATATATGCCATTTATAAATCACAACATGCAATGTTGATAAACTTTATTTTTTTCTCCAAATCTTATATTGCAAATTGACGAACTAGAAGCTCCTGAAAATTATAAAATGTTAAATTCTGACCATGGATGACAGGGCCACAGGGCGACAAAAGGCCAAAATGTATACTATCTTTAAAAAGCTGATAAAGCAAATGCTGATGAATTAGATATCTAAGTTACAGTCTTCTCCATTTATAACTATATATTTTTTTATTAATTTTCAAACTTTCACCACAAAATATTGTTATTTATAGGTACCGACCATTCAGTTACTTGCCATGCCGAGATACTTACACATACATTTTCAACAATAGTTCTTCACACAGCTGGTACTACCTGCCATTGTTCATGTAATGGTCTTGGCTGCTCACAGACTACATTCTGCCATTGTTGGAATTCATGTCAAAGTTCCAGTCGAACATAAACTCGGCTGTCACAGTGTCAACATCAGACTTACACCACTGGAAAACATTTCCCTTAACACTGCACTTTTCCATGAAGGACACCTCAGCTTCTTGTTTGGTTTTGACAGATGGAACCTGACCGATGTAAAAGTCAGTGTCATAATACATGGCGATGAACTGTCCTTGATTAGTAAATTCGAAACTGCCAAAGTCTAATTGATCTTTGATAGTTTCGAAGTCCCTATCAGTGTCACAGTCTTGCTCTTCATCGGTGCCACTTGTGTCACTATCTGTGTCAACAACCTCTCCAGACCCTAGGAATGATTTCATGTTCCTAGTCAGGATGTCGAGGGAGCCACAAACAGGAGTGGGCTCTTTGAACAGTGGACTGTCGTGTGGAACCGAATCTGGTCCTTCGTGGATTGGAGCAATGCTGTATTGCTATCCAGGGACTTTAACAGCTTGTCTACATCAGCAGGTTTCAGACAGGGTCCCCCGTGTTTTTGCACAACCTCAGCCAGCTTTCTTTTCTTCTCTGCAAGTTCAGCTGCCTTCCTGTCCTATTAAAGCTTGTTTTGCATCAGCATTTCCTTCCTCTTAGCAAACATGTTTCTCTGGATTTCTTGATGTTTTCTTCTAAGACCTTCAGATTTCACAGAGCATATCTTGAGTAATTCGTCCTGCTTATCTTCAGACTACGCATCAAACCAGGCAGTCATCTGATTTCTCTTCAGCATGTTGATAGTGCTATGCAGGGATGCATGCCGCTTCTAGAAGATGCTGAAATCCAGGTCTTTGAAGCGTGCTTCTCCGATCAAGTTTGTGATTTTCGAATGCTTAATTTTCTCAATTCTAGCCTGGTCACTCACGTCATGATACCTTCCTCAGGTAAGAAATCAGCAAGCTGTCACTCCACAACATCTTTGTAGGCAGCACAAAGTTTCTGGAGGATGTCCACGACAGTTGCATGTGTGTTGTTGCTAATTGCATAGAGGGAAGGGAAGATATTGCTATCCATCTTGATCTTGAAATGTGGGGGACAGTCTTTATCTATCATAAGTTTGGCATCATTTTCCCACTTGATCATGCACTTCCACGAAACGGTCCAAGTACTTTATGTCTCTGCCCATCAAGATCCAATAAGGGCCAGTCACCTCATACACTAGGTCCAACGCAACAATGATTGCATTTACAGTCACATTCTGAGTTGTACAGGACACTGTCCTGATTCAGGTTCAAGGCTGGCATGAAGTTCTTGAGGAAGTTGATAAATTCACCACGGTAGTAATGAAGAGATGCAGCAGCCTACGATATATTATTAAATTGGTTTCCCCTGAAGCTTCTAATAGTTGATACAACGTCTTGCTTATTACAGAATGCCTCTCAGGAGTCTTTGCAACCACTTTTCTCATCTCCCCTGGAACCTGGGATATCACAGGTAGTGTTGTCCCAACCAAATTTCTTTCCATGTTCTTTCTCCCTCTGTTTCAAAACCTTGTCAGAGGCAGCACTCGTACCGAAGAGGAAATGAGTGTTACAGTGGACAAATTTCATGTCATTGTCCGCCGCTGCCAGGGTGTCTCTTCTCTGTTCACTGAAGGCCTTGTTGAATGACCTCATGACACTGGCTCGATCGCTCATCCATCTGGTAATGTGCTTCAACATGGAGCGAAGCACATCACCCACCTCGTCGTCATGATGTACATCAGCCAACTCATGCAACAGGTTGTATGCAATATCGACTAGTGTCTTGGTGTCCTCTCTGCAAACAGGTGAAACCACATGATAAGAGCACACACCCGTCAGTCGAAAGCTGATGGCCAACCACCTTGTTATGGTTCCTTGTGGTGCCATCCGAATGAAGATTCACATGCGATGCCTGTAGGAGAAATCCTGTCAGTTGCTGCTTGGCAAGTACATGCCCCTTGTCAGCATATCGAAGCGATGATCTCTCTGATGGTAGATCCTTCAGATCCAGAAATAGATTCCTTGAAACAATTTCTATCACATTCCTACAGTTCTTGCCAGAAATTTCTGCTCGTCCCATCAACTCAATGACGCACTTGATGACATCTTTTGTGAATTTATTCGAACTTCTCGCATCCTGACTGGATCTTGCCTGTTGCGTACAAGGAAATTGTGTTGCATCTGTCGAACCTTTCATGTCAAATTGACATTGTCTTCTTTGGTCTTCTGTTGGACTTGACGTGTGTTTGAAAGCAGTGTCTGTTTAATCTTCCTTTTCGATTTAGAAATTTTCTCCTTTGACTTCATGACTTGCTCTTTACTGAAAAATTGCTCCCTCTCTTCAGCCTTATGTAATAGGGAGCATGCCTAACCCTAGGAAGTTCATTTAACTTCTCTTCCGAAGCAGCCTGGACTTTCTCAAGTTGTAATTTGCACTTGTCATGTTAGCATTGCAGTGCTGCGATAGAATCATCCTTAAACTTTAGGTCAAACTGTGTTCTGCATCTGGACATCAAAGTCTTGAGTCTTGTCTGTGATGAGCTGTTGAACGATATTCACCTTCTGTTGTTCTTTTAGGTCTTTGGTTACCAACTCCAAGTCTCCCTTCAGCTTCCTGATCTGAATACCCATTGAAGCAGAAAGTAATGGTGAATGTTTGACTGTAGACAGGGGTAAACTCTCAACAGTGGAATGTTCAGTATTCTGTATGGGAATCTGCATGGTTACATCTTGATTCTTGTCCAATTGTGTATTATCTAACTTGATATATTTCCGACAAGGTGGACTGGATGTAGATGTTGCTTCAAGTTCAACTGTAGCGTAGGGCACTACCAATAACTGCTTGTATTCATCATTGCGATTTTGAGATTTATACTTCTTCCTAGCAGTTTTCTGGATTTATTTCAGTTCCTTTCTGAATGCCTTGTCATCCAATGCCACGTCTGAGAGGTATCTTGCAGCTAGACATGTCCATGTCGAACTGATCTTATCTGGTCTGATAGTTGGCACAACTTCATGAAGCAGTTCACCCCTCGTGATGTGGTGTTGATGTAAATGTTCTCCCACTTATTGTAACTCAATAGAGAGAAACAGTTCTAATCTGTCACCATCCAGTAATTGTGCATCTTTATGTTTCTTCATATGATTGTTCTCAGTCTAGATTGTTGGAGTCCAACAATACTCGATGCAAAATCAGCCACATTATCCCAGGTTTTATCATTTTTTTTCAGGTAAAAGAACTGTATGAATAAAGTGTTATTGCAGATTAGGTTTGTTGGTACAGATGGTCTTCTTCCCCTTCCGGTGAAGCTGAAAATATATTTCAATTGTCATTATCTGGAGAGAAAAAAAATGACAATGTATAGATGTGTCACTTATCATTTTAAATTAAATCATTGGAATGCAAAATTAATAACAAAACACTAATCTTGTATATGGGCCGTAATTTGCAATACCCCAATGGAGCCAACCAACAATCCGGACCCTGGAACGTTCTTCCTGTTGTTGTTTACTGTGACATAGAACCTCTAATAGTCCTGTGATTATTTTGCCTTGCGCGTCAGACAATCGTGTATCTATGCCAATGTGTGTTTTATGCCAACGCCTGTTTTATGCCAACGCATGCGGAAATATTCGTCTTCCTTTCAGCCTGATACACTAGCTTCCCTTCGTCAAAGTTATTTTCTTAGTTGTGGAACAGTCCAACATCCATGTTTGGTTGCAACAGCAACATTGCTAAAAAAAACAAGTAAAGTGCCTTTGAGTGCTTGAACCAGATTGTCAAGGCCAATTTCTTGCACATTTCACACTGGACCCATTTTTCCTGTGATTTGCTACTTGAAAAAGGCTCGCCACATACAAGGCAAGGCTACATTTTGTATTCGCTATCACTGCTTTTGGGTGTAACTTGTTTCTTTCCCGATGCAGTGCATAAAGCAGTTGTCTTCTTCCTTTTTTGGTTGTTGGCCACCAAACTCCGTTTGTATGGAGACGACATGAGGCACGCCGCAGATTCAGCCTTCCGCGTACAAGCTTTTGGTGCAGCAATCCACACGGAAGGAGAATGCAAGCGGTATCTATAACATATAATTCAATACAGTAGACACTATTTCTATAGAGCCTGTATCCTCGCTAATCCGAGCTCAGAGGTATGTCAACACCTGTACCTATAATATGTTTGTACAACCGCTAGGCCTATATCAATAAAATGTATGGTTCCCTTATTTACTCAATCCTACCATAGTAAACTACTATGCATAGTCACTTACTGTATTCAGCACAGGTACTTGGGTCGTTATTGTTACACTTTATTACATGTATCTTCTTTTATGAATAAAGTGATATTCAGTCATCAGCAGTTGAGTGGGGGTTGATATGGGGGCAAGTTGAGTGGGGGTTGATATGGGGGCAAGTTGAGTGGGGGTTGATATGGGGGCAAGTTGAGTGGGGGTTGATATGGGGGCAAGCAAGGGCAAAGAGGTAATTTTAATTTACGTGTGTTGTTTTTGAATATACATAGTGTACACATTGAGTGACATATATTCTGTATAAATAGTGTATGTTCACATTGTGCACATACCTTCAAATGAAAGGGACTGGTGTGGAGTCGCAGCAGCACTGCTCTGAAGGCCGGTCCTGGAATGGGCTCGGCTGGGAAGTCCTAGTGGTCGACAACAATCGGCACATCAACTGCATGCACCTCAGTATGTGTGACGTTTCCAACGGCAACCACATCGGCCTGCTTAGCTCTCTTCACTTTCCCAAATATTTCTGAAAATCTGTTAGTAATGTCTTGAGTTCTTGTCTTCTGGCTGCTTCCTCTGTCTCGTCTGCAAGTCTTTCCACATATGCTTTCTTGTCTACCTTTGCCAACCTTTTTACTCTATCTGTTTTTGTGTAGCTTCTCTTAAGTTGGTCCTTAACCCTCTCTGATCTCGTTGAGTTTATTTTCTGTTTGATTACTTTCCTTTCCAAAATTTTTTGCCAAGTCCTTGTCTGGATCCATTCTTCTTTCTTCTTCTTTTTATATCCTAAGACTTTCTCACCAGCTTCTCTGAAAGCTTGGTTAAAGGTGTCAGTGTTCATTTCCTGTTCTTCTCCAAGAACTTGGAAACGATTCTTGAGTTCTTGTTTGAAGACTTGCTTTGTTCCTGCATCTTTCAGTCTGGCTGAGTCGATCAGTCTTCTCCTTTCCTGTCTTCTTTTTGCGTTGCGCAATTTCAGGGTGACATTACCAACCAGCAAGTTGTGATCACGTGCTAGGTCAGCTCCTCTGCAGGCCTTAACATCTTGCAGTGCGCTTCTCTATTTACCGTTGATGAGGATTTGGTCAATCTGGCTTTTGGTGTTTCCATCTGGCGATGTCCATGTTTTCTTGTGAATATCCTTATGTTGAAAAAAGGTCCCTCCAACAGTCAAGTCATGTTCTTGGCAAAAGTCATATAGTCGCTCTCCATTGTCGTTGATGGTTCCAAAACCATGTTTTCCCATAATTCGTTCTCTGTCTCTGTTGTTGACTCCAACTCTGGCGTTGAGGTTTCCAATGATCATCAGCATGTCATGAGTTCTTACTTCCTCTGTTGCTGCCTGCAGTTGTCCGTAAAAACTATCCTTGTTTTCTTCCGTTACATCCTCGATCGGTGCGTAGCATACAATATACAATCACTGTCAATTTTGTGTATCTTGAGTTGAATCTGGCCTTGAGAAGTCTTGGTCCAAGTGGTTTCCATTCTATCAGTGCTTTCTCCAGCCTGTTGTTGATAATTAGGGCCACTCCTTCTGTGCACTGGTCATCTGATCTTCCAGAGAAAAGTATGGTGTGTGCTGATGCTAATTTCCTTTTTTTGCTCTCGTCCATCTTGCTTCGCTAACTCCAAGGATGTCTAGTTTATAGTTATCAAATTCCTTCACCACCTGAGCAAGCTTGCTGGTCTGGTACAATGTCCGTACATTCCAACTTGCTACTCGGCTTCAGGGAATCCACCATCAGGGTGCCAGCTCCCTGCTGGGTTTGGCCATCATCAGTCCAGTGTCCTGGTGTGATTCACCCCTGTCGCCACAAATGTTTTGTTCTGTGGTTTTGGTTTCCGTAACAAGATTTTCTTTACGAGGTTGGGTTGTCGACCCCACGCTCGACCCTCCACCTTTATCTGGGCTTGGGACCGGCAAGAGTCTCCGAAGAGGAGAGCTTCAGGCGGAGTTTATATTCATATTCAGCCCAGTTCAAAATCACACAAACTTATCAAAATGTTGCTTTCGTGTCCACATTAATTAGTGTTCATACATTATATTGTTTATTGCTACTCTTGTATATGTAGCAAAATCATCATTCACTCATACATGTATACAAGGCATTCATATGCTACTGAGTTTTCAACAGTCGCAAACAATATAATGACATAAAATGGGAATAGTAGTAATTGCATTAGAGAATGGCCGATTAATTTTTTGGAATTATTGATTCATCAAACGTCAGTACAGTTTTCTAGTGTATTGGTCACAGAAATTACATTTATAGTATGTACCATATCGAGCATTATGTACACTGTCGGAAAAAATACTTGTAAACAAACATTATTTGGGCATCTCTGATTATGCAGACACACTTTCTGAAGAAAAAATGTCAATAATTTGCCATCTTTGTACATTTCTCACTAGTATAATTATTGACTGCCAAAAATAAAATTACATGTTTGACGGGTGCTTCTGAAATATGAAATAGTGAAGTAAAAATCACCAGATTGCACTGCGTGAGGCTGGTAACTGCCATCTGCATTTGAACTTGGTAATAGTGGGTGTGATTCTCTGTCAGTGAAACACCCCCATTCACTATTTTGTAGGAAAAGCCACTCTCACATTGTTTAAGCTTAATAGCTTCAAGTGGCGACAGTGTCCTGCTCCTGACCATGTCCATCGATGTATGTAATCCTATCCGGGCTAGCGGCCAGCTGACCATTTTCGGTGTCCACAAACAGTCCACATTCTCGAACATGGATGGGTGATGTTGCAGCCTTTTGATACTTCAGTACCGCAGTGTTTTCGTGTTCAGTGCCATATGCCATGTGGCCGCTGGAACTCGCCTATGTGGAGGCCGGTGACAATATTGCTCGCAACAAGGGGGCTGGGTTGCCCTTTCCACAATATCGCTTCGCTTTGCTGGTGGTCAAACGACCAGAACGCTGTTTGAACCATTCAGCATTCAGATGTTGGCCAATGGTTGCTTGTTCAATACGCGACTGTTCCTCAGGTGTTGCTTGAAGACGGCGTAAAACAATTTCTTCCAGCGTGAAGCTTAGGTTGTCGCTATCGCCATCATCATCAGTAATCACCGAATCGATGCTGCTATCCATAATCTGATGCAGGCCCATACTGTAATATGCTCCCTCCAGTTCGAGTATGTCCACAAGTACGACTGCATTTGTCGGTTCTACAAGCCTTTCGATTGGACGGTAATCTTTATAATCTTAGAGGGGCCTCTTCCTTGAAACAGTTCACCCAAACACGTGCTTGACGACTTTCCGCTGCCCAATGATAAGTGGTTTTGTTGCCCACTTTGTTCGATGCCACACCTGAGTCTTGTTCGTGCAGCAGTCTGGGTTACGCATCGTTGTCCAGCATTACAAACAAGAGGGCTGCCACGTGGTGGCACTTGCTCCCTGCACCCGCTGGACACTGGCACGATGCGAGTAAAACAAGGCCATATTGTCCATCAATTACACACTTCACATCATAACGAATTTCACGCATCAAAGCCAGCACTCCAGACCTGATGTGAACAACACCATCTGCAGCACAATTCAAAAGAACTTCACCTACGTTATCAGACGCAAAAAAGTTGTGTCCCTTAACAAGAGGTTTTTCTGCCATTGGCAACATCACAGGCGCACTCAATGCTCTTCCAGTCGCATCGATAATGGCTACTTGGCACTTTACCAAGTACTCGACAATGGACATATAGGAATACCGCAATGGGATGACATCCATGGACTCTGCCCAGTTAGCTACAAGCGGTTCCGCAATGTCCTTTATGCTTCCAAAATGCTCTTGGAGAACTTTCATCTTAGTATCGTGGTCAGGGTCGAAAACAAATTTCGATAGCCCGATGCTTTGCAGTTCCTTCACTCTGCAAAGGAAAACATGCTATAATAACATGCTATAGACCATTGTCTGGCATATTGGCAATTGTAGGTTAAATGACGCCTAATGTTAGCCAGTCCAAGACTTAATGAAGCTCTTTATTAAATGTCCACAACCCATAAGATGAGACATAGTCATGTCACAAATGTGTTAGACAAACCAGAGCTAGTAATTGTAGCTGGTAACTTGTGAAAAAAATTGTCAGAATGGTTTCTTAGACTCACTCTTTTCCTAGCCCTAACCTCAGCTTCCTTACCCTTAGGCGGCTTACGTGCAGTATGTTGATACATCCATACCTTCCAGTATGTTGTTATATTTGCAAAGCTGTTACTTTCTTGTTTGGGAAAACAGGCATTCGAAATGCTTGATGAGTTGCATTTATTTGTGGGATGTGTGCCATTTTGGCCTTAAGTCTGATACGGACACATTTCGGTAGTTTTGAGATAGCTTAGCGGTATCTACAAGTTGATATTCACAACTGATTAAATTTTTTTAATATATACGGTTAAACTAAATGCATCCCATTGCGTAGAATACTACCCCAGGTAAGTGGTGTGTAAATGTGGTGACCCTACTTTCAATAATAACCGAAAAATCAGGGTGCGGACCCAAACTGCAAAAGTACCCACATTTTATTGGTATTCACTTATTGCCAATATTTCCCACAACTTTCTCAGGCAAAAGCGCACCCTTAATATCACTTTCCTGAAATATAACTAATGTCTCTGCCATGTTGTTTCTTGCTGCTATTGACTCACGTAAACACGCAAAATTAACACGATGACACAGCAGAGTAAAGACACAAAGGTTGGAAAGCGTAGCGAAAGCAGCCGTATTTATAAACAAAATGGCAGGCGAACCCTGAATAAAGCCCAAAATGCATTGCGCTAGTAGTCTGTTTACACATTTGACGTCATCATGCTTCAGGGCAATTTGCAAGGGAAAATGACAAGAAATTGTACTTATTTTGCAGTGTGGGTAATCATTGAAGGCAAAGTTCGAGAGTACTCTAAACATGTTTCCAAACAGCAGCCATCTTTGAAAGAGTGTCGGTCAGCAGTAAATTGAAGTTAAGCAGTGAACGATAAATATAAATTGCAGAAATGTGTAAATAAATGACACACCCTCTCAAAATAAAAAAAATTTGTTTGAGAGAAAGTGTAGAAATGTTTTTTTGTGAGCAGTGGCCACAGTTCCCCCGTTTTACGGTAATTGTGGACAAAAAATGTCACGGTGGAAGAGCAACACACAAATTCATGGTAATAAGAATAATTCGTAAATGGTGGAACTAGTTACCTGAAGATATCGTCAACCGTGGTGAAGATGTCCTCTGCTTTTCCATGGTTGCAGACCAGCAGGTCAAGGAGCCTAGTGACGGAGCAGCCGATGTCCATGTTAAAATATCGTACAAGCATCCCCAGTTGCTTGTTGGACTTCTTGTTGTTACTTTCGTCAATCATCAGCGTGAAAGTCCGCAACTTGCAACGGTCGCCGACTGCCAAACTACTCTTCATCACCTGTGGCCATTGTCCGTTTATTTCGGAAACGCTTGGTGATGCCACTGTTGGAGAACATTGCCCTAGCCATATCGGTGAAGTGGTTCCCGATTGTTGCCAGAAGGTTATGCTCGGCGACAAAGTAGGCAAACATCATCTCCACTCTGGTCGTTAGCAGCGTCATTACAGTTCGCATGCGGCTTGAATGGCTTTGTGCATGTTCGACTTGATGTGTTCATTTACATCATACAGGCCTGAGAAGGCTACTTTCACACCGCGTGAACACAAACTGCATCTAGCATACTGTTCGTCTGCTTCGTTTGGCACAATCATTCCACCAAACTTCTCCAACCACTCGTTTTGGAACTTTCCAGTGCACTTTTGCCTATTCGCAGGAGGAGCCATCTTGAAATGTGATAAAATTGGGAAGTTTGAACAGGTGCGCTTTCATTGGCCAGTCGGTCGACTTCTGGTTGAGCGCACCATGTAGTGTGCACTACAATGAACTAAACAATAAACGATTATTTCATTGCATCAAATGTTTTTTTTTTCTGATATGAATGTTATATGGTTTTGTGACGCATACAAGTAAATAATGTGGCTATATCATAAAGATTGGCCACCTCTCCATAAAAAAACTCGCCAATATCCATATCAGATACGGGTAACCTGTACCATGTGGCAGGTCTGCAGGTACCAGTCTAGATCCAAGTGGCAATTTTATATCATGCATGTAGACAAATTGACCGCCCAATGCAAACTTCAAACCTGTAAAACGCTGGCTATCCTTGTCTATCTTCACCGAACTATAGGCGGGTTTTAAGTCGACTTTTACCATAAATTATCCTGGCTGTACCAGGAGGTGACATCATTTATCGTCTGAATTTTTTGGGAAGACTCCAAGATAGCATAATCATTAAGTGAATTACCAACTGGACAACTGCTGTCATGTATTAGCTTTATACCTCCCGTAGGTTTGGGAACATCTCCTAGCGGGCTTAGTAGGTCCGTTTTTTTTGTCGCATGTGACATAATTCCCCTCACTAATTTCTGAGAGTACTTGTTGCTTTACCATTTCATAATGCTCACTCCCCGGTAAGGCTGACAGATGATTGGCCACCTCTGCAGGTACAACATTAGAATCACTGTTTACAATGCTAAACCCATTAATCACACCATTTAACAAGAAAGCTTTGCCAGGGTCGTCTCTCAATTCCACTCTCCATGCCTCTACATTCAGCCCTGGCATGGGTTCTGCTGGTATGTCCTACCTAGGGTAGCTATGAGTTGGGCCCTGTGACACTGTGGACTGTGGGTTTGATGTGGCAGAGTGTGTCTGACCACCCTCAACGAACATGGATGAACAAACTTACACTCTGTATACCCACAGGCACGGGTAGTTTTGTACATTTTGCAAATGGCTTTGCTATCTGCAGTCACTGGCCCGACTAATTTTGTTTGGGCTGGCTAACCGGTGGAAGCCTGTTGTTGCGGGAAACCCTTGGCGTTAACTGCATCGTATGCAAATGGGGGGTGTCGGTTCCCCAATGAAAGTTGTGGGTCGCTTACTTGCTTGCAATTTTTGATATTCCCTGTCATATAAATAGACTGACACGTTTTCGTAACGTTGGTAGATCTTTGTCGTGTAAGCCGTCTACCAGCCTACCCTCCCTCATGAGTTTATACATTATCGCTAGGTTAACGATGGACCACTGGGACAGCGTAACAGATTCAAGTTTAGGATTTACCCCCGATTTCACCACGATCTGTTTCCCCTCATGCTTGCCCGCAACCACTTCCTCTTCTACCGTGTCACGACCAATAAAATCGACAATGTCAAAGTACACATTAGGCAACCTAGCGCTAGCAGTGCTACCAAATGGATTTGGGGGTCCAGCCAAGTCCTGCAAGATGCGAGTTCACAAAGCGCGACTAATTGCGATCATTGGCTCTTGGCATTGCTGTGTTGCCTGCACCAATGCCACCATTGACAGTGTTCGCCCATGGGTAATACACAGAGCTAGAAGAAATAAAGCAATACTCGTACTGGACATCGTGTTGCATACAGAGCTAGCACCACACCTGATTAGTAATGGATTAAATAGGTTTTAATACTATCGTTGTGTCTCGTTATCTCAAATGATTGTATTTTATCTTATATATATATATATATATATATATATATATATATATATATATATATATATATATATATATATATATATATTAAAAAAGACATGATTGCGAACATATACTGCTTTATTTGGTATCATGCCATTACATGTGTCCGCTCCTCCTTACATCCGGGTCTTAGAAGGGTTATTCTAAAAACGATTATAACACAGTTGGACGCAGCATTCCTCCTCTACTTGAAAAAGTCTTTCTTTAAAATAAGCATATGTCAATTCACAGCTATTACAAGTATAACTAAAATCATAGGTTAACTTCAGAGTAGAGATAACAAGTACTTCACTCTCTAGACCAAGCTTTACCCTTGGACACTTATCATTCTGCAAGCTAACTAAAACTAATGAGAGGAGATATTAACTGTTCTCAGCTAAATTTCGCAGGTAGTTTGTAGAGCCTGCTGGAGCGTTGAACATCATCCAGTTGTCTTATGCAGGACTTCAATGCATCATGTTTTTCAACATTGTCAGTTGTCGAATCACTCGATTCTGTCAGTACTCTGTCAAAATCATTGAAGTCGCTATACACATGTAATGGAAGAGGATGTGTTAAATCATAACGCTTGAAGTGCGAATGACTTGCAGTGGTTTTGGGTCGGATGGTATTGATAGTTTGTTTTGCAATGTTGTCGAACGAGGACAGTATCTCCAACTTGCAGTTGAGATTGCTTTGCATTACGCCGTTTGTCGCAGTAGGCTTTCATTTTTGCTTTATTCTCCATATCTTCATGTTTGAATTTGTCTTGTGATTCGTGGGTGTGAATCCGTTGTGACAGTTCCGGTAGTGTGACATGCAGTTTTCTTCCATTCAGTGCTTCAGCAGGAGACATACCGGTAGTGGAGTGTGGTGTAGCTTGGTATTGGCGGGGGAAGTTATACAGTTCATGTTTCCAACTTCGTTGTTCGACGTGTGTTGCTCTGATGGCTTTCATCAATGGAGCCACGAAGCGCTCTACTTCACCATTAGACTGTGGCCAAATTTCTGCTGTGATTGAATCCAAGACGATGAGAGAATTTCTCGAATTATGCACCATTGAACGGAGGACCATTGTCAGATTTTGCCAATTCCGGAATTCCCTGTCATGCAAAGATGTTATCCAACTTTGGCATGATGGCCGTTGCAGCTGTAGACTTAACTATTTCCACTTCTGCCATGCAGTCAGTCCCTGGGACCACACTTTTTCATGTAGTAATTTCTTCATTTTCATGATTCCTTGATGGCCTATGTGGGCGAGTTCTACATTTTTAGCTGGCAGTACAGCTGGCAGAACAATACGTGTTGAAGTGTTGATTAATAAGACAGGGACTGCCATAGCAGTGGCAGCAGTCTCACCTTGGCATTGTCTCTTATGTTGAAGTGTTCATTAATAAGACAGGGACTGCCATAGCAGTGGCATCAGTCTCACCTTGGCATTGTCTCTTGTCTTGAAGTGTTCATTAATAAGACAGGGACTGCCATAGCAGTGGCAGCAGTCTCACCTTGGCATTGTCTCTTGTGTTGAAGTGTTCATTAATAAGACAGGGACTGCCATAGCAGTGGCAGCAGTCTCACCTTGGCATTGTCTCTTGTGTTGAAGTGTTCATTAATAAGACAGGGACTGCCATAGCAGTGGCAGCAGTCTCACCTTGGCATTGTCTCTTGTGTTGAAGTGTTCATTAATAAGACAGGGACTGCCATAGCAGTGGCAACAGTCTTGCCTTGGCATTGTCTCTTATGTTGAAGTGTTGATTAATAAGACAGGGACTGCCATAGCAGTGGCAGCTGTCTCACCTTGGCATTGTCTCTTGTGTTGAAGTGTTCATTAATAAGACAGGGACTGCCATAGCAGTGGCAGCAGTCTCGCTTTGGCATTGTCTCTTGTGTTGAAGTGTTCATTAATAAGACAGGGACTGCCATAGCAGTGGCAGCAGTCTCGCCTTGGCATTGTCTCTTGTGTTGAAGTGTTCATTAATAAGACAGGGACTGCCATAGCAGTGGCAGCAGTCTCGCCTTGGCATTGTCTCTTGTGTTGAAGTGTTCATTAATAAGACAGGGACTGCCATAGCAGTGGCAGCAGTCTCGCCTTGGCATTGTCTCTTGTGTTGAAGTGTTCATTAATAAGACAGGGACTGCCATAGCAGTGGCAGCAGTCTCACCTTGGCATTGTCTCTTGTGTTGAAGTGTTCATTAATAAGACAGGGACTGCCATAGCAGTGGCAGCTGTCTCGCCTTGGCATTGTTTCTTGTGTTGAAGTGTTCATTAATAAGACAGGGACTGCCATAGCAGTGGCAGCAGTCTCGCCTTGGCATTGTCTCTTGTGTTGAAGTGTTCATTAATAAGACAGGGACTGCCATAGCAGTGGCAGCAGTCTCGCCTTGGCATCGTCTCTTGTGTTGAAGTGTTCATTAATAAGACAGGGACTGCCATAGCAGTGGCAGCTGTCTCGCCTTGGCATTGTCTCTTGTGTTGAAGTGTTCATTAATAAGACAGGGACTGCCATAGCAGTGGCAGCAGTCTCACCTTGGCATTGTCTCTTGTGTTGATTAATAAGACAGGGACTGCCATAGCAGTGGCAGCTGTCTCACCTTGGCATTGTCTCTTGTGTTGAAGTGTTCATTAATAAGACAGGGACTGCCATAGCAGTGGCAGCAGTCTCACCTTGGCATTGTCTCTTGTGTTGAAGTGTTCATTAATAAGACAGGGACTGCCATAGCAGTGGCAGCAGTCTCACCTTGGCATTGTCTCTTGTGTTGAAGTGTTGATTAATAAGACAGGGACTGCCGTAGCAGTGGCAGCAGTCTCACCTTGGCATTGTCTCTTGTGTTGAAGTGTTCATTAATAAGACAGGGACTGCCATAGCAGTGGCAGCAGTCTCGCCTTGGCATTGTCTCTTGTGTTGATGTGTTGATTAATAAGACAGGGACTGCCATAGCAGTGGCAGCAGTCTCACCTTGGCATTGTCTCTTGTGTTGAAGTGTTCATTAATAAGACAGGGACTGCCATAGCAGTGGCAGCAGTCTCACCTTGGCATTGTCTCTTGTGTTGAAGTGTTCATTAATAAGACAGGGACTGCCATAGCAGTGGCAGCAGTCTCACCTTGGCATTGTCTCTTGTGTTGAAGTGTTCATTAATAAGACAGGGACTGCCATAGCAGTGGCACCAGTCTCACCTTGGCATTGTCTCTTGTGTTGATGTGTTCATTAATAAGACAGGGACTGCCATAGCAGTGGCAGCAGTCTCACCTTGGCATTGTCTCTTGTGTTGAAGTGTTCATTAATAAGACAGGGACTGCCATAGCAGTGGCAGCAGTCTCGCCTTGGCATTGTCTCTTGTGTTGATTAATAAGACAGGGACTGCCATAGCAGTGGCAGCAGTCTCACCTTGGCATTGTCTCTTGTGTTGAAGTGTTCATTAATAAGACAGGGACTGCCATAGCAGTGGCAGCAGTCTCACCTTGGCATTGTTTCTTGTGTTGAAGTGTTCATTAATAAGACAGGGACTGCCATAGCAGTGGCAGCAGTCTCGCCTTGGCACTGTCTCTTGTGTTGATGTGTTGATTAATAAGACAGGGACTGCCATAGCAGTGGCAGCAGTCTCACCTTGGCATTGTCTCTTGTGTTGAAGTGTTCATTAATAAGACAGGGACTGCCATAGCAGTGGCAGCAGTCTCACCTTGGCATTGTCTCTTGTGTTGATGTGTTGATTAATAAGACGGACTGCCATAGCAGTGGCAGCAGTCTCATCTTGGCATTGTCTCTTGTGTTGGAAGTGTTCATTAATAAGACAGGGACTGCCATAGCAGTGGCAGCAGTCTCACCTTGGCATTGTCTCTTGTGTTGAAGTGTTCATTAATAAGACAGGGACTGCCATAGCAGTGGCAGCAGTCTCACCTTGGCATTGTCTCTTGTGTTGATGTGTTGATTAATAAGACAGGGACTGCCATAGTAGTGGCAGCAGTCTCGCCTTGGCATTGTCTCTTGTGTTGAAGTGTTCATTAATAAGACAGGGACTGCCATAGCAGTGGCAGCAGTCTCACCTTGGCATTGTCTCTTGTGTTGAAGTGTTGATTAATAAGACAGGGACTGCCATAGCAGTGGCAGCTGTCTCGCCTTGGCATTGTCTCTTGTGTTGAAGTGTTCATTAATAAGACAGGGACTGCCATAGCAGTGGCAGCAGTCTCGCCTTGGCATTGTCTCTTGTGTTGAAGTGTTCATTAATAAGACAGGGACTGCCATAGCAGTGGCAGCAGTCTCGCCTTGGCATTGTCTCTTGTGTTGAAGTGTTCATTAATAAGACAGGGACTGCCATAGCAGTGGCAGCAGTCTCGCCTTGGCATTGTCTCTTGTGTTGAAGTGTTCATTAATAAGACAGGGACTGCCATAGCAGTGGCAGCAGTCTCACCTTGGCATTGTCTCTTGTGTTGAAGTGTTCATTAATAAGACAGGGACTGCCATAGCAGTGGCAGCTGTCTCACCTTGGCATTGTCTCTTGTGTTGAAGTGTTCATTAATAAGACAGGGACTGCCATAGCAGTGGCAGCAGTCTCACCTTGGCATTGTCTCTTGTGTTGATGTGTTGATTAATAAGACGGACTGCCATAGCAGTGGCAGCAGTCTCACCTTGGCATTGTCTCTTGTGTTGGAAGTGTTCATTAATAAGACAGGGACTGCCATAGCAGTGGCAGCAGTCTCACCTTGGCATTGTCTCTTGTGTTGAAGTGTTCATTAATAAGACAGGGACTGCCATAGCAGTGGCAGCAGTCTCGCCTTGGCATTGTCTCTTGTGTTGAAGTGTTCATTAATAAGACAGGGACTGCCATAGCAGTGGCAGCAGTCTCGCCTTGGCATTGTCTCTTGTGTTGAAGTGTTCATTAATAAGACAGGGACTGCCATAGCAGTGGCAGCTGTCTCGCCTTGGCATTGTCTCTTGTGTTGAAGTGTTCATTAATAAGACAGGGACTGCCATAGCAGTGGCAGCAGTCTCGCCTTGGCATTGTCTCTTGTGTTGAAGTGTTCATTAATAAGACAGGGACTGCCATAGCAGTGGCAGCAGTCTCGCCTTGGCATTGTCTCTTGTGTTGAAGTGTTCATTAATAAGACAGGGACTGCCATAGCAGTGGCAGCTGTCTCGCCTTGGCATTGTCTCTTGTGTTGAAGTGTTCATTAATAAGACAGGGACTGCCATAGCAGTGGCAGCAGTCTCGCCTTGGCATTGTCTCTTGTGTTGAAGTGTTCATTAATAAGACAGGGACTGCCATAGCAGTGGCAGCAGTCTCACCTTGGCATTGTCTCTTGTGTTGAAGTGTTCATTAATAAGACAGGGACTGCCATAGCAGTGGCAGCAGTCTCACCTTGGCATTGTTTCTTGTGAAGCCAGAAGTGGCGACTCTGATAAACCCATTGCCAGAGGTGCCATCTTCTGATGATGTAAAAGTTTAATACCCTTGCGATAACCCAGTGGGAATTGGGGGAGTGTCAACATACACTCCCTAACCATTAGAAGATTGGTTAAAATGCAATTTATTACACTCTGATTAATACACGTTTACTGTCAAAATACTTCACCACAAGAGGGAACAATTCTATGCCCTTCATATCTGTGCTGGCATCAGTAGCAATATTGTAGGGTCCTTTCTGAAGAATGGTACTAATATTATCATCACTTTACTTGGCAAACGTTTCCACAATTGCAGTTGTCTTTGTTCGACCATTGGTTGCAATTAAGTGGCAATTTTGGAATCTGGAAACATTAATTTAAAAAGAGGTTCAGTGTGACCGCTTACTGCTACTGGAATTTTTTTGCTATTTTACATCATCAGAAGTTATGTTCTATAAGAAATGATGTGAACAGTGTCTCAGCATTGATTGTGGCAAATTCGGTGTCTTTTGAAAAGAAAGTGTTGATCTTAAAACATGCTTTGCCAACATGCTGATTCAACGTGTTTTTGACAGTCGTACAACCCACTGTGTCCAATGTTAATATCGGCTCGACACGTTTGACAATAAACATGATTGACACTTATCTTAGACTTTTGAAGAACTGGCCATTTATGTGAATATTCCATTTTGTATTTCTGTTTTGCTTTGATTCCCTTTAATTTCTTTTGCAGTGGCCTGATCAGGCATTCTGCCATACTTCTGCTATGACGATAACGGTAAAACTAACTACATAAAAAAATTCATCTTAACCCGATAATCCAGCAACTATGAGAACATTTTGTCAAAAAGAGATACATATCTCATTAAATTGTCAAGGGGTGCAAGCATAGGCCAGTCGGGTATGCCCACAGACATGGTTACGCCACAGTGTCAGCTCTTCTGCTACTTGCAGTGCATTTATTCGTTACACCACCTACTACATATGCTTGGTTTAGTCCATAAGTTGAAAGTGTGCGAAAAACTTGTGCTATATTTTGTGTGCCACACTGGCAACAAGCAATGGCGCCTGCGCTAATCGGATGACACAAAAGGTCTGCCAGGTTAAAACAATACCAACCGACGGCAGGTTACAGTTGACAAGAGGGGGCCATTGCATTTTAATTATTTAATAATAAAAAACAGACCGTAACCAGCTACAAGCTAAATATTGTAATTATTATGCTCAAATCGTAATAATTGGCACCTCTGCAATGCAATTGCTGCACACCTTTGGTGTTTCGTCTGTGCTGTTGTGTTGCCACTCCGTCTGATATTGTGACTCTATTTTCTTAATTTCTTCTAGGTTGTATTAAAGAATAACTTTCTTTCGAAGTTTGGCGAAGATAGCCTGCTTTTCGTTTGTTAACTTTGTCATTGCATTTTTACAGGACTCTTGTCCTTGTGTTTATGCTCAATGTGTCTGTACAGTTGGCTTGGTGGGACCTTGTTTTGTGGGACCTTGTTTTGTGGGACCTTGCTTTGTGGGACCTTGTTTTGTGGGACCTTGTTTTGTGGGACCTTGCTTTGTGGGACCTTGTTTTGTGGGACATTGCTTTGTGGGACCTTGCAGAAAGGACGCATCCTGTAGGGTTTCTTTTTGGATTCTATCAGTGAAGCAAAAGCAACAGGACATATATTATACATTTTACAATAGCCGTGAGAATATTTTTTTTTTCAGTGATGTAAAGAGATGTTTGAAAGGAATACACAAGAAGTTAAAATAACTTGTATATAATGTATCCCCTACATAGCTATTCGTTTAATAACACTTGAGTAATCAGGATATGTGCAATTAGAAAATACTGAATCACATGCAATTCAAATGCCTACATTTATAAGGAATAGAGTCCTATTATTATACTCAATAAACATGATACAAAAATTATTGAAATATTATGTTCTGTTAATTCAGAACTAGCACCAGCAACTAGTAACAGTAGCTAGATTATGTTATACAGGCTAACTATGTATATTCACTTATGATTGCTTTCTTATACCTGTGTTTGAATGACCTTACTGTTTTAATGTTAGTGAGCTCAGTATTTAGAGAATTCCAGAGACTTATGCCATACACAGAAAGAGTCATAGTTCTATATTTGAATACCTGAATTCAACAACAGCCCAATTCCGTCGACTCTCATTTTTTGTAGGAGATAAAAAACTATTTCTCACCGAGATCCAATGCTCAAGCAACATCAGGTTTTCAGTGGTTGTTAATGATAATAGCGTGCATAATGTGACCATTTTTTATGTATGCAGGCGTCATAGTTCAGGGCATGGAGAGGGTTAAAGGTCACGGAATTGGGCTGTTGTTGAAATAAGATACTTTATTTTTGTTTGTGTGTAAGTTTGTTGAAAAAGACATATGCTCGCACGCACGCACGCACGCACGCACGCACGCACGCACGCACACACACACCAACATACATGCATACGAGCACACACAATCATTATAAGATATAAATACAAACGACATTATTACAAAATATTAGTTTTCAAAGCCGATGACATTGAACATAATTTTATTACCGTAATAAATGAATTAGGTAGTATTAAAAAATATATAAATTATGTAGGATGAAACAGAAAGCCAAAAGCATCTTGATAAACTGCACAAAACTAGTACATACGAGATAAGCCAATCGCATGTTATGCGAGCGTAATGAACGTCACTAATCATCATGCCCATCATCGTCATCATCAGCATCTGCTCCGGCAAATTGCTCTGGGATGCTGTTGATGTAGTCGATGGTTGGCTGACTGAGATACTTCATCAACGACTTCACGTCGTCCAGTTTGGCTTTCTTTACTGGTACCATACCAGTATAGTACGGTGCAGTTGGGAGAGTTGGAACAACATTCGGCTTTACGAGTGGGAACGATGTCTCGATAGTGCCAGACATCAATTTTGATGCGTAAACGTGTAATTTGTCGCCACTTGTAAAACGGAATCTCTTATACTCACTTATTTTAAATTTTTCTTTGTCCTTGGTAACTGTTTTTTTGAACGGTTTGTCAAAATGTCCTTTGTAGTCATGGATCATGTGGCCGGTCACTTCCACCGTCATATACTTTGCATCGATCATTGCATACCAATCTGTGTACATTTCTGCTGTGTCTTTTTTGCGCTTCATCCTCTCTATCACTGCAAACTGGCGATCGCATGGCAAGAAGGAATGCCCGCGTATCGGCAGATGGAAGATGATGCTTTGAAACCGATTTTGGTCGACAAGTGTGAACAGATATCGTAGCATAGTGTGGTTGTGATTCTGACCCCGACAGCCATCGCTGAACAGATCTAAATGTTTCACAGTATGAGGCACCTTTGTTTGGATAAAGTGATTCAGGCAAGATATGACTTCTCTACACCCTCTCCTTGCTGTTGGCTCGGGCCATGTGTACATGACGGGTTGACCAGTTTTACATGAATGTACACTGAAGTTGTAAAACCAGAGTTGACGCTTATAAAAAATTTCACCAACAGGCAGATGAGGAAATGGAAAGTTCTGCTCAAAGTCGAAACATATTGTTTCATGCCCCTCACTCTGCTTTGCCTTTTCTGTGCACTGACACAGGTGTTGATAGAACGCTTCAGCCTTCACTTTATGTAGTTTAAGTTCCGTTTGTAATCGCTTTCTAATGTCTCTGTTTTTTTCGCACCTGATTTTCACTTTCATCTCTTCACACTTTCCACAGACGTCTGTTCTTGGTTGTCCAAAGCCATAGTTGAAATTTTCCTTGAAATACCTAAAGTAGTATTCATAACTGACTACACAATCTATCTTCTCAGGCTGTAGATTGTCTTCTGCTATCTGTTTGTATGCCTCGGGAAATTCTTTTTCCACAAACATCACGTACATCTTCCTCACACTGAGGTCAGGTCGAAGATATCGTTTCTTCGTCCTGTTCCGGCCGTAATGTGATACTTCGTAAGGGTACTGACGAATATGCACATCAATCTTCATTTTTGTCTCGTCGCTTATAGCACGGGGTCTATTGTTGTGGCATCCTCGTTTGTCCTGAGGCACCACACCGTCACCAACAGCTTTTGCTATTCTTCTAATCCGAAAAGTGCCCACACCATGCAGACTGGCATATGCTTCTCGGCACACGTAAGATGCTTCTGTGCCTGTGCTTATCACGTAGGAATATTGGTAGGCTCTCCTGATGGTTGAGATTTCTTTGACTTGTCTTCGCCTTTTTATCTCACAGGCTTTTATGCCAGCAGCAAGCAGTAGATCTTGTTTTTTTGTATCTCCAGCGGAATTAAAGCGATCCAGAATCACAGTCTTCATAGCTGCAGAGATGTATGACTCGTCGAGACACTTTTCTCCCATGCACCTAAAAGTAATAAAATGCAGACATTAACTTAGCAAATGAACATCATTAATGAGGCAGATACCCCACATTCCTGCAGTAGTGTATAATTATTATTTCCAATGCAGATGTACATCGGCTTTATATATTATAGGCTATTTTTTTTTTTTTTTACATATTTATTTAATGAATTAATTAATTATCCGCTCAGTAACTCTGTCAAATTCATCGCACTAACCCCAAAAGCCGTCAGATTTATAATCATGACCGTGCCTGTGGTTGCGGCTAAGCTTATATATACCTATCCTATGGCTATGACTTGTCTATTATATCTATATACAGTTATACACCGATGTCTACGTCCATGATTATCGCGGTCTATGTTTATTACTATGTCTATGCCTATGTGTATGAGAACGAGTGTGACTGAGGCTGAGTCCGATGGCGATGCGATGTGATTTACCTGCACTTGTTTCCCGTTTTTCGTGGTGGTATCACCTTTTTCCGTGAATTGGTGTATGCCTTGCCCTCTGCACGTAGTTTGCGTCTTTTGTTCCGTCCCCATTCACCTTCATTCCTTCTTCTTTTCCCAACTACTTCATCTCCATCCATTGCGCGTTAGATCACAGTGCGATAAATATAATGGCGGATCGTTTACATTCGCAGAATAACTTTATGTGTCGCCGTCTAGCGGATTCCGCAGTATGACTTCAACAACAGCCCAACTCCACGGATTTGGGCTGTTGTTGAAGTCAGACGTTTTTTGCGGACGTCACCACTGCGGCGTCTACAATGGAATAGGGCAGTTTTTCATATCAGACGATAGCTACTAGGCAGCTGGTCACTGTGGCGTATCTAACTCAATACCCCCAAAATGGTGGAGTTGGGCTGTTGTTGAATTCAGGTATTCATTTGTGGTAACACAACATCTCACAAGTTGATTTGTTTGACGTGTTATTGTTGAAATATCTTTTTTCACAAAGTGCTGTTGTATGTTAACTGGTAACTTGCACTGGTATGCTTTAAACCTAAAAACAGCTGTTTTGAATTTTACCAGGTCTACAAATTTTAATGCATGTGACCTGTAGAATAGAGGAGTTGTGTGGTCAATACGATTCGCACCATACAATAGTCTCATTGCTCTCTTTTGGAGTATGACAATACCACTGATATTGGTAGGATAAGTGTTTCCCCATATTTCAGAACAGTAATTAATATATGGTAAGAACATAGAGCAGTACAGGATGTGCATAGACTGTATGTCTACTAGCTGATTACACTTATACAATTTGGCTATACTCTTTGAGAGTTTAGATTTAACACTTGCTATATGGTCTTTCCAATTCAGCTTCTCATCGATTAGTAGACCAAGAAACTTGGCAACCCGTACTCTATCAATGTTTACACCATTGATTGTTATGTCAATATTAGCACTCAGAGTATTATTACTTTGCGGGACACCACATGATATATTTAACAAGTTAGAGTGGAATCCATCAAAACAGACAAACTGTGATCTATTTGATAAATAACTTCTTATCCAATTATGTGCCACACCTCTAATACCATAGAACTCAACTTTTTCACAAAGCAATTTATGATCAACTGTATCAAAAGCTTTTTTTAAGTCAATGAAAACACCCATTGTGTGCATTTTGCTATCTAGAGATGTAGTTATTTCATTAACCAACTCAGTTGGGGCATACGAGGTGGACATATTTTCACGAAATCCATATTGACTAGGATTAATGACCTTATATTTGTCAACAAATGCACTTAGTCGAGTATTAAAAAGTTTCTCTTGCACTTAGTCGAGTATTAAAAAGTTTCTCTAATATTTTAGAAAATTGTGGCAGTAATGAGATTTGTCTATAGTTTGTGCAGTTTTCTTTGTTTCCAGCCTTAAATATGGGGATTATTTTGGCAATTTTCAGTTTGTCTGGGAAAACCCCAGTTTTGAAAGATGCATTAAAAACATGGGTCAGTGGTTTAATAATTGTGGTAATTACACGTTTGACAATATTCATACTAAGACCATCTGCATCAGTTGAGCTTTTGTTTTTGCAGCTTTCAACAACCTTAACTTCTTTTTCATCAACTGGTGACAAAAACATGCAGTTGTCATTTCTATTTTTTAAGTAGTCAAATACAGATGAACCAACTGGAGTTGTAATGTTTTTAGTAAGGTCTGGACCTACATTTGTAAAGAATTCGTTAAACATGCTGGCAATATTTTCTTTAGTTCCAATGAATTTATCATTGTTGATAAAATGTTCGGGGTATTCATGTTTCTTCTGCACTTTACCCATAATTGTTCGTAATATCCTCCATGTACCTGCAATATTGTTTTTCTGCTCCAACAATAATGCACAGTAATATTTCTTTTTTGCACACCTCAGAACAGCTGTCAGTTTGTTTTTATATAATTTATATCTGTTTTCTGTATTAATTGTTCTGTGTTTTAGGAATAACCGATACAAATTATTTTTTGTGGCAAGGATTTACTAGACTACTTGGTTCATGTCGGATAGTTTTTACATTGACCCCTTTCACAGGGCAACATTTATCAAAAATACATGTAAAATCAGAAATAAAAGTATCATATGCTTCATTGACATTATTCTTATCCAGCACATGTTCCCATGAGAACTTACCAAGTTCACGATTGAGTAAGGTAATATTTTCTTCTTTTATTTGACGTATACATCTTGTTTATTTTGGTTATCTTTATTCTTTATATTATTTTTACACATTGCAAATATTGGAAGGTGATCACTTATATCATTTATGAGTAGTCCACAAGCATAGTGTTGTTCAATATCTGTTGTAAATATATTATCAATGAGGGTTGTAGTAGTACGTGTAATTCTGGTAGGTTTAGTTATGAGCGGATACAATCCTATGTCATACATTAAATCTAAGAAATGTCTCACACTGTCTTGTGACTCATGTTGCAAAAAGTTTATGTTGAAGTCACCACATACAAACATTGTTTTATTGTTGCGGTCATTGTTTAAAATTGGCTCAAGACTGTCACAAAATGTTGATAACTTTTGTCCTGGTGCTCTGTATACACAGCTTATCAACACATTACTCTTTTTTAAGGTTAATTTCTACTGTTACACACTCAAGAATGTTATCAAGCACAACTGATTTATTTGTGATTAACTTGCTTTCGAATATGTTATTGTTATTGTTAATTCTTACAGTGTTAAACACATTATAACCTGGCATATTATAATCTGAAGTACTATTTGTTTGATCTGCCCAAGTTTTGGTTATGGCAATAATATCAAAGGAGCACTTTAAGGCATGTATGCAACCCATGATTTTGTAAAAATTCCTGTTAAGACTGCGAGCATTAAAGTGTATAACAGAAATACCCACTTCTTTATTAAGTTGGACATCAGAATTGAATTGCTCTTCTGTGTAATATTTGCAAGATACCAAAATGTCATTATAATTTTTTTTATCAGGATCTATATCTTTTTCATAGTCACAAACACCATAGTCTTTGTAATTGAAGGAGCTAAAGTCGGTGCTGACTGGATTAAGTTAGTGTAAGTGTTGGTCATAGTTTGGTTTAGATATGTAATTTATGGTCATAAAATCATCATAATTAACATTTGCAAACGGAAATAAATCCACCATATTCGTATAATCATTCATTACCATTTAACTTGGTTTAACTGTCTTATTTGATCACACAGGCACCGGCAGTAGTACATTGAGATATCAAAGTAACATAGCAGGTAATTGCTGTGAGTAATAGTATAGAATACAATCATAACAACTAAACAAACACTCTGAATGACAATTAGTTTTGTTGAGTAAAACATGATTTGGAGATTCAGATGACAAGAACATACATAATAGTAATACATAGAAAATTACAATTGTTAAAATTATAACTCACACGAGTCATACTGGGCATGATGTTGCTGGCACATCACTTACGTCCATATACTGCCAAGTCACACTCATTTGAGATATGGATAACATTACCACTATTGTCCTTTACCATCACTTTCCCTGCAGCAGTCCAGCAGTCAGAAATGGTACCTGCTTTCTTTAGCTGTCTTGTCTGGAAGGCAAGTGTAGCACGGGTGGACGTCAGATCCTCGTTGACGAGCACATTCCTTGCACCGTTTTTATTTCTCCGCTTCAGCATGAAACGGGTGCGATAGACAACATCTCGGGTTGCTTCGCTGCCAAAATGGACGATAATCGGTCTCTGTCATAGTTTACCCTTCTTGTCCAGTTTCGAGCTGAGTCGATGACTCCTCTTAATCTGCAACGGCAGTATCTGTGCATCAGGGCACATGTCGTTGTTAATGATTTGAAGGATTTTTTCTGTTGTGTTTTCCGTTGTTTCTCCTATGTCTGGTATGCCACTGAATCGCAGATTCGGGCGGTGTGAATATTGTTCCACTTTATCTGTGTCTTGTTCAAGAGCTGCCACTTTGTTTTCAAGTTTCTTTATACGTTCATTGCATACCTTTACACTGGCGGTTAATGTTGACAACCTACTTGTCAGAGCATCGATTTTATCGAGAAGTTCTTCTGGATATAATGCCGCCTTCAATTTCGATGCTACTCGAACATCACCGAAGAGTTCAATTATTGTCAGTGCCAGCCTTTCGGTATCGATGAATAACTTCTTGGTCGTCTATCGCACAGATGGATTTCGTTTTGTTTTTCATCGGTGTCGTGGTGCAATGAGCAATAATACCACAGTCAACTTATTCTTCGATTTAGTTATAAACTAGCACAACCTATCAGTGATATGGTGTAATACAACAGTTCACTGGATATTTAATAATCCATTTCGCATGTATTGAGCCTCGTGATACTGTTGCAACGGTCGACTTTTTGTCGATAATTAGCGGACAAATTCTTGCTGGATGTGCGACATGGTCACATGATAAAGATATACAATAAATATAAATTTAGTCTCCTGCCTGATGGTAGTGTCTCATAGTACTGTGAAAGGATGTGACACAAGTCACTCATGATTTGCAAACCCTTTCTCATGGCTCTTTTCTCATACAGCTCACTTAGTCCAGTCTGTCTCACTCCCACAACCTTACTTCCCCTATTGACAATACTGTTCAACCTGCCTCTATTCTTTTCTCATATGGCTCACTTAGTCCAGTCTGTCTGACTCCCACAACCTTACTTCCCCTATTGACAATACTGTTCAACCTGCCTCTATTCTTTTCTCATACGGCTCACTTAGTCCAGTCTGTCTCACTCCCACAACCTTACTTCCCCTATTGACAATACTGTTCAACCTGCCTCTATTCTTTTCTCATACGGCTCACTTAGTCCAGTCTGTCTCACTCCCACAACCTTACTTCCCCTATTGACAATACTGTTCAACCTGCCTCTATTCTTTTCTCATACGGCTCACTTAGTCCAGTCTGTCTCACTCCCACAACCTTACTTCTCCTATTGACAATACTGTTCAACCTGCCTCTATTCTTTTCTCATACGGCTCACTTAGTCCAGTCTGTCTCACTCCCACAACCTTACTTCCCCTATTGACAATACTGTTCAACCTGCCTCTATTCTTTTCTCATACGGCTCACTTAGTCCAGTCTGTCTCACTCCCACAACCTTACTTCCCCTATTGACAATACTGTTCAACCTGCCTCTATTCTTCACACTCAAAGTGCCAAACCAGCAGACAAAAGAAGATATCAAAACAGATTCAATAAAGCTGCAATAGAACATCTGCAGAGTCTTAGGACTCACACCAAAGGATCTTTGTCTGAACATGCAGAACATTCTCTGATGACATTTCTTTACAATGCAGTTTGTGTTAGATTCAAAAGTTAGTTTATTATCCAAAACAGTCCCAAGATATTTAATACTCATTCACTTTTTCCACAGTCACACCCTCTATAACAAGCTCACCCACACATCCATTCCTTCTGAAGTCTACAACCATCTCATCTCCCTTGTCTTTTCCACATTCAAGTCTAGGTAGTTGTCCTTACACCATATTGTCACTTCAGTGACCTGCTGCTCTGTCTGAATTTGACAAATCAGTCAAGGCAGAGTCATTCGAGTACTTGTACAAGCTGCACGTGGAGCTACTGCTCCTGAAATCATCAGTATATATAGTGAAAAACACAGGTGACAGAACTGTGCCCTTGGGGGCACCGGTGGATGTTTTGACCTGAGACAGAACATTTTGGTATCTAACGACCTGAGATCTGTTGACAAGGAAGTCAATCAACCATACGATCAGCGATCAGTTTTGGTCTAACATTCAGGCTGAACAGCTTTTTTGCTAGCAAATGTGGCTGTATCGTGTTGAACGCTGACGAATAATCTATAAATAGGATTCTGACAAAAGATATAGCTTTATCCAGGTGAGTATGTGTCATGAAGAAGTGATAGAATGGCATATTCTACTCCTCTATTGCTCTTATATGCAAACTGTAGAGGGTCTAGTTTGCCTTCTGTCTGCTGGAGTAAGTGGTGCAACATTATTCTCTCAAAGCATTTCATGATAATTGGGGTAAGAGCAACTGGGCGAAAGTCGTTAAGTTCAACTGGGTTGGGTCTTTTGGGCACTGGGCTAATAATTGACTTTTTCCACAGGGCAGGTATGGCATTTGAGCTGATTGACAAGTTGAACAGCCTTGCAAAAACACCAGAGAGCTGTTCACTGCCTTCAGTACCATACCGCTGAGGTTATCAGGCCCTGTTGCTTTCCTAATGTTAAGCTTGTTTAACTCTCTCTGAACAACCTTTGGGGTGATTTCTTCTACTTTTGTGTCATTAACATCTGTGTATATGTTCTGCCTAAAACAGTCTAGAACCTGACTCAATTCTGCAGTAAGATCGAATCTGTTAAAACGACAATAAAAATCATTAAATTTTTCAACACAGTCAGTTTGTTCAGAAAGACTAGATACCAAGTCCTTGGCTTGGGGTTGGGTTTGCCCAGCAAGAGTCTTTAGACCCGGCCAGGTATCCCGCATGTTACCCCCCTTAAACTAGAGTTAAATTATGTCCTTGTATTCTGCCTTTGCATCACGTATCTGTCTTTTAAGTTCAGAGTAATTCTTTTTCCCTCTTCTCTGTCTTTCTTTAGCTACGCATCTCTCTTTTGGCTAACTCTCTTTTTTAGTTCCTTTGTAATCCATGGTTTGCTATTTGGAAATGATTTTACAAGACTTGAAAAAAGGTTCTATCTATCTATATGGAAACGTAGCAGGGATGACGCCATGTTCCTTCGCGAATTTGATGACTTCAAGAGTCTTATGGCTCTCGTCGCCACCCACCAGGAGAATATGTGGACTGTCTTTTGTGCACCTTGCCATTGAAACAAAGCGGCGGATCCACCTCAAGAAGAGGGCAGAATCTGCATACCTAGAACCACGATCGTTGACGCTGCCAATCACACTGGCGGGGGCTCCATTCATGAGTTGATTCAGCATTCTCTTTCTAGGGAACACGAAAAGTGGCGGGATAAACACCCCAGCAGCACTCACACAACTTAGTGCTGTTATGTTCTTTCCCCGTTCGCCGCTTGAGGCAGGGCCTGGGCCAGTTCTTCCTCTTGGGACACTCTGTGTCAGTAATATCAATATAGTCCTTACCATGTGAATACCTGTCACATAGATTAACTTCACATGTCCAAAGGATCTTCCTTCAATACACTGATTTCAATTACTGTTTTGGTTGTCCACAGATATCCTTTGAAGAAGTACCTCCTGACACCCAGACTGAACCCCACAATAGACGCTGAGAGAAGCTACAATGCAAGACACAGGAGTAGGAAGGATGTAGTTGAGCAAGCCTTGAAGCAGAGATTGAAGCAGAGATTCAGGCAAGTTAAATTTGTCTGGTTAATTCTGTTAATAACATGTTTGTTTCATGGGCTCTTCTTTCATTAATTAATCATTACTGCGCATAGAACTTGCCCCATTGATATCGGTATGATAACGGTTGCCTGCATCTGCTGGCACAGTTGGGCTATAAAGAAATATCTGCCACCGCCTGATGATGACGACCAAGGTGCCAGAAGGAACTTGGGCCCTGTTCGGCGGCAGCCAGAAGGACAAGTTGACCAAGTTTCGCCACATGCGGCAGTTGTTCAGCATAGGGCAAACTTCGTCGCAACCCACATGTGATTCAACAAGGTATACATGGTGTCCTATGAATATCCAAGAACGATACATATTTGAAATACTGAATATAGTATATGACAGAAGTACTGTGGATTATCTTGCTGAATGCCAGCACTATGTAGAGATGGACAAAGTCACTTTCTGCGCTTTTCAACACCCTTGTTCCTGATACGACTTGACCTCTTTCGTGGACTTCCCCGAATGACAGCGGCTAGTAAAGCATCTC
This sequence comes from Lamellibrachia columna, assembly GCA_963662155.1. Lineage (NCBI taxonomy): Eukaryota > Metazoa > Annelida > Polychaeta > Sabellida > Siboglinidae > Lamellibrachia > Lamellibrachia columna. Next base: position 17,621,773 of record OY759271.1, on the reverse strand, counting down.
CACTGGGTTGAGAGTTCTTGTGCGTCCCATCTGCTGCTGATTCAGCTGATATCCCTGACACATGATCGCAGGAGGTGGATGGCACCGAGGCAGGAGAGGAGTCTTACAAAGTGCTTTAAATAGACTTTTCATAATCACCGTTGCAGAGACATCGTTGCAGAAACACATATTCAATGATATTAAACATTCTTTAGCAAGTGTTGCAAAGTAATTTAAGTGGACCTTACCATTATCATTCTCACCATCCTGCAGTCCCTCATCCAAGGGGCTCACGAGTTGCAGCCAGGTTGATAAGTGACATAGGAGTTGCAACCACACTGGCAGGTGACTGGGTAGTTGTGACGGCACAGGGGTTGCAGCCAGGCTAGTGGGTGACTCACGAATTGCAGGCAGACTGGTAAGTGACTGAAGTAGCAGCTGGGTTGGTAGAGGGCACATGCTGGTAAGTGACTGAGTAGTAGTTGCAGGCTGACTGGTAAGTGAATAAGTAGTTGCAGCTGATCGGGTAGAGACTCAGACGTTGTAGCTGCACTTGTAAAGGGCAGAAGAATTGCACCTCACTGACAAATGGAAGGCCCATGAGTAGTCCTCTGGTCACTGCTGTCTTGGTTGTCGTCATTGGTAACATCAGTTGAGCTGACGTAGCTTCAGGTGTACGTAGCGCTACTGTTGTATGTCGTTTCATGAAATTCTGTGGCCAATCCCTACAGGCCTTTGCATTTTCCTTGTTGAAAGGATGGTTCAATTAATTTTTTTCAGCGAGTTCGTAAGCTAGCTTCGGTATATCTTTGCTAGTGAAGCCAAGCACCATTTCTTCCATATTATGTATGTAACTAACCAGGCTTTGTTCTAGTTCTTCTGGTTCTTGTTTTTCACCCTCCTTTCAAAGAACTCTTGGGAACGTTGAACTCGCACCTCGCCTTCTTAGAACCCACAGAACCTGTCACAATGGCGGTAATGGCGTTCTACATACTTTCTTTGTTCCATGACTGGTGCTGGGTTTTACGTTTGTATGATCGCACCATCATACTCCTGCTCATTTATAAAGAAAAGAACAAACATCTCTAAATGTCAGAACATGTCATTATGAATTTTAATCCGTAACTAAATTATTAATAGTAGTCTACTCAATAATGAAATAGATAACGAAACTGGTCTATCTACGCCTAAGGATTGTACATCAAGTCGGATTAGTTGTTCATTGCATAAACAATATCGTTTATGCAATGAACAACAACTAAGTATATATATATATATATATATATATATATATGGGGTAAATTGGGATACTGTATCTCATTCTGCCTCGTTGGAACTTGTTTCAAAACAGATTCGTCTGGTTCTTTTCATTATCGCTCAACACTAATCAGAAATTATTGATTCTATATCAAGCTGTAATGCAGTACTTTCGTTTCATAAGCACTATATTTTTAAAGGTTACAAGTTACTCTAGGCACTCTCTGTCCGTCACTCCATTAGAAGTAGAAGTCTAATTGTTCCGTATAACCTTCCCAATCAGTACCGTGATTAAACTTCAACACCTTTCCGAAGCCGAACGCTGTCTCAGTTTGTTCACCCATTTTCGACTTTTAACAAGCACGTCAGCCCCTTTACTGTAACTGTGTTTTATCGACATAGCAGTGTTCTTAAACATTGCAGGGTTCATTTATGTATATATATATATATATATATATATATATATATATCAATGTTCTTTGGTACATCAGTGTTCTTAAACATGGCAGTGTTCTAAAGCTAGCCGCACATCGCCTGATTGTCTATGCTACGACGCATCTCAACCGCCGTAGCCCAATCGCGTATGATCGTAAGCTTACGACTGACCGCCACACACCGCTACGATTGTTCACAATTGTATTATATAAACCTGGCGTTATTGTTATAAAACACTGGCCGCCACCTTTCTGTTTGTAACATTTTAGGGATATGCGTCATCAATAGGTTGCTGAAACGGAGACGGAACAGCGACAAGAAACGAAGGGTGTGGGTGAAGATATGGGTTGGGAGACGTTACGGGCAAGGGTGTTACAACAACCTTGTAAAGGAGTTGGCCGCAGAAGATGGCGGCTTTAGAAATTTTGCAAGGCTTTATCCTGCTTTGTGTGACACCCTTGTCCATCTAATTGTCAGACAAATACAAACTACCGTGCCACCATTTCTCCGACAGTGAGACTCGCAGTGACCCTGACATTTTTGGCAACACGTATGTTGTCCTATTTTTTTTTTTTAGATTATGTACTAATGGAATGAGTGTGGGGCGATTTTTATATTGGATGAGAGAGCTAAGCGAAATATTTGATATTGTCATTATTGATAACAGTGTTGATATATCAAATCAGTAATAAGTATTTTATCACTTGAATGCAAACAAGTTTTGTATCACTGAGACTACGAGCAACTGTTTTCAATACATCCAGCTCATTGTCCTTCTTCGACTCCTTCTCTTTTTGCCATTTCACTTTCTTAAAGCCAAAGGCGTTTGGTTGATGTTGGCGGGACGGCGGTGGCATCGTTGGATACGTAGTCTGTGGGTTCATTTTCGTCTACATCACTGCTGTGGTCATATAGTTGGACATGTCTGTGGATTCGTCTACGTCACTGCTGTTATCATATAGTCGGACACGTAGTCTGTGGGTTCATCTTCGTCTATGTCACTGCTGTGGTCATATAGTCAGACACGTAGTCTGTGGGTTCATCTTCGTCTACGTCACTGCTGTGGTCATATAGTTGGACACGTTTTCTGTGGGTTCATCTTCGTCTACGTCACTGCTGTGGTCATATAGTCAGACACGTAGTCTGTGGGTTCATCTTCGTCTACGTCACTGCTGTGGTCATATAATCGGACACGTTGTCTGTGGATTCATCTTCGTCTACATCAGTGCTGTGGTCATATAGTCTGACACGTTGTCTGTGGATTCATCTTCGTCTACGTCAGTGCTGTGGTCATATAGTTGGACACGTTGTCTGTGGATTCATCTTCGTCTACGTCAGTGCTGTGGTCATATAGTTGGACACGTCTGTGGGTTCATCTTCGTCTACGTCACTGCTGTGGTCATATAGTTGGACACGTTGTCTGTGGGTTCATCTTCGTCTACGTCACTGCTGTGGTCATATAGTCGGACATGTTGTCTGTGGGTTCATCTTCGTCTACGTCACTGCTGTGGTCATATAGTCGGACACGTTGTCTGTGGGTTCATCTTCGTCTACGTCACTGCTGTGGTCATATAGTTGGACACGTTGTCTGTGGGTTCATCTTCGTCTACGTCACTACTGTGGTCATATAGTTGGACACGTTGTCTGTGGGTTCATCTTCGTCTATGTCACTGCTGTGGTCATATAGTCGGACACGTAGTCTGTGGGTTCATCTTCGTCTACGTCACTGCTGTGGTCATATAGTTGGACACGTTGTCTGTGGGTTCATCTTCGTCTACGTCACTGCTGTGGTCATATTCAGGTGCATCCTCTACTTCTAATTCGTCATCTCCCTCAACCGACTTCTCCTGGCTTTTGTCATCTCGCACCAGAAATCAGCCATTTTCCCAACAATCTAATTACCACTTCTGTTCTCTGATTGTTTAATTCCTTATGATTTGAAAATCAGAGTCGGGAAGTGCCACACACCGCCAATTGTTCAAGATTGCTAGTCAGCGTCAGTTGTGCTGATTGAACATGTTGAATCGCCGCGACTACTGCTGATGTAGTGTAAGACTGGGGAATCATAGTCGTAAGCACAGGCACACTGCCCCGATTACACCCGATTGTCTACGCTGCGACAATATGCATTGGATCGGTCGGTGTGTGGCGTGCTTTAAAGATAGGTGTGTTGATTTTTGGTCTGGAATGCGACTGGTGCATAATATGACATAGCTTCTGTACTTTGTCAACTTGGAGCCTCTGTTCTCTTTTGTTGATGAATATCTTACAGATGGTCCATGCACTGAAGATTTTGTCATCTTTCTTCCGATGATGATCGTTTAGGTACACTTTGCTTCCCCGAAACAATTTCTTCGCATAATGACTCGCTTAGGTGTTGTGTAAGCCTGGCTACGACAGCACTATAGTCTCTTCTTGGGCTCAAGTTGTTGTGTAAGCCCGGCTACGACAGCACTATATTCTCTTCTTGGGCTCAAGTTGTTGTGTAAGCCCGGCTACGACAGCACTATATTCTCTTCTTGGGCTCAAGTTGTTGTGTAAGCCTGACTACGACAGCACTATATTCTCTTCTTGGGCTCAAGTTGTTGTGTAAGCCTGCCTACGACAGCACTATATTCTCTTCTTGGGCTCAAGTTGTTGTGTAAGCCTGGCTACGACAGCACTATATTCTCTTCTTGGGCTCAAGTTGTTGTGTAAGCCTGACTACGACAGCACTATATTCTCTTTTTTGGCTCAAGTTGTTGTGTAAGCCTGGCTACGACAGCACTATATTCTCTTCTTGGGTTCAAGTTGTTGTGTAAGCCTGACTACGACAGCACTATATTCTCTTCTTGGGGTCAAGTTGTTGTGTAAGCCTGGCTACGACAGCACTATATTCTCTTCTTGAGCTCAAGTTATTGTGTAAGTCTGACTACGACAGCACTATATTCTCTTCTTGGGCTCAAGTTGTTGTGTAAGCCTGACTACGACAGCACTATATTCTCTTTTTTGGCTCAAGTTGTTGTGTAAGCCTGGCTACGACAGCACTATATTCTCTTCTTGGGCTCAAGTTGTTGTGTAAGCCTGACTACGACAGCACTATATTCTCTTCTTGGGGTCAAGTTGTTGTGTAAGCCTGGCTACGACAGCACTATATTCTCTTCTTGGGCTCAAGTTGTTGTGTAAGCCTGGCTACGACAGCACTATATTCTCTTCTTGGGCTCAAGTTGTTGTGTAAGCCTGACTACGACAGCACTGTATTCTCTTCTTGGGCTCAAGTTGTTGTGTAAGCCTGGCTACGACAGCAGTATATTCTCTTCTTGGGCTCAAGTTGTGTAAGCCTGACTACGACAGCACTATAGTCTCTGATGGGTCTACCAACACTGGCACCACCAGGGAGGCGCTTCAGCTCACCACCACATACTTCAAAGTCATACACTTAGCCAAAAATTCCTGCACTACACCACAATTTATATCCAACTTAACAGGTTTCTTGGGCATATACTGCGTTAGCCCATGCCTGCCCTTGAATGGGATCATCATCTCATCTATCGCCTGTAGGCAGGAGGTTAGTCATGGAGGGGCACCAGCTGTGTATAGAGGGACACCAGCTGTGTATATGGAGAGGCACCAGCTGTGTATGGAGGGGCACCAGCTGTGTATGGAGGGGCACAAGCTGTGTATATGGAGAGGCACCAGCTGTGTATATGGAGGGGCACCAGCTGTGTATGGAGAGGCACCAGCTGTGTATGGAGGGGCACCAGCTGTGTATGGAGGGGCACCAGCTGTGTATGGAGGGGCACCAACATTGGTACAACATGATACGAATTGTTATGACAATAATAAAAGATTAAGTGACATGAAATCATTGTATGCACACTTTATTATATGTATGAGTTGATTAAAATGTGGTCAAGAATTATGGAAGAATTAAAATTAGATTGTTTCACAGTCGCATGCAGCTAGCAGAACATAATACGTCTGCTCTGCTGCTGGAATTGTTTGACACGTTCATTTTGGGTAATGCTTTGTGTGAGGTCTCGCTCGAAGGAGAGGAGGATGAGGTTGCTTAGACGTTGTTGGAGCATTGACCATCTGTATGGAGTAAGTGTTCGTGTAAGTGTGGAAAAGCTCGCCTCACACACTGCTGTTGAACACATGAAAGAACTCTGTACAACACTGGAAACGCCTCTTTGTACGTAACGACAACTTTCTGCACCGCAGCAATGTTTTGGAAGATGTTGTGTCCTTGTGTGTTTTTGAAAAGATCAGAGGCTTTGTAACCTCTGCCTCTTGACACAGATCATTCTCAATGATGGGGTCTGGAATAAGCTCTAATAATTACTTCATATTTTTGACATCAAGAAAATCATTACCTTTGGCACTAAGTGTCGCCAAGGCTGTATACACTGGCTTACAGCGTTCACTGAACCAGGCGTCAAGTTCTAATAAAGTGGAACCAATGATGGAGAAGTACAGCTGCTTCATATTGGGTGTTATTGCTGTACCGTATTGGGTGTTATTGCTGTTTTCGTCTCGGTCCCACTTCGTGTGACTGCACTGCAAGCTTTGCTGCCGATGTGGTCAGCAAGTCTTGGAATCACTCATCTGTTCTCAAAGCTATCACTGCCAAGATGATGCCTTCAATCAGTTCCACACCTAATGCTAGCTAGCTGCAAGAGCATTTACATCACCAGACAAGGTAGCTGAACATATCGCCTCGTCAAGCACATCAACTAGCGCAGCATGACTGCCAATCATACCTTTGACAGTTTCGTAGTGTCCTGTCCAACGTTGGTCGAGAAGACGTTTCAGCTTGTCGCCTTCATAGATCACTGGCCTTCTTGTGAAATTGTATAAGGCAGCTGCGAGTTCTGTGAACTGTCTGACTGCTCGTTCGTGTTCGAGTGCATGGACGACAACCTCGAGGGCATGGACGACAACCTCGAGTGCATGGACGACAACCTCGAGGGCATGGACGACAACCTCGAGGGCATGGACGACAACCTCGAGGGCATGGACGACAACCTCGAGTGCATGGACGACAACCTCGAGGGCATGGACGACAACCTCGAGGGCATGGACGACAACCTCGAGGGCATGGACGACAACCAAGTGCAGCTGGTGGTTGAGGCAGTGGATGCACGGGATGACCGTGTTCAGTCTTTGCTGTATAAATTCTTGGACACCCCCACGTACTCCAGACATAACACTAGCACCGTCATAACATTCACTGATGATGCGGTTGACATCGAGACCTGGCGTTTCCAAGACGCTCAGTATCTTTATGGCGATTGATTGTGCTCACCCAGTGTTGTCATCTGTAGCAGATGTTCCCTTAGCTCTCCATCTTTCACAAATCATACAACGACGGACAACTCTTCATCATTGTTCTTGTCACGTGTGCCATCACATGTCATGGTGTACCATCCAGAAAGTACATTCTTTGTAAGTAAACACTTAGCTGTAGGTTTCATCGCATACTCGTCGCCAGATATGGTGTTCGGTACCGACATAATGAAGAAGTCCAAGACCGTATTTGGCTTGAGATCATCGTCTATTTATTTGTAGACCTCATGGGTACACTCATCTACACCAGTACTCCTGACATCATGGGTACACTCATCAACACCAGTACTCCTGACGTCATGGGTACACTCATCTACACCAGTACTCCTGACGTCATGGGTACACTCATCTACACCAGTACTCCTGACGTCATGGGTACACTCATCTACACCAGTACTCCTGATGTCATGGGTACACTCATCTACACCAGTCCTCCTGATGTCATGGGTACACTCATCTACATCAGTACTCCTGATGTCATGGGTACACTCATATACACCAGTACTCCTGACATCATGTGTACACTCATCTACACCAATACTCCTGATGTCATGGGTACACTCATCTACACCAGTACTCCTGACATCATGGGTACACTCATCTACACCAGTACTCCTGATGTCATGGGTACACTCATCTACACCAGTACTCCTGACTTCATGGGTACACTCATCTACACCAGTACTCCTGATGTCATGGGTACACTCATCTACACCAGTACTCCTGACTTCATGGGTACACTCATCTACACCAGTACTCCTGATGTCATGGGTACACTCATCTACACCAGTACTCCTGATGTCATGGGTACACTCAACTATACCAGTACTCCTGATGTCATGGGTACACTCATCTACACCAGTACTCCTGACGTCATGGGTACACTCATCTACACCAGTACTCCTGATGTCATGAGTACACTCATCTATACCAGTACTCCTGATGTCATGGGTACACTCAACTATACCAGTACTCCTGATGTCATGGGTACACTCAACTATACCAGTACTCCTGATGTCATGGGTACACTCATCTACACCAGTACTCCTGACCTCATGGGTACACTCATCTACACCAGTACTCCTGATGTCACAAACTGTGTAATGCCGTCTGCATAGTCAGGAGAAGTTAACTAACATGCAAGTTGTGAAGAGAAGTCCTGAATGTGTGGCACCGGATATCGGTCGGCTATTGTTGAGTCTTCGATAATCACCAACCACCGGAGTTTTTAGGCACCATGTGTAAGGGAGACGCCCACGGGCTATCTGATCGTCGTATGATCCCCATTTCTTCCATCGTCCTGAACTCATCCTTAGCAACAGCAAGTTTATCTGGTGGTAGCCTGCGAGCTCTAGCATGCACAGGCGGGCCGGTTGTGGGGATGAAATGTTTAACACCATGACGAACAGAGGGACTGGACGAGTGATAGCAGGGAACCCATCTAGTATCCGCTTGTATGGGTCGTCCGATGCGACGTGGTGCAGACACAGTGCCGGCTGGTTGGATTGCTTGAGAGTAGAACTCGTGAACGAAGTGGTGTTGACTAAACGTTGGCTTTGGAGATCAACTAACAATCCATGCGTCTGCAGGAAATCAGCTCTGAGAAGCGGTGTTTTTACCTCAGCAAGAATGAAGGGCCATGTGTAATCCTGGTTCTCCAGACATAGTTTCATCTTTCGTGTCCCGTAAGTTGCAATTTTTGACCCGTTAGCGGCGACCAGAGCGAGTGTGCATGAGCCGCTGTCGATGTCTTGATGGGAGGCGGGGAAAACACTGACTGCTGCTCCCGTGTCAACCAAGAATCGTTTTGCAGACTAACCATCCACGAGGAACAGTAGGCTGTTAAGTTGGCCGGCCGGCGAAGCGACTAATGACGACTGGCTCGGTCGTTTCCCGCAAATGCACACAGGGTGTTGCACTTTCTGGCCGCGTTGCCGATGGTAATAGCACACATCTTCATCATGCGTCACGGATTCGTTTGCTCTCGGTGTCGCGACGGGTGTTGTTCTCGTGTTTCTCGGTCGACGGGTGTCTGAGGAGAAAACAACAACCGGTTGTTCCCTAACTTGCCAGAGTTCGTCAGCAGTTTGGGCGAGAGTCCGTAGATCGTCAAAACTAGCCGTGGCTAGTTGCAGGCAGATGTCCTCTGGCATGCACTTTAGAAAAATGCTCTCGAATAACATGCACGGCTTGTGTGAACCAAGCAAGGCGAGCATTTCGTCCATGAGTTGTGAAGGTCGCCTGTCACCCAGACTTTATAGGCCTATATCTAGTAGTCTATCTGCACGCTGTCGCCTTGATAGTCCGAATATGTCGGTAAGCCTTCTCTTCAGATTTCCGTACTTATCATGTTATGGCGGATCCTCCGCGTGAACACACGCTGACAAGAATACAACTTTTATTCCGTCATAGCACTATATGTGTTAGTCGTTCACCCTAGTTCTCACAACTCCATCAGGGTGCGATCATCGTAATAGGTCAAGGCCACTGACTAAACCGCTACAATACTCAGTTGGTTGTGGGTGGCGTAACATGAACAGCTTCATCCAATCATAGCCTACCATTTCATGTTCTTTGCTAAAACGATGTGCAATGTTATTGGTCACAGCAAATGTGTAAGCTAAATGATGGATCACTCTTTCGGTTGGTGGATAACCTACTTCCCCAAGTTGCGCAATGTAAGCTACAAGATATCGTTTATGTTCAGGGCCCAAGCTACCCCTAGGACCAGGTGCCCCTTTCACAAGATTATAGTGTGTAACAAGTCTCTGTGGTGTTCTGTAAGCTATACCAAATGTCTTTGCAGCAGCCCACATAGATACTCTTCCTGCTCACACTTCTTATGCAGTATGTAGTAAACTTTCCCCAGACCAGGCGGCACGGTTACTTTTATGTTGATAGTTTCTGGGCATTTCCTGCAATTAACGAAACACCAATTCAATATATATTTCCTTTACCAGAACTGCTGCAGAAACGCTACTCTAGTACTGTGGTACAATAATTTTAAAGACTACATTACCAGCACCCTATGAAAAAAACCGCTACAATGCTTTCAATATTTTAGTAACATTATTAAAATTATGCATGTAGTATGTATAACTGGTATATACTATAAAAATACCGCTACAATAAAAGACGTGGAGCAAATTATAAAATGCTGTCAAACGTTGCCAAACTAGCATTACATCATATCATCCAATAAAATATATCCCATGTAAAAAGTTTGGTTTACGTTCTGACAGTTCAGTCTGAGGGGGTGATTATGTTTTAACCGTTGGTCCGTGAAGTCTTGAACAGGCTCGCAGAAGTTGCAGATCAGAGCGGTCGCCATTCTCGTAATCATCCCAGCATGCAAAGATCTTACGTTGGAGATTCGCGAATGTTTTTTTCTGATGCTGCTGCAACTTTCCCTCCGACACGAGATGCACTTGTATCGGGATCACGCCGTATTCGTCGTGCAGCAGCGACACCAACATGTATAAATTCATTTGGGCACGACCCCTGGCAATTAATCGGTTGTGCCAACCCTCGACATCGTTGTTTGTGTGCACTGACTGGTAGTAGACACGCCAAGCAGCTGGTAGCCAGATGTCGCTCATCATCCACGTATGGTTAATATATTGCAGAAGTGGTGTCAATGCGTCTGTGGTGGCTTCTCGTTGCAATCATCGGAAGATGGGGGCGATGAGTTGTGCTGGGATGAAGCAGAGTGCCATAAGCTTGCGGAGATACTTGAAGGTGCCGTTGTCTGTGGTGTATGCTGCTTGGAGGCCGCACTCTTGTATATGCCACCATGTGGCCTGTGTGAAGTGGCTTCAGTTCCACATCTGGGAAGACGATGCGTGCTGTGCGCCACGTGGCATCTTCAAAATCAAGCACTATGCGCTCGACCTGGCGACGGGGAAGCATGGTACACAGTTGACGAAAGACAGCTATGTCGTCGGTCTTTCTACGTCGAGACATCATGCACATTACCAGTGGCAATTGTTTTGTGCATCCTTTCGTGCCGAACAAAAGCTAACCGTAAACAACTGGTAGAACGGCTGTCGCATGACGTGGAGCGTGGCGTACCAAGTCTTGGCATTTGACATCAGATCGAGCTGCACGTCGGAGGCAAAGAGAAGCCTCTTCAACGCAAATGTCCCAGCGAAAAAAGTTGTCGGGAATATGGTCCATATTTAATTGGAAATCTAGTTCCTGAGGGTGCTGTGGACGATTCCGACGACGGTGGTAGTTGGCGTTGGTCGCCAGTTTGGTGATGCTGGGCAGGGCACGGTTCATTGTCTGGAACGAATTCGGCGATCATTCTGCCAACAATTTCCCCAGCTGACTTGAATGGATGTGCATTAGCTTTGCTCTTGCATTCGTGCATAATCGATGCGACAATGGCAGCACTGATATTCGGTTGGTGGATGTGTTCCCTGGGGCCAGGCAAGAACACACCCTCTTCCTGGCGAACAGTCGCTGGACAGTTCACAGTCTTGGACCTCAGGGAACACCTCCAGGTGGTGCAGTGTCCGTTGCATCACTTTACGCGGTGTATGAGTAGCCAACGGAGTCGAATAACCCTGTAATAGAAGTTTCTTTAACGATCTTATACGTGTCAACGTGTGCCAAGGCAGTTACATCCTGTGGGTCAGGGTCGGCGATTGACGACTCATACAGATCACCTAGTCTCAGTGGTGCAGGATAATTGTCGTCCATTGGTATGGATGCGGCGGAATGATCCTCTGGTGGTGGAGTGGCGAATGGCATGGTGTACGTAACGTTGAATGGCTGAGTTGGTGACCTGGGCGGAGTTAACACAATGAAATCAAGCAGCAAGCCGATTACAAGGGCCTCCAAATATTTGTACTGCACACAAATCATCAAGACAAATCACATGAAAGGATCTGCTCAATGAAACAATGCAAGAGCACCAAGCCGATTACTAGGGTTTAATGTCTCTACCGACTCTACACATTCTTACCACACACACAAATAGTAAACTATATGCAGTAACTATATTTTGTTTTTTCATAGTTGAAACTGGTTTTGATTCTAATGCAATTTTAAATGCCTATAAAATAAGTTTGAGTTAATTTACTAGAAGCAGAACGTAATGTCGTGTGACCCAATATGGCTGACAAAATCCAATATGGCCACCAACTGAACAAATCTGTTGTACTTGATTTGAAATTTCCATATAGAATATGGAAATATAATATCATGATTATTTCATGGTGACATACTACATTATAAGTAGATATAAATGTCAGAAAATGAAAGTAAAAAAAAATATTTACAGAGTTATGAGGCATTATTTACAACTCCCTCGATTACTGTAATTATACAAGATAAGCAAATTTGCAATAGTTGATCACTGGAAATACCCCAAAAGCCAAATTACAGTACAACATGTTTGTCCGCTGTAGTGTAGGAAATTATTACTAATGCATTGATGAACAAAAACATAAGTTTGATTAAGTGAAATAAACAAATTGTTTATTATGTCGACATTTGTCAATAGAACGACATTTTCACAGAACAGTGTTCATGTGAAATCCATGTCATGTGAAATCCACTACTGGCACTGGTGATTATAAGCAGATACTACTGGCACTGGTGATTAGCAGCACAGTCCCTGTGAAGACCCATTCCATATGTGGCACAGATTGTGCAAGATCGGTGTCGAGCCACTGGACTGGCTTGTCACCACGAGGCAGATTCTCCTGGTAGATGATGTAGGCGTTGAGCAGCATCCGACTGATGATGTTCACGAAGACCTTCTTCCACATCTTCAATGATTTCCTCTCATCTAGATAGCAGTAAAGCATCTGAAAGGTGAGTGCCTCCCATGGACTTGTGGTAGTACCACACCACAGCAGGCTTCCTCTTCTGTTGGTGGCGGCTGGTCGTGACATCTTCCATGTTGCACACCTGGTTAGTCAAGTAGAGGTACAATGGTTTCTTCTGTGATGCCTTCTTCCTCCAACATACAACCAGCTGATCCCTGGATCTCATAGCAAACTGCTGCTTGGGCTGTAGCTTGGCAGCCAACACTTTCTTCAGAATACCTCTCCTGTTCTTCCGGAGTGTGCCAGTGAGATACATCTGCTGTGCTAGCAAATCAGCTCCCAACTTCATGTCAGTGAAGAAGTTGTCAATGATGAGGGAGTGTCCCTTGTTGAGCACATTACTCTGCCTCATCAGATGCATGCAGACATCATAGCTGTGACCGTGCTCATACTGATCGTACTGCTTACCATGGTACACTTGAAAGCAGTGAGCATACCCACTCATCGTATCGCACAACATCCACAGCTTGATGCCGAATCGGTGGTGGTGTTTGTTCGGCATAAATTGAATAATGGATGTCCAGTTTAGACATCCCACCAAACTCTCATCAATTGATATTTCTTTGTTAAGAATATAGTTATGCTGGAATACACGGTTGGCCAATTCAATAAGTGGCTTGAACTTGTTAGTTGGGTCATAACCAGCTTCACCAAGAGCTGGAATAGTCAAGTTGTCAACGATGTGCAAAAATTTCAGCAGCAGCTGAAACCGATTGCAGCTCAACACTGTAGCAAACCATGGTGACTGCTTCCATGACAGATTTCACAATCATCGGCTGTATCGCAAGAACTATCTGTGCCATGATATCACCGATTCCCACTGCATCTGTCTCACCCAGCTTCTGTTTACACTTTGGTTCAGTTGCTTTCTTTGCACTCATGTTAGTACTGAGTGCCTTGTCAACAGCCAAAGTGACTGCATCATCAATGTCCATTGGCGTCGATGGCATCGTTCGGTCAGTGTTTGGGTTAGTTGCACGTTTCAGGTCAATTGCACATTCAGTCCATGGACCAGTGTGTTGCGGTTGACTGGCAATCACCGATCAGCTGTTCCCAATGTTTCACACAGCTCACCTGTGTTGTGACTGCAGTATAATCCAACAGCGAAAACAAAGTCAACATTCCATTCAATCCAAAGCACAAAAATATCTCAAGCAACGGTCCGCTGCCACTGCATATGTTTACGACGTGTCTTAGCTGCCAAGTTTCAGATCTGTCCAATGAAAATTGTCATTGAGAAATGAGTTGGAAGAGAGACACTTATGAGACCATTCCATGGCGGTGCCGTGTGTGCACTGGACAGCAAACATGCGTTCTGCGCGCATTAACTTCACATTTTGCAGTTATTTGTTAATTAATCTGAATAAAATACACACGCATGCACGCTTGCGCACGCGCGCACATACACACACACGTACTCTTCAATGCTTTATTGACAACTTTCATTCAAATTCTGATATATTTATTCATTATCAGCAGCTCATTCATTTCAACACTTTTCGCTTGTGGCAAGCGATTTTGTGGCATAGCTAATAAAAAGACGAACATACCCCATCATATTACACTTCTGATCAAGAGAAGTTGAGGAGAAAGGTGCAGTTCACCTGTTGAAACGGGTTTGGGTTCATGTTACAGAACTGAACATGTTCATAGTCTACAGAGTCGGATCTGTAGCCTTCTACTTGTCATGGATCGTGTTTCCAACTACGGAATTACGTCATCAATTCAGGTTCGCTGACTTGACTGTTTTGATGCATGTGGGTAAATACCCTTCTCAACATGTGGGTAAATACCCTTCTCAACATTTGTGTCTCCTGTTCCCCGTGGATCGTGTTTCATTTATAATCAACTAATGGGTTTCAGCACATTGTTTTGCTGTCAAATTGGTTTATCGCTACAGCTCAGTATAGTATGCACTTTCTCGTACTCTGTCAAAGACTTGGAATATGTCATTCTACACATTGGTCTAACAAGAAGAACTTTGGATACTGCACAGGTTGCTAGAATCGATGACTTGGCTGTTTTGTCTCTCATCTCGTGTATTCTACTCGCCTTGTATCTTGTTTCACATATAATTGACCAACAGATTTCGTTAGAACTAAGAGGTTTCGTTAGAGAAGTTGTATCTTACTGTCAATATGATGACACTGATGTTGCTTGGGATACTTGAACGGTTGAAGCTCACTCAGTAAAGACGCAAGCTTATATTGATTGCAACTGCTGCAATGTTGAATTTGTAAGAATCTGTTTCAAAACCTGTCTGTCTGAAGTGGATCTGGACCTGTGGAGTGTCAAATGTCTTTTTCCTTGCTGTTTGCCAACCCTTGTGGTAACATCAGCGCTACAATCTGTGGTACACAATTTTGTCTGTCAGTTTCTCCTCGAAGACAACCATTCACTTGTCTTGTGAGAGCACCAAAGGAACGCTTCATTGTTAAGTAGGGTCGCATTTGACCATGCTTTCGTCAAATGATTAGTAATGCTAAAGATGAATTCTGGCAGTTTGTGACCATCCTTATTTGTTTTGTCGCATCAAAGTGCAACCCTTTGGAGGCTGATCATGCACCATCTTTGCTATCAAATTATTCCATGCTAAACACAGAACCTCAGACAACTGCACTGCCAACACATCATCACAGCAGACTGTCGAGTACAGCAATGTTCTCAGTGAAGTCTTCTAAGAAGGGATCCTCATTGTTGCATTAAGTGGTTCATCACATGTTATTGTTGCAGTGGGAAGCGAAATGTTTTCTACAAAAGTTTATCCTTCTTCCTACTTGAGACATTCGTAACGGCAGCTATCATGTCACACACATTTGACCAAAATGCAATGTACGTTTAATCTTGCACATATTTGCCTCAGATGTTTGTTGCACCCACCTGTGAGTATGTCTTGTTATTACATGTTCTTCTTGGCAGAGTTTATATACAAACAGTATTAAGCTATGTGTGATAACACAATGTGGTAGCAAGCCATTTTCCAACAGATATATAGTTTAGCCAATTACTCTGAATACTCACATTGTTTATGTTGGAACAAATTATTTCTCCTGTATGTATGATTATGTAGTAGGTCATGCTCTCTGACTAGCCAGACACACTAGCAGCTTGTAACACTGATTGCTGGTGTGCAATGTACCATAGAAATACCTTACATTTCTTGGTTGCCTCAATAGGCTAGTGACCTCCAGAACTTGTTTGTAGGTGTGGATGTAGCACCCTGTCAATCTGAAATAATGTCTAAATAATGTCTGTCTTTCTTATTGTAGGCAGCAATGATATCCTCGGTAAACCCACTTACATGATCTCTCTTTAGAACCAAAGCTAATGCACACCAGATGAGGTTATCAGTGTTTGGTTCATGTAATTTCTAGCAACAAAACATTCTCAGCTGCTGCCATCTTGAAAATGTCTGTGATCACGATCAAGTTTATTCAAATGTTTTACTCAAGTAGACTGTGCACACATGGTTTACTCAGGTCATTCGCATACTACTTTCAGACAGTCCAACACAGCATACATGTTGTGAATCTAACACAAGAAAAAAGACCGACTACAGTAATCTCTACAGATCAAGGTGTTGAAGATCATCCGTTGCAGGTTTACAAAGGTCTTTTTAGTGCTTCTGCAGCTTTTCCTCTCACACGAGACACGCTTGGATGGGAATCAAAGCGGATTCAATGTGCAGTAATGACGCCAGGACGTACGTGTTCATCTGGGTATACCCCTGGTGTTCCACTGATCGTGCCATCCCTCGAGGTCATTGTTAGTGCCTACTGGTAGTATACACTCCAAGCAGCTGGTGGTCAGATGTTGCTCATCATGCCGTCATCACTGGTGTAAGCTGCTTGGAGCCTGAACTCTTGGGTCTGCCACCAGACAGCCTGGGTGAAGTGGAAGGCACAGCCCTTCAGTTCCACATCAACTGGGAAAGACAGTGTATGCTGCCTGCCATATGGTGTCCTCGTAGTCCATCACAATGTGTTCCACCCAGCAATACCCTCCATTCGTTCACAGTATCTTCCTGAGCCACTTGTTTTGAAAAACTTCCAGCATCTGGCATATGCCTTTGGTGACCTTCCATAATTCCGCTGCGTATGGTAGTACACTCAGGACATTGCTCTTGAACAGGCGGATCTGTTCAATTGCTGTTTTTCTTCAAGATATTCTGCAGTGCTGCAAACCCCTCTTGCCTTTCTGATCTTTGCCTTGATCTCAGACACCCGTGGTAGGTGTACTCGGTCACCTCTTCAATGTCCCTTCCTCCAATCATGATGGGGTCTGCTGTTTGGCTGTTTTGCAGTGTCTTTGTTTTGTTTGTGTTGATCTGTAGCCCAATTTTTCCCAGATTTCTGGCAAGTTCCTGGCTTTTTCTTTGGATGTCTCCACAGCAGTGCGACAAAAACGATAAATTGTCTGCGAAGTCTAGATCATTTATTGTTTATTGTAGTTAACACCTACAATAATTTTCTGACTGGATTGTGACATCTCGCTGTGTTTGGTCTTGTTCAACACTGTTATTGCAAGTCTGTCAAGATGATTTTTGGGAATGGTAAATGTTTTTTGAGAAAGCTTTCCACTACGTCTGGCTGTTTTGAGTTGTTGTTTCAACTGTTTTCACTTAGCAATACTTTTTCTGACATTAGCTGGGAAGACTTCAATCTATCAATGCAGGCCTTGTCATTTTCTTTACTCTGCCTCATCTTGAGTAAATGGATTGTACAGTGTGTATTCAACAACTTCATCTAGTACCAATTGATTTGTTGACAAATAGTGCCACTTCATGAAGCATCTGACGTAGAAAGTCTCTGATTATTTGGCGAGAGTGATGTTCTTTCCCTTCCTGAAGTCAATGATGAGCTCTTTGGTTTTGTTTTTGTTTATGTTCGTTACTCCAGTTTTTCAGAGAGATGTTGAATAGAACACTTATGATGTAGCAGAGTTCATTTGCACAAAGTTTGAGAAGTCTTGAAGAAATTCTGTCTGGGCCAGCATCTTTATTAGTATTCAGGCGCTTCAATGAATTGCTGACATCTGTCTCTGAGACGGATATCACACCACTTTCTCCAGGCTTTGTGATCTTGGTGTGAGTAGTCATGTTCATGCTGTCCTCGAAGCTGTTGATGTTCAGCTTGTTGGATTGGTCTTGTGCATTCTCCTGGCTGGCTGAGGCTGATTTTTTTCTTTGGACGTCCTGTGATGGTTTGCAGGCCCTTCCGTGCATTTCGTGTGGAATTTGTCTCAGAGTCTTTCTCTATCTTGTTTATCTGTTCTTTGCATTTTATGACGAGATGGTTCACTTGTTTTTGCTTTTCTTTCAACTGGACAGGGTCATTTGACTTCAAAGCTTCATGTTTTTCTTTCAGCATTTGTCTCAATTCTGGAGTTAGCCAGGGTTTCTGATTTGGGTAAATTTTTATTTGCTTGGTTGGAATGCACATATCCTCACATAAGGTGATGTAGCTGGATACAACATCTATGAGTGCACACAAGGATTGGTCTTCCTCCTTGAAAACATCCCAGTTGGCGCATGCGAAGCAACCCTGGAGGGAAGCTGTTGACTCCTCATCCCAGAGTTTGGTCTGAACTACTGTAGGTTTGAGTCGCTTCAGTTTCTGCCTGTAGGTGGGAAGGCAGAGAATGGCGAGATGGTCGGAGGCACCAAGGGGAGGTAACTGTGGACACTTAAAAGCGTTGTTTTTGTCGCAGTATACAAGATTGAGTATGTTAGCAGATCTGGTGGCACAATTCGCAAATTGTTTGTAACGTTGTAGGACTTTGTTCAGCCTACAGTGATTAAAGTCACCAGCTATGATGATGGCACTATCTGGCTTCATGTTTTCAGTGGAGTGGACGTGGTTTGATACCTCAGCTGCCGCTCTGTCCGTGTTTTCACTCAGAGGAATGTAGATGATTTATAGAACAACACAGCTGATTTCTCTTGGGAGATATGGGGTCTACATTGTATTGTTCTTTGATAGTGATTTGAGAACACCACCTAGAGTTTACATACACGCACACACCTCTGATAGTTTCCCTGATTTACTCGATCTATCACTGCGATATATGTCAAAACCATCAAGTTTCAGTTGGCACGTTTGGATCCAGCCATGTCTTGGTCACGCATATAATGCAGGCATCTCTGAATTCTCTAGTGTTGCGAATGTTGCAGCAAAGTTCATCAGTTTTGTTTCTCAGCAAATGACAAATGATGGCAGAGGCGATCTGCAAGGATGTTTACGTAGCCATCAGACCACTCCGCTTCCCTCTCTTCCGTGCTCAGAAGAACTCTGAAACGAATCACTGAAGCGAATCAGCTGATGTGGTTTCGACATGACGACTGCCAAGTTATGCGATAAAAGATAGCTCAGCCAATATATCAGTCCAGCGATAACACAAGCTGCAATGACAAACGTGAGACGTAGAACAGTCACAGAAGACATCACTACATACCAAAGATGACTAGAATGCACGTGAAAATTATGAGAACGACATGGAGAGTAAGGTTGCATGTCGTACGCGAGAAGCACCATCTTTGTTGTATAGTAATGTTATTTAGGTCATTGGTATTTCAGTTGATATCAGTTGTTCTTGCTGATGTGAATCAACTATATTGTACTAGATTGTCTACTACTGTCTCAAATTCAACTACACTTTTCGGCCAATGACTGTTTACATTCTTAGTGATCATGACATTGACATTGACATATGTTACTCAGTTGGCAGATTTATCCAGTGGCGAATTAATTGCGCATTCAGGGCTTTTGTCAGGGCAGATGGCTGTATTACCTGTGCATCACTTCCGACCCGCGGTTTTGGGCCACTGCCAGAGAATACAGTTGGGAACATATGGGAGAGAGAGAGAGAGAGAGACAATCTCTTATTGAAATACCTGCAAAGATGTCATCTTGGCGACACTCTTACCAAGATCGTTGCTTCATCTGCAATAAAATAAATGCCAATCAAACTGACATAGGAACTTCCACTGTTGGGTTTTGCAAAGGGGCATTGGCCACTGCAATTAAAACACAAAATCCCTGCTTCATCTGCAGATTTGAATACATTTTAGTAAGGCATACAGAACTACTGTTGGGTTTTGTACAGGTTCGTTGGCCACGGCCTGCATGCCATCAGTTCCAATGTTGCATCTCTGCAAAGAACTTCCACTGTTGGGTTCTCAAAGGGGATTTGTTACTTACTGCATCACTTAAATTGTTTAACCACTACAGACTGCATCTCATCAGCTGTAGTTTAACAGCTACAGACTGCAACCCTTCGGTTGCAATTTGACATACCAACTGCATCGTTTCAGTTACAATTAAAACACAACAAAACAAGTATTTGTTGCAGACAAGATGGTCTCACTAGTGCACAAACCATTAAATCACTAACTATATGTAATCTTTAAAATATGAAAACTAATTGAATAATTATAAATAAAACTTACAGATGATCTTCCAAAGATGTAGTTTTCAAAGAGGATTGGGTACTTACTACATCATTGAAGTTGCTTAACAGCAACAGACTGCATCCATTCAGCTGCAGTTTAACAGCTATAGACAGCATCACTTCAGTTGCAAGTTGACAGGTACTTACTGCCTCCCTTCAGCCTTTTTTTTCAATACCTGCAAAGATGTCACCTTAGCGATGTTCCTACCTAGATCACTTCTTTATCTGCAGATTTGAGTAAATTCAAATAAGGCATACATAACTTCTACTGTTGGGTTTTGTAAAGGGGCCACGGCCTGCATGCTACTAGCTCCAATTTTGCAACTCTGCAGTTATAATTGTAACAACAAAACAATTATTTTTTGCAGACAAAGAGGTCTCACTAGCGCATCGACCGTTAAATCATTAACTGTATGTAATCTTTAAAATATGAGAAATAATTTAATAAATTCATATAAAACTTACAGAAGGAACTTCCACTTTTGGGTTTTCAAAGGGGATTTGGTATTTACTGCATCATTTAAGTTGTTTAACAGCTACAGACTGCATACAATCAGCTGCAATTTGACACCTACTTCAACCTTTCAGTTGCAATTTGACAACTACAGACAGCATCCCTTTAGCCTTTTAATGCAATACCTGCAAAGATGTCATCTTTACAATGCCCTTACCAAGATCACTGCTTCATCTGCAGATTTGAATACATTCTAGTAGGGCATACAGAACTTCTACTGTTGGGTTTTGTACAAGTTCGTTGGCCACAGCCTGCATGCCATCAGTTCCAATGTTGCATCTCTGCAAACAACTTCCACTGTTGGGTTCTCAAAGGGGATTTGTTACTTACTGCATCACTTAAGTTGTTTAACTGCTACAGACTACATCTCATCAGCTGTAGTTTAACAGCTACAGACTGCAACCCTTTGGTTGCAATTTGACATACCAACTGCATCGTTTCAGTTGCAATTAAAACACAACAAAACAAGTAGATTTGAGTAAATTCAAATAAGGCATACATAACTTCTACTGTTGGGTTTGTAAAGGGGCCGCGGCCTGCATGCCACTAGCTCCAATTTTGCAACTCTGCAGTTATAATTGTAACAACAAAACAATTATTTGTTGCAGACAAGGAGGTCTCACTAGCGCATTGACCGCAAAGATGTCATCTTAACAATGCCCTTACCAAGATCACTGCTTCATCTGCAGATTTGAATAAACACAAACAAAACTGACATAAGAACTTCCACTGTTGGGTTTTGTGTGGGCGTTGACACGGACTGCATACCATCAGCTCCAATTCTACATCTCTTCAGTTGCAATTCAAATACAATAAAACAAGTATTTGTTGCAGACAAGATAGTTTCACTAGTGCATCGACCATTCAATCATTAACTATATAAGTAATCTTTAAAATATGGAAACTAATTGAATAAACATAAATCAAACTTACAGATGAACTTCACTGTTCGGATTTTCAAAAGGGGGTTGTCCAACCGCTGCATCACTGAAGTTGTTTAACAGCTACATACTGCATCCCTTCCGCTGTAGTTTAACAGCTACATACTGCATCCCTTCCGCTGTAGTTTAACAGCTACATACTGCATCCCTTCAGTTGCAATTTCAGTATCTGCAAAGATGACATCTTGGCAATGCTCTAACCAAGATCATTGCTTCATCAGTAGTTTTAATAAATACAAACAAAACTGACATAAGAACTTCCACTTTTGGGTTTAGGAAAGGGGCATTGGCCACAGCTTCCATACCGTCAGTTCCAATTTGACATACTGGCTGCATCGTTTCAGTTGCTATTAAAACAACAAAACAAGTATTTGTTGCGGACAAGATGGTCTCGCTAGCACACCAACCATTAAATCACTAACTATATGTAATCTTTAAAATATGAAAACTAATTGAATAATTATAAATAAAATTTACAGATGATCTTCCAAAGATGTAATTTTCAAAGAGGATTGGGTACTTACTACATCATTGAAGTTGCTTAACAGCAACAGACTGCATCCATTCAGCTGCAGTTTAACAGCTATAGACAGCATCCATTCAGCTGCAGTTTAACAGCTATAGACAGCATCACTTCAGTTGCAAGTTGACAGGTACTTACTGCCTCTCTTCAGCCTTTTTTTTCAATACCTGCAAAGATGTCACCTTAGCGATGTTCCTACCTAGATCACTTCTTTATCTGCAGATTTGAGTAAATTCAAATAAGGCATACATAACTTCTACTGTTGGGTTTTGTAAAGGGGCCACGGCCTGCATGCCACTAACTCCAATTTTGCAACTCTGCAGTTATAATTGTAACAACAAAACAATTATTTGTTGCAGACAAGGAGGTCTCACTAGCGCATCGACTGTTAAATCATTAACTGTATGTAATCTTTAAAATATGAGAAATAATTTAATAAATTCATATAAAACTTACAGAAGGAACTTCCACTTTTGGGTTTTCAAAGGGGATTTGGTATTTACTGCATCATTTAAGTTGTTTAACAGCTACAGACTGCATACAATCAGCTGCAATTTGACACCTACTTCAACCATTCAGTTGCAATTTGACAACTACAGACTGCATCCCTTTAGCCTTTTAATGCAATACCTGCAAAGATGTCATCTTAACAATGCCCTTACCAAGATCACTGCTTCATCTGCAGATTTGAATACATTCTAGTAAGGCATACAGAACTTCTACTGTTGGGTTTTGTACAAGTTCGTTGGCCACGGCCTGCATGCCATCAGTTCCAATGTTGCATCTCTGCAAACAACTTCCACTGTTGGGTTCTCAAAGGGGATTTGTTACTTACTGCATCACTTAAGTTGTTTAACTGCTACAGACTACATCTCATCAGCTGTAGTTTAACAGCTACAGACTGCAACCCTTTGGTTGCAATTTGACATACCAACTGCATCGTTTCAGTTGCAATTAAAACACAACAAAACAAGTAGATTTGAGTAAATTCAAATAAGGCATACATAACTTCTACTGTTGGGTTTGTAAAGGGGCCGCAGCCTGCATGCCACTAGCTCCAATTTTGCAACTCTGCAGTTATAATTGTAACAACAAAACAATTATTTGTTGCAGACAAGGAGGTCTCACTAGCGCATTGACCGCAAAGATGTCATCTTAACAATGCCCTTACCAAGATCACTGCTTCATCTGCAGATTTGAATAAACACAAACAAAACTGACATAAGAACTTCCACTGTTGGGTTTTGTGTGGGCGTTGACACGGACTGCATACCATCAGCTCCAATTCTACATCTCTTCAGTTGCAATTCAAATACAATAAAACAAGTATTTGTTGCAGACAAGATAGTTTCACTAGTGCATCGACCATTCAATCATTAACTATATAAGTAATCTTTAAAATATGGAAACTAATTGAATAAACATAAATCAAACTTACAGAAGAACTTCACTGTTCGGATTTTCAAAAGGGGGTTGTCCAACCGCTGCATCACTGAAGTTGTTTAACAGCTACATACTGCATCCCTTCAGCTGTAGTTTAACAGCTACATACTGCATCCCTTCCGCTGTAGTTTAACAGCTACATACTGCATCCCTTCCGCTGTAGTTTAACAGCTACATACTGCATCCCTTCCGCTGTAGTTTAACAGCTACAGCCTGCATCCCTTCCGCTGTAGTTTAACAGCTACATACTGCATCCCTTCCGCTGTAGTTTAACAGCTACATACTGCATCCCTTCCACTGTAGTTTAACAGCTACAGACTGCATCCCTTCAGTTGCAATTTCAGTATCTGCAAAGATGACATCTTGGCAATGCTCTAACCAAGATCATTGCTTCATCAGTAGTTTTAATAAATACAAACAAAACTGACATAAGAACTTCCACTTTTGGGTTTTGGAAAGGGGCGTTGGCCACAGCCTCCATACCGTCAGTTCCAATTTGACATACTGGCTGCATCGTTTCATTTGCTATTAAAACAACAAAACAAGTATTTGTTGCGGACAAGATGGTCTCACTAGCGCACCAACCATTAAATCATTAACTATATGTAATTTTTTAAATATTAAAACTAATTGATTAATCATAAATACAACTTACATACCATCTTCCAAAGATGGGGTTTTCAAAGAGGATTGGGTACTTATTATATTATTGAAGTCGCTTAACAGCAACAGATTGCAACCCTTCAGCTGTTGTTTAACAGCAACCGAAAGAATCCCTTCAGTTGTAGTTTAACAGCTACAGACAGCATCAATTCAGTTGCAAGTTGACAGGTACTTACTGCATCTCTTCAGCCATTGTTCAATACCTGCAAAGATGCCATCTTGGCGATGTTCTTACCAAGATCACTTCTTTATCTGCAGATTTGAATAAATTCAAATAAGGCATACATAAGTTCTTCTGTTGGGTTTTGTAAAGGGACCACAGCATGCCACTAGCTCCAATTTTGCATCTCTGCAGTTATAATTGAAAAAATTGAACAAGATGGTCTCCCTAGCGCATCGACCATTAAATCATTAACTGTATGTACCGGTAATCTTTAAAATATGAAAAATTATTGAATAAATTAAAATAAAACTTACACAAGGAACTTCCACTTTGCCCTTACCCAGATCACTGCTTCATCTGCAGATTTGAATAAACACAAATAAAACTGACATAAGAACTTCCACTGTTAGGTTTTTTGTGAGCGCTGGGCATAGACACAACAATTATTTGTTGCAGACTAGATGGTCTCACTAGCGCATCGATGACCATTAAATCATTAACTACATGTAATCTTTAAACTAAGAATACTAATTAAATAAATTCAAATAAAACTTACAGAAAGAACTTCCACTGTTCGGATTTTCAAAGGGGATTGTCTTTATTGTGATTAAAATATTAAAGCTAATTAAATAAAATTAATAAAAAGAAAAAAGCTACCTACTGAATCCCTTCAGCTGTAGTTTAACAGTTACATACTGACTTCGTTCAGCTGTAACAGCTACATACTACATCCCTTTAGCTGCATCTCTCCAACCTTTTTTCAATGCCTACAAATATGCCATCTTGGTGATGTTCGTACCAAGATCACTGCTTTATCTGCAGATTTGAATAAATTCAAATAAGGCATACATAACTTCTACTGTTGGGTTTTGTAAAGGGTCCATGACCTGCATGCCATCTGCTCCAATGTTGCATCTGTGCAAATCCAATTGAAACAACACAACAATCCATACCTGCAAAGATGCCATCTTGGCGATATTCCTGCCGAGATCACTTCTTTATCTGCAGATTTTAATAAATTCAAACAAGGCATACATAACTTCTACTGTTGGGTTTGTAAAGGGTCCACGGCCTGCATGCCATCGGTTCCACTGTTGCAACTCTGCAGTTATAATTGAAACAACAAAACAATTATTTGTTGCAGACAAGGTGGTCTCACTAGCGCATCGACCGTTAAATCATTAACTGTATGTAATCTTTAACATATGAAAAATAATTGAATAAATTCAAATAAAACATATAGAAGGAACTTCCACTTTTGGGTTTTCAAAGGGGATTTGGTAGTTACTGCATCACTTAAGTTGTTTAACAGCTGCAGACTGCATCCCATCAGCTGTAGTTTAACAACTACAGACTGAAAAGCTTGAGTTGCAATTTGAGACCTACTAACTGCAGCCTATCAGATACAATTTGACAAGTACAGACTGCATCCTTTTAGCATTTTAATGCAATACCTGCAAAGATGTCATCTTAACAATGCCCTTACCAAGATCACTGCTTCATCTGCAGATTTGAATAAACACAAATAAAACTGACGTAAGAACTTCCACTGTTAGGTTTTTTGTGAGCGCTGGGCGTTGACCATGGCCTGCATACCACCAGCTCCAATTCTACATAAGACTGCGTCCCTTCAGTTGCAATTAAAATACAATAAAACAAGTATTTGTTGCAGAAAAGATGGTTTCATTAGCGCATCGACCGTTAAATCATTAACTACATGTAATCTTTAAAATATGAAACTAATTGAATAAACATAAATAAACTTACAAAAAACTTCCACTGTTTGGATTTTCAAAGGGGATTGTCTTTAATTGTGATTAAAATATGAAAACTAATTAAATAAAATCAATAAAAAGAAAAAAGCTACCTACTGAATCCTTTCAGCTGTAGTTTAACAGTTACATACTGACTTCATTCAGCTGTAATTTAACAGCTACATACTACATCCCTTTAGCTGCATCTCTTCAGCCTTTTTTCAATGCCTACAAATATGCCATCTTGGTGATGTTTGTACCAAGATCACTGCTTTATCTGCAGATTTGAATAAATTCAAATAAGGCATACATAACTTCTACTGTTGGGTTTTGTAAAGGGTCCATGACCTGCATGCCATCAGCTCCAATGTTGCATTTGTGCAAATCCAATTGAAACAACACAACAATCCATACCTGCAAAGATGCCATCTTGGCGATATTCCTGCCTAGATCACTTCTTTATCTGCAGATTTTAATAAATTCAAACAAGGCATACATAACTTCTACTGTTGGGTTTGTAAAGGGTCCACGGCCTGCATGCCATCGGTTCCACTGTTGCAACTCTGCAGTTATAATTTAAACAACAAAACAATTATTTGTTGCAGACAAGGTGGTCTCACTAGCGCATCGACCGTTAAATCATTAACTGTATGTAATCTTTAACATATGAAAAATAATTGAATAAATTCAAATAAAACATATAGAAGGAACTTCCACTTTTGGGTTTTCAAAGGGGATTTGGTAGTTACTGAATCACTTAAGTTGTTTAACAGCTGCAGACTGCATCCCATCAGCTGTAGTTTAACAACTACAGACTGAAAAGCTTGAGTTGCAATTTGAGACCTACTAACTGCAGCCTATCAGTTACAATTTGACAAGTACAGACTGCATCCTTTTAGCATTTTAATGCAATACCTGCAAAGATGTCATCTTAACAATGCCCTTACCAAGATCACTGCTTCATCTGCAGATTTGAATAAACACAAATAAAACTGACGTAAGAACTTCCACTGTTAGGTTTTTTGTGAGCGCTGGGCGTTGACCATGGCCTGCATACCACCAGCTCCAATTCTACATAAGACTGCGTCCCTTCAGTTGCAATTAAAATACAATAAAACAAGTATTTGTTGCAGAAAAGATGGTTTCATTAGCGCATCGACCGTTAAATCATTAACTACATGTAATCTTTAAAATATGAAACTAATTGAATAAACATAAATAAACTTACAAAAAACTTCCACTGTTCCGATTTTCAAAGGGGATTGTCTTTAATTGTGATTAAAATATGAAAACTAATTAAATAAAATCAATAAAAAGAAAAAAGCTACCTACTGAATCCTTTCAGCTGTAGTTTAACAGTTACATACTGACTTCATTCAGCTGTAATTTAACAGCTACATACTACATCCCTTTAGCTGCATCTCTTCAGCCTTTTTTAATGCCTGCAAATATGCCATCTTGGTGATGTTAGTACCAAGATCACTGCTTTATCTGCAGATTTGAATAAATTCAAATAAGGCATACATAACTTCTACTGTTGGGTTTTGTAAAGGGTCCATGACCTGCATGCCATCAGCTCCAATGTTGCATTTGTGCAAATCCAATTGAAACAACACAACAATCCATACCTGCAAAGATGCCATCTTGGCGATATTCCTGCCTAGATCACTTCTTTATCTGCAGATTTTAATAAATTCAAACAAGGCATATATAACTTCTACTATTGGGTTTGTAAAGGGTCCACGGCCTGCATGCCATCGGTTCCACTGTTGCAACTCTGCAGTTATAATTGAAACAACAAAACAATTATTTGTTGCAGACAAGGTGGTCTCACTAGCGCATCGACCGTTAAATCATTAACTGTATGTAATCTTTAACATATGAAAAATAATTGAATAAATTCAAATAAAACATATAGAAGGAACTTCCACTTTTGGGTTTTCAAAGGGGATTTGGTAGTTACTGCATCACTTAAGTTGTTTAACAGCTGCAGACTGCATCCCATCAGCTGTAGTTTAACAACTACAGACTGAAAAGCTTGAGTTGCAATTTGAGACCTACTAACTGCAGCCTATCAGATACAATTTGACAAGTACAGACTGCATCCTTTTAGCATTTTAATGCAATACCTGCAAAGATGTCATCTTAACAATGCCCTTACCAAGATCACTGCTTCATCTGCAGATTTGAATAAACACAAATAAAACTGACGTAAGAACTTCCACTGTTAGGTTTTTTGTGAGCGCTGGGCGTTGACCATGGCCTGCATACCACCAGCTCCAATTCTACATAAGACTGCGTCCCTTCAGTTGCAATTAAAATACAATAAAACAAGTATTTGTTGCAGAAAAGATGGTTTCATTAGCGCATCGACCGTTAAATCATTAACTACATGTAATCTTTAAAATATGAAACTAATTGAATAAACATAAATAAACTTACAAAAAACTTCCACTGTTCCGATTTTCAAAGGGGATTGTCTTTAATTGTGATTAAAATATGAAAACTAATTAAATAAAATCAATAAAAAGAAAAAAGCTACCTACTGAATCCTTTCAGCTGTAGTTTAACAGTTACATACTGACTTCATTCAGCTGTAATTTAACAGCTACATACTACATCCCTTTAGCTGCATCTCTTCAGCCTTTTTTAATGCCTGCAAATATGCCATCTTGGTGATGTTCGTACCAAGATCACTGCTTTATCTGCAGATTTGAATAAATTCAAATAAGGCATACATAACTTCTACTGTTGGGTTTTGTAAAGGGTCCATGACCTGCATGCCATCAGCTCCAATGTTGCATTTGTGCAAATCCAATTGAAACAACACAACAATCCATACCTGCAAAGATGCCATCTTGGCGATATTCCTGCCTAGATCACTTATTAATCTGCAGATTTTAATAAATTCAAACAAGGCATACATAACTTCTACTGTTGGGTTTGTAAAGGGTCCACGGCCTGCATGCCATCGGTTCCACTGTTGCAACTCTGCAGTTATAATTGAAACAACAAAACAATTATTTGTTGCAGACAAGGTGGTCTCACTAGCGCATCGACCGTTAAATCATTAACTGTATGTAATCTTTAACATATGAAAAATAATTGAATAAATTCAAATAAAACATATAGAAGGAACTTCCACTTTTGGGTTTTCAAAGGGGATTTGGTAGTTACTGCATCACTTAAGTTGTTTAACAGCTGCAGACTGCATCCCATCAGCTGTAGTTTAACAACTACAGACTGCAACCCTTGAGTTGCAATTTGAGACCTACTAACTGCAGCCTTTCAGTTACAATTTGACAAGTACAGACTGCATCCTTTTAGCATTTTAATGCAATACCTGCAAAGATGTCATCTTAACAATGCCCTTACCAAGATCACTGCTTCATCTGCAGATTTGAATAAACACAAATAAAACTGACGTAAGAACTTCCACTGTTAGGTTTTTTGTGAGCGCTGGGCGTTGACCATGGCCTGCATACCACCAGCTCCAATTCTACATAAGACTGCATCCCTTCAGTTGCAATTAAAATACAATAAAACAAGTATTTGTTGCAGAAAAGATGGTTTCATTAGCGCATCGACCGTTAAATCATTAACTACATGTAATCTTTAAAATATGAAACTAATTGAATAAACATAAATAAACTTACAAAAAACTTCCACTGTTCCGATTTTCAAAGGGGATTGTCTTTAATTGTGATTAAAATATGAAAACTAATTAAATAAAATCAATAAAAAGAAAAAAGCTACCTACTGAATCCTTTCAGCTGTAGTTTAACAGTTACATACTGACTTCATTCAGCTGTAATTTAACAGCTACATACTACATCCCTTTAGCTGCATCTCTTCAGCCTTTTTTCAATGCCTACAAATATGCCATCTTGGTGATGTTTGTACCAAGATCACTGCTTTATCTGCAGATTTGAATAAATTCAAATAAGGCATACATAACTTCTACTGTTGGGTTTTGTAAAGGGTCCATGACCTGCATGCCATCAGCTCCAATGTTGCATTTGTGCAAATCCAATTGAAACAACACAACAATCCATACCTGCAAAGATGCCATCTTGGCGATATTCCTGCCTAGATCACTTCTTTATCTGCAGATTTTAATAAATTCAAACAAGGCATACATAACTTCTACTGTTGGGTTTGTAAAGGGTCCACGGCCTGCATGCCATCGGTTCCACTGTTGCAACTCTGCAGTTATAATTGAAACAACAAAACAATTATTTGTTGCAGACAAGGTGGTCTCACTAGCGCATCGACCGTTAAATCATTAACTGTATGTAATCTTTAACATATGAAAAATAATTGAATAAATTCAAATAAAACATATAGAAGGAACTTCCACTTTTGGGTTTTCAAAGGGGATTTGGTAGTTACTGCATCACTTAAGTTGTTTAACAGCTGCAGACTGCATCCCATCAGCTGTAGTTTAACAACTACAGACTGCAACCCTTGAGTTGCAATTTGAGACCTACTTACTGCAGCCTTTCAGTTACAATTTGACAAGTACAGACTGCATCCTTTTAGCATTTTAATGCAATACCTGCAAAGATGTCATCTTAACAATGCCCTTACCAAGATCACTGCTTCATCTGCAGATTTGAATAAACACAAATAAAACTGACGTAAGAACTTCCACTGTTAGGTTTTTTGTGAGCGCTGGGCGTTGACCATGGCCTGCATACCACCAGCTCCAATTCTACATAAGACTGCGTCCCTTCAGTTGCAATTAAAATACAATAAAACAAGTATTTGTTGCAGAAAAGATGGTTTCATTAGCGCATCGACCGTTAAATCATTAACTACATGTAATCTTTAAAATATGAAACTAATTGAATAAACATAAATAAACTTACAAAAAACTTCCACTGTTCGGATTTTCAAAGGGGATTGTCTTTAATTGTGATTAAAATATGAAAACTAATTAAATAAAATCAATAAAAAGAAAAAAGCTACCTACTGAATCCTTTCAGCTGTAGTTTAACAGTTACATACTGACTTCATTCAGCTGTAATTTAACAGCTACATACTACATCCCTTTAGCTGCATCTCTTCAGCCTTTTTTAATGCCTGCAAATATGCCATCTTGGTGATGTTAGTACCAAGATCACTGCTTTATCTGCAGATTTGAATAAATTCAAATAAGGCATACATAACTTCTACTGTTGGGTTTTGTAAAGGGTCCATGACCTGCATGCCATCAGCTCCAATGTTGCATTTGTGCAAATCCAATTGAAACAACACAACAATCCATACCTGCAAAGATGCCATCTTGGCGATATTCCTGCCTAGATCACTTCTTTATCTGCAGATTTTAATAAATTCAAACAAGGCATACATAACTTCTACTGTTGGGTTTGTAAAGGGTCCACGGCCTGCATGCCATCGGTTCCACTGTTGCAACTCTGCAGTTATAATTGAAACAACAAAACAATTATTTGTTGCAGACAAGGTGGTCTCACTAGCGCATCGACCGTTAAATCATTAACTGTATGTAATCTTTAACATATGAAAAATAATTGAATAAATTCAAATAAAACATATAGAAGGAACTTCCACTTTTGGGTTTTCAAAGGGGATTTGGTAGTTACTGCATCACTTAAGTTGTTTAACAGCTGCAGACTGCATCCCATCAGCTGTAGTTTAACAACTACAGACTGCAACCCTTGAGTTGCAATTTGAGACCTACTAACTGCAGCCTTTCAGTTACAATTTGACAAGTACAGACTGCATCCTTTTAGCATTTTAATGCAATACCTGCAAAGATGTCATCTTAACAATGCCCTTACCAAGATCACTGCTTCATCTGCAGATTTGAATAAACACAAATAAAACTGACGTAAGAACTTCCACTGTTAGGTTTTTTGTGAGCGCTGGGCGTTGACCATGGCCTGCATACCACCAGCTCCAATTCTACATAAGACTGCATCCCTTCAGTTGCAATTAAAATACAATAAAACAAGTATTTGTTGCAGAAAAGATGGTTTCATTAGCGCATCGACCGTTAAATCATTAACTACATGTAATCTTTAAAATATGAAACTAATTGAATAAACATAAATAAACTTACAAAAAACTTCCACTGTTCGGATTTTCAAAGGGGATTGTCTTTAATTGTGATTAAAATATGAAAACTAATTAAATAAAATCAATAAAAAGAAAAAAGCTACCTACTGAATCCTTTCAGCTGTAGTTTAACAGTTACATACTGACTTCATTCAGCTGTAATTTAACAGCTACATACTACATCCCTTTAGCTGCATCTCTTCAGCCTTTTTTCAATGCCTACAAATATGCCATCTTGGTGATGTTTGTACCAAGATCACTGCTTTATCTGCAGATTTGAATAAATTCAAATAAGGCATACATAACTTCTACTGTTGGGTTTTGTAAAGGGTCCATGACCTGCATGCCATCAGCTCCAATGTTGCATTTGTGCAAATCCAATTGAAACAACACAACAATCCATACCTGCAAAGATGCCATCTTGGCGATATTCCTGCCTAGATCACTTCTTTATCTGCAGATTTTAATAAATTCAAACAAGGCATACATAACTTCTACTGTTGGGTTTGTAAAGGGTCCACGGCCTGCATGCCATCGGTTCCACTGTTGCAACTCTGCAGTTATAATTGAAACAACAAAACAATTATTTGTTGCAGACAAGGTGGTCTCACTAGCGCATCGACCGTTAAATCATTAACTGTATGTAATCTTTAACATATGAAAAATAATTGAATAAATTCAAATAAAACATATAGAAGGAACTTCCACTTTTGGGTTTTCAAAGGGGATTTGGTAGTTACTGCATCACTTAAGTTGTTTAACAGCTGCAGACTGCATCCCATCAGCTGTAGTTTAACAACTACAGACTGCAACCCTTGAGTTGCAATTTGAGACCTACTAACTGCAGCCTATCAGTTACAATTTGACAAGTACAGACTGCATCCTTTTAGCATTTTAATGCAATACCTGCAAAGATGTCATCTTAACAATGCCCTTACCAAGATCACTGCTTCATCTGCAGATTTGAATAAACACAAATAAAACTGACGTAAGAACTTCCACTGTTAGGTTTTTTTGAGCGCTGGGCGTTGACCATGGCCTGCATACCACCAGCTCCAATTCTACATAAGACTGCGTCCCTTCAGTTGCAATTAAAATACAATAAAACAAGTATT
Source organism: Lamellibrachia columna (assembly GCA_963662155.1). Taxonomy (NCBI): domain Eukaryota; kingdom Metazoa; phylum Annelida; class Polychaeta; order Sabellida; family Siboglinidae; genus Lamellibrachia; species Lamellibrachia columna. Next base: position 17,588,291 of record OY759271.1, on the reverse strand, counting down.
TGTTGCAGAAAAGATGGTTTCATTAGCGCATCGACCGTTAAATCATTAACTACATGTAATCTTTAAAATATGAAACTAATTGAATAAACATAAATAAACTTACAAAAAACTTCCACTGTTCGGATTTTCAAAGGGGATTGTCTTTAATTGTGATTAAAATATGAAAACTAATTAAATAAAATCAATAAAAAGAAAAAAGCTACCTACTGAATCCTTTCAGCTGTAGTTTAACAGTTACATACTGACTTCATTCAGCTGTAATTTAACAGCTACATACTACATCCCTTTAGCTGCATCTCTTCAGCCTTTTTTAATGCCTGCAAATATGCCATCTTGGTGATGTTAGTACCAAGATCACTGCTTTATCTGCAGATTTGAATAAATTCAAATAAGGCATACATAACTTCTACTGTTGGGTTTTGTAAAGGGTCCATGACCTGCATGCCATCAGCTCCAATGTTGCATTTGTGCAAATCCAATTGAAACAACACAACAATCCATACCTGCAAAGATGCCATCTTGGCGATATTCCTGCCTAGATCACTTCTTTATCTGCAGATTTTAATAAATTCAAACAAGGCATACATAACTTCTACTGTTGGGTTTGTAAAGGGTCCACGGCCTGCATGCCATCGGTTCCACTGTTGCAACTCTGCAGTTATAATTGAAACAACAAAACAATTATTTGTTGCAGACAAGGTGGTCTCACTAACGCATCGACCGTTAAATCATTAACTGTATGTAATCTTTAACATATGAAAAATAATTGAATAAATTCAAATAAAACATATAGAAGGAACTTCCACTTTTGGGTTTTCAAAGGGGATTTGGTAGTTACTGCATCACTTAAGTTGTTTAACAGCTGCAGACTGCATCCCATCAGCTGTAGTTTAACAACTACAGACTGCAACCCTTGAGTTGCAATTTGAGACCTACTAACTGCAGCCTATCAGTTACAATTTGACAAGTACAGACTGCATCCTTTTAGCATTTTAATGCAATACCTGCAAAGATGTCATCTTAACAATGCCCTTACCAAGATCACTGCTTCATCTGCAGATTTGAATAAACACAAATAAAACTGACGTAAGAACTTCCACTGTTAGGTTTTTTGTGAGCGCTGGGCGTTGACCATGGCCTGCATACCACCAGCTCCAATTCTACATAAGACTGCGTCCCTTCAGTTGCAATTAAAATACAATAAAACAAGTATTTGTTGCAGAAAAGATGGTTTCATTAGCGCATCGACCGTTAAATCATTAACTACATGTAATCTTTAAAATATGAAACTAATTGAATAAACATAAATAAACTTACAAAAAACTTCCACTGTTCGGATTTTCAAAGGGGATTGTCTTTAATTGTGATTAAAATATGAAAACTAATTAAATAAAATCAATAAAAAGAAAAAAGCTACCTACTGAATCCTTTCAGCTGTAGTTTAACAGTTACATACTGACTTCATTCAGCTGTAATTTAACAGCTACATACTACATCCCTTTAGCTGCATCTCTTCAGCCTTTTTTCAATGCCTACAAATATGCCATCTTGGTGATGTTCGTACCAAGATCACTGCTTTATCTGCAGATTTGAATAAATTCAAATAAGGCATACATAACTTCTACTGTTGGGTTTTGTAAAGGGTCCATGACCTGCATGCCATCAACTCCAATGTTGCATTTGTGCAAATCCAATTGAAACAACACAACAATCCATACCTGCAAAGATGCCATCTTGGCGATATTCCTGCCTAGATCACTTCTTTATCTGCAGATTTTAATAAATTCAAACAAGGCATACATAACTTCTACTGTTGGGTTTGTAAAGGGTCCACGGCCTGCATGCCATCGGTTCCACTGTTGCAACTCTGCAGTTATAATTGAAACAACAAAACAATTATTTGTTGCAGACAAGGTGGTCTCACTAGCGCATCGACCGTTAAATCATTAACTGTATGTAATCTTTAACATATGAAAAATAATTGAATAAATTCAAATAAAACATATAGAAGGAACTTCCACTTTTGGGTTTTCAAAGGGGATTTGGTAGTTACTGCATCACTTAAGTTGTTTAACAGCTGCAGACTGCATCCCATCAGCTGTAGTTTAACAACTACAGACTGAAAAGCTTGAGTTGCAATTTGAGACCTACTAACTGCAGCCTTTCAGTTACAATTTGACAAGTACAGACTGCATCCTTTTAGCATTTTAATGCAATACCTGCAAAGATGTCATCTTAACAATGCCCTTACCAAGATCACTGCTTCATCTGCAGATTTGAATAAACACAAATAAAACTGACGTAAGAACTTCCACTGTTAGGTTTTTTGTGAGCGCTGGGCGTTGACCATGGCCTGCATACCACCAGCTCCAATTCTACATAAGACTGCGTCCCTTCAGTTGCAATTAAAATACAATAAAACAAGTATTTGTTGCAGAAAAGATGGTTTCATTAGCGCATCGACCGTTAAATCATTAACTACATGTAATCTTTAAAATATGAAACTAATTGAATAAACATAAATAAACTTACAAAAAACTTCCACTGTTCGGATTTTCAAAGGGGATTGTCTTTAATTGTGATTAAAATATGAAAACTAATTAAATAAAATCAATAAAAAGAAAAAAGCTACCTACTGAATCCTTTCAGCTGTAGTTTAACAGTTACATACTGACTTCATTCAGCTGTAATTTAACAGCTACATACTACATCCCTTTAGCTGCATCTCTTCAGCCTTTTTTCAATGCCTACAAATATGCCATCTTGGTGATGTTCGTACCAAGATCACTGCTTTATCTGCAGATTTGAATAAATTCAAATAAGGCATACATAACTTCTACTGTTGGGTTTTGTAAAGGGTCCATGACCTGCATGCCATCAACTCCAATGTTGCATTTGTGCAAATCCAATTGAAACAACACAACAATCCATACCTGCAAAGATGCCATCTTGGCGATATTCCTGCCTAGATCACTTCTTTATCTGCAGATTTTAATAAATTCAAACAAGGCATACATAACTTCTACTGTTGGGTTTGTAAAGGGTCCACGGCCTGCATGCCATCGGTTCCACTGTTGCAACTCTGCAGTTATAATTGAAACAACAAAACAATTATTTGTTGCAGACAAGGTGGTCTCACTAGCGCATCGACCGTTAAATCATTAACTGTATGTAATCTTTAACATATGAAAAATAATTGAATAAATTCAAATAAAACATATAGAAGGAACTTCCACTTTTGGGTTTTCAAAGGGGATTTGGTAGTTACTGCATCACTTAAGTTGTTTAACAGCTGCAGACTGCATCCCATCAGCTGTAGTTTAACAACTACAGACTGCAACCCTTGAGTTGCAATTTGAGACCTACTAACTGCAGCCTATCAGTTACAATTTGACAAGTACAGACTGCATCCTTTTAGCATTTTAATGCAATACCTGCAAAGATGTCATCTTAACAATGCCCTTACCAAGATCACTGCTTCATCTGCAGATTTGAATAAACACAAATAAAACTGACGTAAGAACTTCCACTGTTAGGTTTTTTGTGAGCGCTGGGCGTTGACCATGGCCTGCATACCACCAGCTCCAATTCTACATAAGACTGCGTCCCTTCAGTTGCAATTAAAATACAATAAAACAAGTATTTGTTGCAGAAAAGATGGTTTCATTAGCGCATCGACCGTTAAATCATAAACTACATGTAATCTTTAAAATATGAAACTAATTGAATAAACATAAATAAACTTACAAAAAACTTCCACTGTTCCGATTTTCAAAGGGGATTGTCTTTAATTGTGATTAAAATATGAAAACTAATTAAATAAAATCAATAAAAAGAAAAAAGCTACCTACTGAATCCTTTCAGCTGTAGTTTAACAGTTACATACTGACTTCATTCAGCTGTAATTTAACAGCTACATACTACATCCCTTTAGCTGCATCTCTTCAGCCTTTTTTCAATGCCTACAAATATGCCATCTTGGTGATGTTTGTACCAAGATCACTGCTTTATCTGCAGATTTGAATAAATTCAAATAAGGCATACATAACTTCTACTGTTGGGTTTTGTAAAGGGTCCATGACCTGCATGCCATCAGCTCCAATGTTGCATTTGTGCAAATCCAATTGAAACAACACAACAATCCATACCTGCAAAGATGCCATCTTGGCGATATTCCTGCCTAGATCACTTCTTTATCTGCAGATTTTAATAAATTCAAACAAGGCATACATAACTTCTACTGTTGGGTTTGTAAAGGGTCCACGGCCTGCATGCCATCGGTTCCACTGTTGCAACTCTGCAGTTATAATTGAAACAACAAAACAATTATTTGTTGCAGACAAGGTGGTCTCACTAGCGCATCGACCGTTAAATCATTAACTGTATGTAATCTTTAACATATGAAAAATAATTGAATAAATTCAAATAAAACATATAGAAGGAACTTCCACTTTTGGGTTTTCAAAGGGGATTTGGTAGTTACTGCATCACTTAAGTTGTTTAACAGCTGCAGACTGCATCCCATCAGCTGTAGTTTAACAACTACAGACTGCAACCCTTGAGTTGCAATTTGAGACCTACTTACTGCAGCCTTTCAGTTACAATTTGACAAGTACAGACTGCATCCTTTTAGCATTTTAATGCAATACCTGCAAAGATGTCATCTTAACAATGCCCTTACCAAGATCACTGCTTCATCTGCAGATTTGAATAAACACAAATAAAACTGACGTAAGAACTTCCACTGTTAGGTTTTTTGTGAGCGCTGGGTGTTGACCATGGCCTGCATACCACCAGCTCCAATTCTACATAAGACTGCGTCCCTTCAGTTGCAATTAAAATACAATAAAACAAGTATTTGTTGCAGAAAAGATGGTTTCATTAGCACATCGACCGTTAAATCATTAACTACATGTAATCTTTAAAATATGAAACTAATTGAATAAACATAAATAAACTTACAAAAAACTTCCACTGTTCGGATTTTCAAAGGGGATTGTCTTTAATTGTGATTAAAATATGAAAACTAATTAAATAAAATCAATAAAAAGAAAAAAGCTACCTACTGAATCCTTTCAGCTGTAGTTTAACAGTTACATACTGACTTCATTCAGCTGTAATTTAACAGCTACATACTACATCCCTTTAGCTGCATCTCTTCAGCCTTTTTTCAATGCCTACAAATATGCCATCTTGGTGATGTTCGTACCAAGATCACTGCTTTATCTGCAGATTTGAATAAATTCAAATAAGGCATACATAACTTCTACTGTTGGGTTTTGTAAAGGGTCCATGACCTGCATGCCATCAGCTCCAATGTTGCATTTGTGCAAATCCAATTGAAACAACACAACAATCCATACCTGCAAAGATGCCATCTTGGCGATATTCCTGCCTAGATCACTTCTTTATCTGCAGATTTTAATAAATTCAAACAAGGCATACATAACTTCTACTGTTGGGTTTGTAAAGGGTCCACGGCCTGCATGCCATCGGTTCCACTGTTGCAACTCTGCAGTTATAATTGAAACAACAAAACAATTATTTGTTGCAGACAAGGTGGTCTCACTAGCGCATCGACCGTTAAATCATTAACTGTATGTAATCTTTAACATATGAAAAATAATTGAATAAATTCAAATAAAACATATAGAAGGAACTTCCACTTTTGGGTTTTCAAAGGGGATTTGGTAGTTACTGCATCACTTAAGTTGTTTAACAGCTGCAGACTGCATCCCATCAGCTGTAGTTTAACAACTACAGACTGCAACCCTTGAGTTGCAATTTGAGACCTACTAACTGCAGCCTTTCAGTTACAATTTGACAAGTACAGACTGCATCCTTTTAGCATTTTAATGCAATACCTGCAAAGATGTCATCTTAACAATGCCCTTACCAAGATCACTGCTTCATCTGCAGATTTGAATAAACACAAACAAAAGCGACATAAGAACTTCCACTGTTAGGTTTTGTGTTGGCGTTGGGCGTGGACACGGACTGCATACCATCAGCTCCAATTCTACATCTCTTCAGTTGCAATTCAAATACAATAAAACAAGTATTTGTTGCAGACAAGATAGTTTCACTAGTGCATCGACCATTCAATCATTAACCATATGTAATCTTTAAAATATGGAAACTAATTCAGTAAATATAAATCAAACTTACAAAAGAACTTCAACTGTTCGGATTTTCACAAGGGGGTTGTCCAACCGCTGCATCACTGAAATTGTTTAAAATCTACATACTGCATCCCTTCAGCTGTAGTTTAACAGCTACAGCCTGCATCCCTTCAGCTGTACTTTGACAATAATTATTGCAGACTGCATCCCTTCAGTTGCAATTTTATTATCTGCAGAGATAACATCTTGGTGATGCTCTTACCAAGATCACTGCTTCATCAGTAGATTTAATAAATACAAACACAACTGACATAAGAACTTTCACTTTCGGGTTTACCGAAGGGGCGTTGGCTACGACCTCCATACCATGAGCTCCAATTTTACATACGACTACATCTCATCATCACTGCTGGGGTTTTCAAAAGGCTACTTAATGCACCACTAAAGTTGTTTGACAGCAACATACCGAATCGCTTTAGCTGTAGTTTAGTGGCTACATATTGCATCCCTTCAGCTGTAGTTTGCTGTAACACATACATACTGCATTCATTCAGCTGTAGTTTAACACCTACAGACTGCATCCATTCAGCTGTAGTTTAACACCTACAGACTGTATCCATTCAGCTGTAGTTTAACACCTACAGACTGCATCCATTCAGCTGTAGTTTAACACCTACACTGCATCCATTCAGCTGTAGTTTAACACCTACAGACTGCATCCATTCAGCTGTAGTTTAACACGTACATACTGCATCCATTCAGCTGTAGTTTAACACCTACACTGCATCCATTCAGCTGTAGTTTAACACCTACAGACTGCATTCATTCAGCTGTAGTTTAACACCTACAGACTGCATCAATTCAGCTGTAGTTTAACACCTACACTGCATCCATTCAGCTGTAGTTTAACACCTACACTGCATCCATTCAGCTGTAGTTTAACACCTACAGACTGCATCCATTCAGCTGTAGTTTAACACGTACATACTGCATCCATTCAGCTGTAGTTTAACACCTACAGACTGCATCCATTCAGCTGTAGTTTAACACCTACATACTGCATCCATTCAGCTGTAGTTTAACACCTACAGACTGCATCCATTCAGCTGTAGTTTAACACCTACAGACTGCATCCATTCAGCTGTAGTTTAACACCTACAGACTGCATCCATTCAGCTGTAATTTAACACCTACTTACTGCATCCCTTCAGCTGTAGTTAAACAACTACATACTGTCTATTCTGCTGTAGTTTAGCAGCTACAGACTGCATCCCTTCAGTTACAATTTGAGAACTACATCTGCAACAATTCAGCCTTTTATTGCAATACCTGCAAACATACCATCTTAGCAATACATTCAACACCACACTGACATAAGAACTTCCACTATGGGTTTTGCAAAGGGGCGTTGGCTACAGCCTGCATACCATCAGTTCCAATTTGACATACCGACTGCATTGTTTCAGTTGCAATGAAAACAACAAAACAAGTATTTGTTGCAGACAAGATGGTCTCACTAGCGCACCAACCATTAAATCATTAACTATATGTAATCTTTAAAGCATGAAAACTAATTGAATAATCATAAATAAAACTTACAGACGAGTTTTCAAAGAGGATTGTGTACTTACTACATCATTGAAGTTGCTTAACAGCAACAGACTGCATCCCTTCAGCTGTAGTTTAAAAACAACTGACTGAATCACTTCAGCTGTAGTTTAACAGCTACAGACAGCATCACTTCAGTTGCAAGTTGACAGGTACTTACTGCATCTCTTAACCCTTTTTTTTCAATACCTTCAAAGATGCCATCTTACTGATGTTCTTACCAAGATCTCTGCTTTATCTGCAGATTTGAATAAATTCAAATAACTTCTACTGTTGGATTTTGTAAAAGGGCCACGGCCTGCATCCCACCAGCTCCAATGTTGCATCTCTGCAGTTATAACTGAAACAACAAAACAATTATTTGTTGCAGACAAGATGGTCTCACTAGTGCATCAACCATTAAATCATTAACTATATGTAATCTTTAAAATATGAAAAATAATTGAATAAATTCAAATAAAACTTACCGAAAGAAATTAACCTTTTGGGTTTTCAAAGGGGATTTGGTACTTACTGCATCACTTAAGTTGTTTAACAGCTACAGACTGCATCCCATCAGCTGTAGTTTAACAACTACAGACTGCAACCATTCAGTTGCAATTTGATATCTACTTACTGCAACCTTTCAGTTAAAATTTGACAACTACAGCCTACATCCCTTTATGTTTTTATTGCAATACCTGCCAAGATGTCATCTTAACAATGGCCTTATCACTGTTTCATCAGCAGATTTTAATAAATACAAACAAAACTGACATAAGAACCTTTCAGTTACAACAACACCGTTGGAGACACAGTAGTTTCCAAAGCTGTGTCTTTGAGCTAATACCTGTTGATGTCTAAAATATCCACAATAGCATTGGACAAAATTAATTAGTGAACACAGTACAGTTGAGTTTTAGTACTGCCTGCTGCACTGAGATGTGAATTTTTAGAAAGTCAGTCATGTTCATCACCATTATCAGATTCTGCAGAATCTTCAATGTTCTCATCAGGTAGCATCTCATCATGTCTTGTTGTCGTTATTGTTGTTGTTGAGGCCTTCAAGTCATTGTAGAAGGGATGGAACACGGGCGGAACATAATCCAAGAGGCTTTTGATGTCTTAGCGGTTTTTGATTGATCACCACAGGTTCCTCAAACAGAGGGAGTAGCACTGCCTCAGTAAGGCGTAGTCGGCCACGTACTTCACGCCTTGTCAGGTCTAGAACGCTCCATTCTGTCTCCTCAGTCAAGTTAGACTTGAAATAGACATGGGATGGTGCTTCATGACTTAGTTGAATCCACTGCATTTTTAGCCATTCAACTTTGTAGCCCGCAGTGCCCTGTTTTCAAACAACAGCATCATTTTTGAAGGCCCTCACACTGATGAAGTCTTCAGTTGTCATAGGGATCACTTGGAATGGTCTCTTTTTATTTGCTTCAGAAACAATATCCATCACTACTTTGGTATGTACACATTTTCATGATGCTTTTTTTATTTTTTTAAAAGTCCCTGTCATTGGGAAGGAAACTGTATCCTGATGCCATAAACTTGTGGTTTACCTCTTGGATACCAAATCTAGCAACTGCATAACTCCACAACAGAACAATGTTAATGTTCCTATTTTGCCCACCACTTGAGTCACTGTATGCATTGAACACCCTTTTCCCCTCAGACACTTTCTGCTGTAAGTACTTCAGGACACTAGATCCTATATCCTGAGATCCTCTCCCTGCTTGGCCCTCATGTCACATGTACATGTAGACATCACCAGGCCCTCATGTCACATGTACATGTAGACACCACCAGGCCCTCATGTCACATGTACATGTAGACATCACCAGGCCCTCATGTCACATGTACATGTAGACATCACCAGGCCCTCATGCCACATGTACATGTATACATCACCAGGCCCTCATGCCATATGTACATGTAGACATCATCAGGCCCTCATGTCACATGTACATGTAGACATCACCAGGCCCTCATGCCATATGTACATGTAGACATCATCAGGCCCTCATGCCACATGTACATGTAGACATCACCAGGCCCTCATGTCACATGTACATGTAGACATTACCAGGCCCTCATGCCACATGTACATGTAGACATCATCAGGCCCTCATGCCATATGTACATGTAGACATCATCAGGCCCTCATGTCACATGTACATGTAGACATCACCAGGCCCTCATGCCATATGTACATGTAGACATCATCAGGCCCTCATGCCACATGTCCATGTAGACATCATCAGGCCCTCATGTCACATGTACATGTAGACATCACCAGGCCCTCATGCCATATGTACATGTAGACATCATCAGGCCCTCATGCCACATGTCCATGTAGACATCATCAGGCCCTCATGCCACATGTACATGTAGACATCATCAGGCCCTCATGTCACATGTACATGTAGACATCACCAGGCCCTCATGCCACATGTACATGTAGACATCATCAGGCCCTCATGCCACATGTCCATGTAGACATCATCAGGCCCTCATGCCACATGTACATGTAGACATCATCAGGCCCTCATGCCACATGTACATGTAGACATCATCAGGCCCTCATGCCACATGTCCATGTAGACATCATCAGGCCCTCATGCCACATGTACATGTAGACATCATCAGGCCCTCATGCCACATGTACATGTAGACATCATCAGGCCCTCATGCCACATGTACATGTAGACATCATCAGGCCCTCATGCCACATGTACATGTAGACATCATCAGGCCCTCATGCCACATGTCCATGTAGACACCATCAGGCCCTCATGCCACATGTACATGTATACATCATCAGGCCCTCATGCCACATGTACATGTAGACATCGTCAGAAGTGCAAGAATGAATGCCCAAGTTACAAGTCCATAACTGTCTTTTGTAGTAGGCTACACCAGTGGTCAAGGCAGGAGTTGGCATCGTCTTCTGTAGATCGAAGCTAAAGGTGTCCACTTAACGGGTGGTAAGAGAGTCATCTATTTTCAACTGGTCTTGAGCTTTGTGGATCTTTCGCTTGTGTAGTTCCCATTGATCAGCAAGTGTCGTTTTTTCCACTTCATCTTTCACAGCTTCAATCTTGACTTTGAACGCATTGCATTTTTTACAAGTATCTGTGTGAAGCCTATGGAATGACAAGTTAAAGTCTGTCACAAACATGTGGCGATAGAACCACTGCTTCACAGGCTGAAAGCCGCCGTCATTACAGTCTTGCCGAAAGAGCCTGTGCATCATGCTCAGTGAGAGAGAAGGGCTCAGAAATCGTTTGTTGGGATTGTCCTTCCTACTGTAGTGACTACTGTATGTAGGAAAGCGTGACCGTGACCGTGACCAATCTGATCAGCAGGGGTTTTATTTGCAGGTAGATGTTTACCTCTCTTATCAGCAATAGGGGTTCCTTCACCAGTGCGTACTTGAGAGTTTAATGCCCTTGAAAGTTGTCTGATGCCAAGGGTAGCAAGAAACATGGTTTTGCACACTCGAACTGATCCTTCATTTGATGAAAGGTACAAATCCCTTGTAAACTGACGATGACTATCACAACCTTTTGTTGAATAACAACAAGCCACATGCCTTTGCTTCACAAGCCCACAAATGTAGGTGTTCTGAGCAGTCCAAGTTGGTCATTGGTTAGTTTCCCTGCACAGTTTAAATGACACTTGCTTCCAGGTGTTTGCAGCTACAATGTTTCCAGATGTACTGCTGTGTTCTTGCCCACTATTTTGGAGTCGTTTTCGAATCGGTTTTTTTCCAGTTTACCATATTCCGTACCCGTTTTCAACCTCGGATATATAAAAAAGTATCTTTTTAAGGTTTATTGGCCTACACATGATAACTCGAAATGCTACCCTATTTACATTACTTGGTCTGATAGAAAATTTTACATATTGCACCAAGTGAACCCTGAATTTAAGCAGAAGGTGTTCATCAGGACCAAAAACAATTACATCTAACATTGGTATGTTATTCAAATCTTTACTGAGTCCATCTACACATAAAAAAGATAAGGGGATAAAATTCCAACCTGTCTTACTCCATTAGAGACATGAAATCCTTCAAAGGTAACATTATCCCAATGAACATGCATCATTTGGTGAGCATACCAATATGTTAGTATTCTAATTAAAAACATAGGTACATGTAACTTAGTGTGCTACTAGTTAACTTAAACGACCTACAGAAATAGGCATATTGTCAGAGTACAATTGCATTTTAATTTTTTTATTGAAAGAATACAAAAAAACGGCATAACATGCACAACTGTTGCAAACCAGTGAATGAACATTAGACAATTCATTATCCTATGGATCTTTTGCAAAGATCACATCTAAAATAGTCATCTTCTTCATTTACTCCTTCACACTGGTCGTTTGCCCATCAGAGACAGACGGTGCACCGGATACAATCGTCATCTGGCATCTCTTCAAACAACTCGTCGCAATAAAGACAGCGGTTTTCGCGTCCAAATAAAAGTTTCTTCTTTTTTTGTGACACCGACTTACCTTTCGTTGATTTCCCTGTTTTCTTGCATAGCAAATGTTTCGCCATGGGCGCCTTTGATGACAAATACGCCTTGTATGGGCCGCTGATAATGACCTCGGTGTTCCCACGAGCTCCACCTCTGCAAACTCCAGCGCATGTCTGTTTAGGAATCTGTGAAAGCTCGTTCGCAAGCACATGGGTGGATCTATTGGAAGATGTTAGTGACTGTGCAGCCTGCCCCATCAACGACGAGGTCTGGCCTAACGACGACAATGTCTGCCCCATAACTGATGACGTCTGCCCCACCTAGGTCTGTGCAAACGATGATGCGGTCTGGCCCAACGACGGCAATGTCTGCCCCACCGCTGATGAGGTCTGCCTCACCAAGGTCTGTGCAACTGCTGACGAGGTGTTGCCCAACGACGGCAATGTCTGCCCCACCGCTGACGAGGTCTGTGAAACCGCAAACGAGGTCTGCCCCAGTGCTTGCGAGGTCTGGCCCAATGACGACAATGTCTGCCCGACCGCTGACGAGGTGTGTTCCTCAGGAATATCTGTCACAAGACTTGCATCAAAGTTGCTTTCCTCAAATATATGACGGTCAGTTGGATATATTCTGGTTCGTCTGAAGCCGTTCATGGCCATGCGCATGGTTGCAGCCTTGATGTACGCTTTACCGAAAATAGCAGCCAGTTGAAACTGAGTGATGACACGACCAGGATGGTTTCTTAGCCATTTGGTGATGACTTGGTCAATGTACGTGTTGAGCGGCTTCATGAAGGACACATCAAGAGGCTGAAGCCGATGTGTAGTGTGAGGAGGCAGACAGATGATGGTGACATGACAGGTTCTGACAAGATGGATGAGTGTGAGGCTCTTGGTGTCTGTGCTGTGCCCTTCAAGGATGAGTAAGACAGGACGATCGGCGGTTGGGTTGGTGTGTTTTACGAAGTGATGGAACCATTCCACAAAGATATCACTCTGCATCCAGCCTGACTTGTGACAAGCAGAGATCGATCCCGCGGATGCGCCATTCATGAGCTCCGCATGGAAAAATTATCAATGGTGGCGTGTACTCTCCGGCACCATTCATGCACACCTCCGCCGTCATTCTGGTGAGACAGCTGACTTGTCGCTTCCCCTTCAGGCCCATCACCTTGCTTGGCTTCGTCTGCACAGTTGTCACACCAGTCTCGTCGCAGTTGTAGATTTGAGACGGTGGATACGGTTTATCAAAGAGTCCTTCCAATAAATCAAAGAATTTGTTTACGCTTGGATGATTGAAGCCTTGCGCCCTGGCACCTGAAGTGCCTTCTGGAGTCCTTGATGCCAAGCTTCTGAGTGGTGGTATTGAATGTGTGATCGATGCCGTTCACATCAGCCAGCTGATGCACCAGACACCGAACATCATCGAGTGATAAACCAAATAACAGGGACTCCGTGAGATGTATATGGTTCAAGTCCAGTTCAATGTTTTGTGGCAGGGCCGTCTGCAGGGATCCCATCCCTTTGCAAACACCATGCACCCGTTTGTTCTTGCCCTTTAACCTCCGGTGCAGCGTACTTTTTGGTACCCCAAATAGTTTCCCAGCACGAACCACACCCATCGCCCCACTAGTGGCCGCTTCTATAGGGTGCAGCATGTCATCCTCTTTCCAAGACTGCCTCGTCGACTTTCTCACATATTTATACACCATCCTGTTATCTAAAAACAAACACAGTTTTTGACTAGCTCAAATGTGTCCATATTCAGATTTCAGTGGATTTTTTTAATTTATAACATACAGGCATTCATGAGATGAATGACTATATAAATTATAGCTATGGTGGACAAATAAACTTCATTCTCGACAAACCCCAAAATCAACTTTTCACAAAACTGTTCTTATGTAATGTTAGGCCTACAGTAATTTTAATCTGACATCTCGATGCTTATAGATCTAGTTTCATGAATAAATAGCCTATGGTGTATAACCATTATTCACAGACGTTACATGTTTGAAACTTGTGTTGATCATTAAAAAGTTATCATGTCCGGGCAAAATGGGATCATCCCATTTTGCCCGCATTAGAAGATCCCATTTTGCCCACAATAGGCATAAGTTAATAAAGGTGATATACCTTAATTATCGCTCACTCTCATGATAAACCGTTATACGCTGAAGCAATCATAAACTAACAGTACATCTTTACAACATTCGAAGTTGAAATGTGACAAGTAGTTACTTAACAAACTCAGATGCATCGTTAAACAAACAATTTAGCAAAGGATCAAAGCTAAGGAATACTTACGATTTTTCCCATCCGCGTGCAGAATTGTGTGCAAATTGGTTTGTGCAGTAGTTAGTAGATGCCGCTATGCTATTTGGAAGTGAAAATACGCTTTGTGGCAGCACTATTCTTTGCATATAATGATTTCCCATATTACCCGGCTATCCCATTTTGTCCGGGTTTCCCCTACAGTTTCACTATTACTGAGGACAATGTTATCATAGAACTGACAGAGCGGACAAATTACAGTTGAATGACTGGAACTGAAGTATTTCATGATTGATTCCTTATCGATACTCGCCGTCGCAAACGCCATAATAAATGCACTGATCATAAATGCGGTGTGCGATTTGTACGCAAATGAAATGTTCCGTTCACGTGACCCCACCACAAAATTAATGGCAAGCCGTCATCAATAAAACTACGCTTAGAAAAAGGTACATTTTCAACGGTCACACACTGAAATGTTCTTTTTGAGTCAGAACGTAATCAGGATCTTTGTCACTATCATCAATGGCATCACTGTCATCAGATTCACCGTTTAACAACTCTTCAACTATGTCATCAACCTGATATTTTTTGCAACTTTTGGCTGGCAGCGAATTTCCCTGCATAGGGGCTGCCATCTTATTCACACTGCCACCTATTGCAAAAGTTGTCGGTTAGACCACCCTGGCTCTGAAACATATATGGGTTTGACTACTCTAGCTCAATGGGTTCAACACAAAAATGAAGTGCCAGAATTCGCAGTTAAATGTGATTGACATGGCACTGATGGATCTTATCAACGTCTATTACTATATGATCCAAACACTCTGGTTCTCAGCCCTTCATGTAATCTTTAAAATATGAAAAATAATTGAATAAATTCAAATAAAACTTACAGAAAGAACTTCCACTGTTGAGTTTTTCAAAGGGGATTTGTTACTAACTGCATCACTTAAGTTGTTTAACAGCTACAGACTGCATCTCATCAGCTGTAGTTTAACAGCTACAGACTGCAACCCTTCGGTTGCAATTTGACATACCAACTGCATCGTTTCAGTTGCAATTAAAACACAACAAAACAAGTATTTGTTGCGGACAAGATGGTCTCACTAGCGCACCAACCATTAAATCACTAACTATATGTAATCTTTAAAATATGAAAACTAATTTAATAATTATAAATAAAACTTACAGATGACCTTCCAAAGATGGAGTTTTCAAAGAGGATTGGGTACTTGCTACATCATTTCTCTTCTACTGTTGGGTTTTGTTAAGGGTCCACGGCCTGCATGCCATCGGTTCCAATGTTGCATTGGTGCAAATCTAATTGAAACCACACAACAAATATTTGTTGCAGACAAGATGGTCTCACTAGCGCATCGATAACCATTAAATCATTAACTATATGTAATCTTTAAACTAAGAATACTAATTGAATAAATTCAAATAATACTTACAGAAAGAACTTCCACTGTTCGGATTTTCAAAGGGGATTGTCTTTATTGTGATTAAAATATTAAAGCTAATTAAATAAAATCAATAAAAAAAAAAGCTACCTACTGAATCCCTTCAGCTGTAGTTTAACAGTTACATACTGACTTCGTTCAGCTGTAATTTAACAGCTACATACTACATCCCTTTAGCTGCATCTCTTCAGCCTTTTTTATTGCCTACAAATATGCCATCTTGGCTATGTTCTTACCAAGGTCACTGCTTTATCTGCAGATTTGAATAAATTCTAAGAAGGCAAACACAACTTCTACTACTAGGTTTTGTAAAGGGTCCATGGCCTGCATGCCATCTGCTCCAATGTTGCATTTGTGCAAATCTAATTGAAACAACACAACAATTATTTGTTGCAGACAAGATGGTCTCACTAGCGCATCGACGCCTATTAAATCATTAACTGTATGTAATCTTTAAACTAAGAAAACTAATTGAATAAATTAAAATAAAATTTACAGAAAGAACTTCCACTGTTGGGTTTTTCAAGGGGATTTGGTACTTACTGTATCACTTCAGTTGTTTAACAGCTACAGACTGCATCCCATCAGCTGTAGCTTAACAACTACAGACTGCAACCCTTGAGTTGCAATTTGAGACCTACTTACTGCAGCCTTTCAGTTGCAATTAGACAAGTACAGACTGCATCCCTTTAGACTTTTATTGCAATACATGCAAAGATGTCATCTTAACAATGGCCTTACCAAGATCACTGCTTCATCTGCAGATTTGAATAAACACAAACAAAACTGACATAAGTACTTCCACTGTTGGGTTTTTTGTGAGCGTTGGGCGTTGACCATGGCCTTCCATACCACCAGCTCCAATTCTACATACGACTACATCTCTTCAATTGCAATTAAAATACAATAAAACAAGTATTTGTTGCAGAAAAGATGGTTTCACTAGCGCATCGACCGTTAAATCATTAACTACACGTAATCTTTAAAATATGAAACTAATTGAATAAACATAAATAAACTTACAAAAAACTTCCACTGTTTGGATTTTCAAAGGGGATTGTCTTTAATTGTGATTAAAATATGAAAACTAATTAAATAAAATTAGTAAAAAGAAAACGGCTACCTACTGAATCCCTTCAGCTGTAGTTTAACAATTACATACTGACTTCATTCAGCTGTAATTTAACAGCTACATACTACATCCCTTTAGCTGCATCTCTTCAGCCTTTTTTCAATGCCTACAAATATGCCATCTTGGCGATGTTCTTACCAATATCACTGCTTTATCTGCAGATTTGAATAAATTCAAAAAAGGCATACATAACTTCTACTGTTGGGTTTTGTAAAGGGGCCACAGCCTGCATGCCATCGGTTCCAATGTTGCATCAGTGCAAATCTAATTGAAACAATACAACAATTATTTGTTGCAGACAAGTCTCACTAGCGCATTGATGACCATTAATTCATTAACTATATGTAATCTTTAAACTAAGAAAACTAATTGAATAATTTAACAGCTACATACTACATCCCTTTAGCTGCATCTCTTCAGCCTTTTTTATTGCCTACAAATATGCCATCTTGGTGATGTTCTTACCAAAATCACTGCTTTTTCTACAGATTTGAATAAATTCAAAAAAGGCATACATAACTTCTACTGTTGGGTTTTGTAAAGGGGCCACGGCCTGCATGCCATCGGCTCCAATTTTGCATTGGTGCAGTTCTAATTAAAACAAAACAACAATTATTTGTTGCAGACAAGATGGTCTCACTAGCGCATTGATGACCATTAATTCATTAACTATATGTAATCTTTAAACTAAGAAAACTAATTGAATAATTTAACAGCTACATACTACATCCCTTTAGCTGCATCTCTTCAGCCTTTTTTATTGCCTACAAATATGCCATCTTGGTGATGTTCGTACCAAAATCACTGCTTTTTCTACAGATTTGAATAAATTCAAAAAAGGCATGCATAACTTCTACTGTTGGGTTTTGTAAAGGGGCCACGGCCTGCATGCCATCGGCTCCAATTTTGCACTGGTGCAGTTCTAATTGAAACAAAACAACAATTATTTGTTGCAGACAAGATGGTCTCACTAGCGCATTGATGACCATTAATTCATTAACTATATGTAATCTTTAAACTAAGAAAACTAATTGAATAATTTAACAGCTACATACTACATCCCTTTAGCTGCATCTCTTCAGCCTTTTTTATTGCCTACAAATATGCCATCTTGGTGATGTTCTTACCAAAATCACTGCTTTTTCTACAGATTTGAATAAATTCAAAAAAGGCATACATAACTTCTACTGTTGGGTTTTGTAAAGGGGCCACGGCCTGCATGCCATCGGCTCCAATTTTGCATTGGTGCAGTTCTAATTGAAACAAAACAACAATTATTTGTTGCAGACAAGATGATCTCACTAGTGCATTGATGACCATTAATTCATTAACTATATGTAATCTTTAAACTAAGAAAACTAATTGAATAATTTAACAGCTACATACTACATCCCTTTAGCTGCATCTCTTCAGCCTTTTTTATTGCCTACAAATATGCCATCTTGGTGATGTTCTTACCAAAATCACTGCTTTTTCTACAGATTTGAATAAATTCAAAAAAGGCATACATAACTTCTACTGTTGGGTTTTGTAAAGGGGCCACGGCCTGCATGTCATCGGCTCCAATTTTGCATTGGTGCAGTTCTAATTAAAACAAAACAACAATTATTTGTTGCAGACAAGATGGTCTCACTAGCGCATTGATGACCATTAATTCATTAACTATATGTAATCTTTAAACTAAGAAAACTAATTGAATAATTTAACAGCTACATACTACATCCCTTTAGCTGCATCTCTTCAGCCTTTTATATTGCCTACAAATATGCCATCTTGGTGATGTTCTTACCAAAATCACTGCTTTTTCTACAGATTTGAATAAATTCAAAAAAGGCATACATAACTTCTACTGTTGGGTTTTGTAAAGGGGCCACGGCCTGCATGTCATCGGCTCCAATTTTGCATTGGTGCAGTTCTAATTGAAACAAAACAACAATTATTTGTTGCAGACAAGATGGTCTCACTAGCGCATTGATGACCATTAATTCATTAACTATATGTAATCTTTAAACTAAGAAAAATAATTGAATAATTTAACAGCTACATACTACATCCCTTTAGCTGCATCTCTTCAGCCTTTTTTATTGCCTACAAATATGCCATCTTGGCGATGTTCTTACCAGTATCACTGCTTTATCTGCAGATTTGAATAAATTCAAACAAGGCATACATAACTTCTACTGTTGGGTTTTGTAAAGGGTCCACGGCCTGCATGCCATCGGCTCCAATGTTGCATCTTTCTAAATCTAATTGAAACAACACAATGATTATTTGTTGCAGACAAGATGGTCTCACTAGCGCATCGACGACCACTAAATCATTAACTATATGTAATCTTTAAACTAAGAAAACTAATTGAATTAATTCAAATAAAACTTACAGAAAGAACTTCCACTGTTGGGTTTTCAAATGGGATTTGGTACTTACTGCATCACTTAAGTTGTTTAACAGCTACAGACTGCATCCCATCAGCTGTAGTTTAACACCTACATACTGCAACCCTTCAGTTGCGATTTGAGACCTACTAACTGCAGCCTTTCAGTTGCAATTTGACAAGTACAGACTGCATCCCTTTAGACTTTTATTGCAATACCTGCAAAGATGTCATCTTACCAATGCCCTTATCAAGATCACTGCTTCATCTGCAGATTTGAATAAACACAAACGAAACTGACATAAGAACTTCCACTGTTAGGTTTTTTGTGAGCGTTGGGCATTGACCATCCCTTCAGCTGTAGTTTAACAGTTACATACTGACTTCGTTCAGCTGTAATTTAACAGCTACATACTACATCCCTTTAGCTGCATCTCTTCAGCCTTTTTTATTGCCTACAAATATGCCATCTTGGCTATGTTCTTACCAAGGTCACTGCTTTATCTGCAGATTTGAATAAATTCTAAGAAGGCAAACACAACTTCTACTACTAGGTTTTGTAAAGGGTCCATGGCCTGCATGCCATCTGCTCCAATGTTGCATTTGTGCAAATCTAATTGAAACAACACAACAATTATTTGTTGCAGACAAGATGGTCTCACTAGCGCATCGACGCCTATTAAATCATTAACTGTATGTAATCTTTAAACTAAGAAAACTAATTGAATAAATTAAAATAAAATTTACAGAAAGAACTTCCACTGTTGGGTTTTTCAAGGGGATTTGGTACTTACTGTATCACTTCAGTTGTTTAACAGCTACAGACTGCATCCCATCAGCTGTAGTTTTAACAACTACAGACTGCAACCCTGGAGTTGCAATTTGAGACCTACTTACTGTAGCCTTTCAGTTGCAATTTGACAAGTACAGACTGCATCCCTTTAGACTTTTATTGCAATACCTGCAAAGATGTCATCTTACCAATGCCCTTATCAAGATCACTGCTTCATCTGCAGATTTGAAAAAACACAAAGAAAACTGACATAAGAACTTCCACTGTTAGGTTTTGTGTGGGCGTTGGGCATTGACCCCGGCCTGCATGCCATCAGCTCCAATGTTGCATTTGTGCAAATCTAATTGAAACAACACAACAATTATTTGTTGCAGACTTGATGGTCTCACTAGCGCATCGATGACCATTAAATCATTAACTATATGTAATCTTTAAACTAAGAAAACTAATTGAATAAATTCAAATAAAACTTACAGAAAGAACTTCCACTGTTTGGATTTTCAAAGGGGATTGTCTTTAATTGTGATTAAAATATGAAAGCTAATTAAATAAAATCAATAAAAAGAAAATAGCTACCAACTGAATCCCTTCAGCTGTAGTTTAACAGTTACCTACTGACTTCGTTCAGCTGTAATTTAACAGCTACATACTACATCCCGTTAGCTGCATCTCTTCAGCCTTTTTTATTGCCTACAAATATGCCATCTTGGCTATGTTCTTACCAAGGTCACTGCTTTATCTGCAGATTTGAATAAATTCTAAGAAGGCAAACACAACTTCTACTACTAGGTTTTGTAAAGGGTCCATGGCCTGCATGCCATCTGCTCCAATGTTGCATTTGTGCAAAATCTAATTGAAACAACACAACAATTATTTGTTGCAGACAAGATGGTCTCACTAGCGCATCGACGCCTATTAAATCATTAACTGTATGTAATCTTTAAACTAAGAAAACTAATTGAATAAATTCAAATAAAATTTACAGAAAGAACTTCCACTGTTGGGTTTTTCAAGGGGATTTGGTACTTACTGTATCACTTCAGTTGTTTAACAGCTACAGACTGCATGCCATCAACTGTAGTTTTAACAACTACAGACTGCAACCCTGGAGTTGCAATTTGAGACCTACTTACTGTAGCCTTTCAGTTGCAATTTGACAAGTACAGACTGCATCCCTTTAGACTTTTATTGCAATACCTGCAAAGATGTCATCTTACCAATGCCCTTATCAAGATCACTGCTTCATCTGCAGATTTGAAAAAACACAAAGAAAACTGACATAAGAACTTCCACTGTTAGGTTTTGTGTGGGCGTTGGGCATTGACCCCGGCCTGCATGCCATCAGCTCCAATGTTGCATTTGTGCAAATCTAATTGAAACAACACAACAATTATTTGTTGCAGACTTGATGGTCTCACTAGCGCATCGATGACCATTAAATCATTAACTATATGTAATCTTTAAACTAAGAAAACTAATTGAATAAATTCAAATAAAACTTACAGAAAGAACTTCCACTGTTTGGATTTTCAAAGGGGATTGTCTTTAATTGTGATTAAAATATGAAAGCTAATTAAATAAAATCAATCAAAAGAAAATAGCTACCAACTGAATCCCTTCAGCTGTAGTTTAACAGTTACATACTGACTTCGTTCAGCTGTAATTTAACAGCTACATACTACATCCCTTTAGCTGCATCTCTTCAGCCTTTTATATTGCCTACGAATATGCTATCTTGGCGATGTTCTTACCAAGATCACTGCTTTATCTACATAGTTGAATAAATTCAAAGAAGGCATACATAACTTCTACTACTGGGTTTTGTAAAGGGTCCACGACCTGCATGCCATTGGCTCCAATGTTGCATTTGTACAAATCTAATTGAAACAACACAACAATTATTTGTTGCAGACAAGATGGTCTCACTAGCGCATCGATGACCATTAAATCATTAACTGTATGTAATCTTTAAACTAAGAAAACTAATTGAATAAATTAAAATAAAATTTACAGAAAGAACTTCCACTGTTGGGTTTTTCAAGGGGATTTGGTACTTACTGTATCACTTCAGTTGTTTAACAGCTACAGACTGCATCCCATCAGCTGTAGTTTTAACAACTACAGACTGCAACCCTGGAGTTGCAATTTGAGACTTACTTACTGCAGCCTTTCAGTTGCAATTTGACAAGTACAGACTGCATCCTTTTAGACTTTTATTGCAATACCTGCAAATATGTCATCTTACCAATGGCCTTACCAAGATCACTGCTTCATCTGCAGATTTGAATAAACGCAAACAAAACTGACATGAGAACTTCCACTGTTAAGTTTTTTGTGAGCGTTGGGCGTTGACCATGGCCTGCATGCCATCAGTTCCAATTCTACATACGACTGCATCCCTTCAGTTGCAAATACAATAAAACAAGTATTTGTTGCAGAAAAGATGGTTTCACTAGCGCATCGACCATTAAATCATTAACTATATGTAACCTTTAAAATATGAAACTAATTGAATAAACATAAATAAACTTAATGTCTTTAATTGTGATTAAAATATGAAAACTAATTAAATAAAATCGATAAAAAGAAAAAAGCTACCTACTGAATCCCTTCAACTCTAGTTTAACAGTTACATAATGACTTCGTTCAGCTGTAATTTAACAGCTACATTCTACGTTCCTTTAGCTGCATCTCTTCAGCCTTTTTTTAATGCCTACAAATATGCCATCTTGGCAATGTTCTTACCAATATCACTGCTTTATCTGCAGATTTGAATAAATTCAAATAAGGCATACATAACTTCTACTGTTGGGTTTTGTAAAGGGGCCACGGCCTGCATGCCATCGGCTCCAATGTTGCATTGGTGCAAATCTAATTGAAACAATACAACAATTATTTGTTGCAGACAAGATGGTCTCACTAGAGCATCGACGATCATTAAATCATTAACTATATGTAATCTTTAAACTAAGAAAACTAATTGAATAAATTCAAATACATACATACGACTGCATCCCTTCAGTTGCAAATACAATAAAACAAGTATTTGTTGCAGAAAAGATGGTTTCATTAGCGCATCGACCGTTAAATCATTAACTACACGTAATCTTTAAAATATGGAAACTAATTGAATAAACATAAATAAACTTACAAAAAACTTCCACTGTTCGGATTTTCAAAGGGGATTGTCTTTAATTGTGATTAAAATATGAAAACTAATTAAATAAAATCAATAAAAAGAAAAAAGCTACCTACTGAATCCTTTCAGCTGTAGTTTAACAGTTACATACTGACTTCGTTCAGCTGTAATTTAACAGCTACATACTACATCCCTTTAGCTGCATCTCTTCAGCCTTTTTTCAATGCCTACAAATATGCCATCTTGGCGATATTCTTACCAAGATCACTACTTTATCTGCAGATTTGAATAAATTCAAACAAGGCATACATAACTTCTACTGTTGGGTTTTGTAAAGGGTCCACGGCCTGCATGCCATCGGCTCCAATGTTGCATCTTTCTAAATCTAATTGAAACAACACAATGATTATTTGTTGCAGACAAGATGGTCTCACTAGCGCATCGACGACCATTAAATCATTAACTATATGTAATCTTTAAACTAAGAAAACTAATTGAATAAATTCAAATAAAACTTACAGAAAGAACTTCCACTGTTCGGATTTTCAAAGAGGATTGTTTTTAATTGTGATTAAAATATGAAAACTAAATAAATAAAATCAATAAAAAAAAAAGCTATCTACTGAATCACTTCAGCTGTAGTTTAACAATTACATACTGACTTCATTCAGCTGTAATTTAACAGCTACATACTACATCCCTTTAGCTGCATCTCTCCAGCCTTTTTTATTGCAAATATGCCATCTCGGTGATGTTCTTACCAAAATCACTGCCTTATCTACATATTTGAATAAATTCAAAAAAGGAATACATAATTTCTACTGTTGGGTTTTGTAAAGGGGCCACGGCCTGCATACCATTGGCTCCAATTTTGCATTGGTGCAAATCTAATTTAAATAAAACAACAATTATTTGTTGCAGACAAGATGGTCTCACTAGTGCATCGACGACCACTAAATCATTAACTATATGTAATCTTTAAACTAAGAAAACTAATTGAATTAATTCAAATAAAACTTACAGAAAGAACTTCCACTGTTGGGTTTTCAAACGGGATTTGGTACTTACTGTATCACTTAAGTTGTTTAACAGCTGCAGACTGCATCCCATCAACTGTAGTTTAACACCTACATACTGCAACCCTTCAGTTGCGATTTGAGACCTACTAACTGCAGCCTTTCAGTTGCAATTTGACAAGTACAGACTGCATCCCTTTAGACTTTTATTGCAATGCCTGCAAAGATGTCATCTTAACAATGGCCTTATCAAGATCACTGCTTCATCTGCAGATTTGAATAAACACAAACGAAACTGACATAAGAAGTTCCACTGTTAGGTTTTTTGTGAGCGTTGGGCGTTGACCATGGCCTGCATACCACCAGCTCCAATTCTTCATACCACTGCATCTCTTCAATTGCAATTAAAATACAATGAAACAAGTTTTTATTGCAGAAAAGATGGTTTCACTAGCGCATCAACCATTAAATCATTAACTATATGTAATCTTTAAACTACGAAAACTAATTGAATAAATTCAAATAAAACTTACAGAAAGAACTTCCACTGTTTGGATTTTCAAAGGGGATTGTCTTTAATTGTGATTAAAATATGAAAGCTAATTAAATAAAATCAATAAGAAGAAGAAAGTTGCCTACTGAATCCCTTCAGCTGTAGTTTAACAGTTACATACTGACTTCATTCAGCTGTAATTTAACAGCTACATACTACATCCCTTTAGCTGCATCTCTTCAGCCTTTTTTCAATGCCTACAAATATGCCATCTTGGTGATGTTCGTACCAAGATCACTGCTTTATCTGCAGATTTGAATAAATTCAAATAAGGCATACAGAACTTCTACTGTTGGGTTTTGTAAAGGGTCCATGACCTGCATGCCATCAGCTCCAATGTTGCATTTGTGCAAATCCAATTGAAACAACACAACAATCCATACCTGCAAAGATGCCATCTTGGCGATATTCCTGCCTGCTCTCCTCGGTCTCACCACCTCTGCTCTCCTCAGTCTCACCACCTCTGCTCTCATCATTCTCACCACCTCTGCTCCCTTCTGTCTCACCCTGCCCTGTCATCATCAAAATCATATGCCTTAGCTCAATCACCTGCTCCTGCAGATATTTCACTGTCGTACACCCCCAACACACGAAATGGAAATCATCCGCCTGCACCTCCGCCCACGAATTTACACACCCGGACTTTGCAAAGTTTATCCAGCTGTCGCAGCTAGAACATATCAAATTACATTTTGCCTTTACTTGGCGTTTGCATGGCGCCATGTTAGAAATTAAATTTGTATTTGTTTATAATCCGTTTATAATCAATTTATACTAGGTAGTCTTCACAAAGACTGTTTTTGTGTTGTAATACACACTTTATAGTATGTTACTTATGTCTTAATTAAATTTACAGCTACTGCCTTGCAACTTATTTTCTATGTAACAGCTGACTAACAAAACGTAATATCGCTCGCGCTAACGAAATTTCAGTGACCTTATTTAAATAACACTGAATTACTACCTACGGCTAACTTTTAACAATAAATGTTGCTAAAACAAAATATTCAGGTTTTCAATATTTAATATGTACTAAATTATTTACAATAATATTACGTCTCGTATTATGTACCCAATCAACTGAAAACAACAACCCTTAATTATCGCTCGCGCTACCGAGTCCTCGGAGACCTACAATATAAATTACCCTAAAATACTCCTATAGCTAAATTTTAACAGCAACTATTGACTAAACAAGGATACATACCAGGTGGTCCGACTATGTCTCGTCTGTATGTTGCTCCAGCGTATCATACAACTGAACAGGTTGAACGGGCAGCGTGGAACAAAATGACTATTACTAAATGGCCATGCAACTGTCATAGTAAATTTTTAATCATTTTTAATCATTAAATTAAATCATTAACTGTATGTGATCTTTAAACTAAGAAAACTAATTGAATAAATTCAAATAAAACTTACAGAAAGAACTTCCACTGTTGGGTTTTCAAAGGGGATTTGGTACTTACTGTATCACTTCAGTTGTTTAACAGCTACAGACTGCATTCTATCAGCTGTAGTTTAACAACTACAGACTGCAACCCTGGAGTTGCAATTTGAGACCTACTTACTGCAGCCTTTCAGTTGCAAATTGACAAGTACAGACTGCATCCCTTTAGACTTTTATTGCAATAGCTGCAAAGATGTCATCTTACCAATGCCCTTACCAAGATCACTGCTTCACCTGCAGATTTGAATAAACACAAAGAAAACTGACATAAGAACTTCCACTGTTAGGTTTTGTGTGGGCGTTGGGCATTGACCCCGGCCTGCATGCCATCAGCTCCAATGTTGCATTTGTGCAAATCTAATTGAAACAACACAACAATTATTTGTTGCAGACAAGATGGTCTCACTAGCGCATCGATGACCATTAAATCATTAACTATATGTAATCTTTAAACTAAGAATACTAATTGAATAAATTCAAATAAAACTTACAGAAAGAACTTCCACTGTTCGGATTTTCAAAGGGGATTGTCTTTATTGTGATTAAAATATTAAAGCTAATTAAATAAAATCAATAAAAAAAAAGCTACCTACTGAATCCCTTCAGCTGTAGTTTAACAGTTACATACTGACTTCGTTCAGCTGTAATTTAACAGCTACATACTACATCCCTTTAGCTGCATCTCTTCAGCCTTTTTTATTGCCTACAAATATGCCATCTTGGCTATGTTCTTACCAAGGTCACTGCTTTATCTGCAGATTTGAATAAATTCTAAGAAGGCAAACACAACTTCTACTACTAGGTTTTGTAAAGGGTCCATGGCCTGCATGCCATCTGCTCCAATGTTGCATTTGTGCAAATCTAATTGAAACAACACAATTATTTGTTGCAGACAAGATGGTCTCACTAGCGCATCGACGCCTATTAAATCATTAACTGTATGTAATCTTTAAACTAAGAAAACTAATTGAATAAATTCAAATAAAATTTACAGAAAGAACTTCCACTGTTGGGTTTTTCAAGGGGATTTGGTACTTACTGTATCACTTCAGTTGTTTAACAGCTACAGACTGCATCCCATCAGCTGTAGCTTAACAACTACAGACTGCAACCCTTGAGTTGCAATTTGAGACCTACTTACTGCAGCCTTTCAGTTGCAATTAGACAAGTACAGACTGCATCCCTTTAGACTTTTATTGCAATACATGCAAAGATGTCATCTTAACAATGGCCTTACCAAGATCACTGCTTCATCTGCAGATTTGAATAAACACAAATAAAACTGACATAAGTACTTCCACTGTTGGGTTTTTTGTGAGCGTTGGGCGTTGACCATGGCCTTCCATACCACCAGCTCCAATTCTACATACGACTACATCTCTTCAATTGCAATTAAAATACAATAAAACAAGTATTTGTTGCAGAAAAGATGGTTTCACTAGCGCATCGACCGTTAAATCATTAACTACACGTAATCTTTAAAATATGAAACTAATTGAATAAACATAAATAAACTTACAAAAAACTTCCACTGTTTGGATTTTCAAAGGGGATTGTCTTTAATTGTGATTAAAATATGAAAACTAATTAAATAAAATTAGTAAAAAGAAAACGGCTACCTACTGAATCCCTTCAGCTGTAGTTTAACAATTACATACTGACTTCATTCAGCTGTAATTTAACAGCTACATACTACATCCCTTTAGCTGCATCTCTTCAGCCTTTTTTCAATGCCTACAAATATGCCATCTTGGCGATGTTCTTACCAATATCACTGCTTTATCTGCAGATTTGAATAAATTCAAAAAAGGCATACATAACTTCTACTGTTGGGTTTTGTAAAGGGGCCACGGCCTGCATGCCATCGGTTCCAATGTTGCATCAGTGCAAATCTAATTGAAACAATACAACAATTATTTGTTGCAGACAAGTCTCACTAGCGCATTGATGACCATTAATTCATTAACTATATGTAATCTTTAAACTAAGAAAACTAATTGAATAATTTAACAGCTACATACTACATCCCTTTAGCTGCATCTCTTCAGCCTTTTTTATTGCCTACAAATATGCCATCTTGGTGATGTTCTTACCAAAATCACTGCTTTTTCTACAGATTTTAATAAATTCAAAAAAGGCATACATAACTTCTACTGTTGGGTTTTGTAAAGGGGCCACGGCCTGCATGCCATCGGCTCCAATATTGCATTGGTGCAGTTCTAATTAAAACAAAACAACAATTATTTGTTGCAGACAAGATGGTCTCACTAGCGCATTGATGACCATTAATTCATTAACTATATGTAATCTTTAAACTAAGAAAACTAATTGAATAATTTAACAGCTACATACTACATCCCTTTAGCTGCATCTCTTCAGCCTTTTTTATTGCCTACAAATATGCCATCTTGGTGATGTTCGTACCAAAATCACTGCTTTTTCTACAGATTTGAATAAATTCAAAAAAGGCATGCATAACTTCTACTGTTGGGTTTTGTAAAGGGGCCACGGCCTGCATGCCATCGGCTCCAATTTTGCACTGGTGCAGTTCTAATTGAAACAAAACAACAATTATTTGTTGCAGACAAGATGGTCTCACTAGCGCATTGATGACCATTAATTCATTAACTATATGTAATCTTTAAACTAAGAAAACTAATTGAATAATTTAACAGCTACATACTACATCCCTTTAGCTGCATCTCTTCAGCCTTTTTTATTGCCTACAAATATGCCATCTTGGTGATGTTCTTACCAAAATCACTGCTTTTTCTACAGATTTGAATAAATTCAAAAAAGGCATACATAACTTCTACTGTTGGGTTTTGTAAAGGGGCCACGGCCTGCATGTCATCGGCTCCAATTTTGCATTGGTGCAGTTCTAATTAAAACAAAACAACAATTATTTGTTGCAGACAAGATGGTCTCACTAGCGCATTGATGACCATTAATTAATTAACTATATGTAATCTTTAAACTAAGAAAACTAATTGAATAATTTAACAGCTACATACTACATCCCTTTAGCTGCATCTCTTCAGCCTTTTATATTGCCTACAAATATGCCATCTTGGTGATGTTCTTACCAAAATCACTGCTTTTTCTACAGATTTGAATAAATTCAAAAAAGGCATACATAACTTCTACTGTTGGGTTTTGTAAAGGGGCCACGGCCTGCATGTCATCGGCTCCAATTTTGCATTGGTGCAGTTCTAATTAAAACAAAACAACAATTATTTGTTGCAGACAAGATGGTCTCACTAGCGCATTGATGACCATTAATTAATTAACTATATGTAATCTTTAAACTAAGAAAACTAATTGAATAATTTAACAGCTACATACTACATCCCTTTAGCTGCATCTCTTCAGCCTTTTATATTGCCTACAAATATGCCATCTTGGTGATGTTCTTACCAAAATCACTGCTTTTTCTACAGATTTGAATAAATTCAAAAAAGGCATACATAACTTCTACTGTTGGGTTTTGTAAAGGGGCCACGGCCTGCATGTCATCGGCTCCAATTTTGCATTGGTGCAGTTCTAATTGAAACAAAACAACAATTATTTGTTGCAGACAAGATGGTCTCACTAGCGCATTGATGACCATTAATTCATTAACTATATGTAATCTTTAAACTAAGAAAACTAATTGAATAATTTAACAGCTACATACTACATCCCTTTAGCTGCATCTCTTCAGCCTTTTTTTAATGCCTACAAATATGCCATCTTGGCGATGTTCTTACCAGTATCACTGCTTTATCTGCAGATTTGAATAAATTCAAATAAGGCATACATAACTTCTACTGTTGGGTTTTGTAAAGGGGCCACAGCCTGCATGCCATTGGCTTCAATGTTGCATTAATGCAAATCTAATTGAATCAATACAATAATTATTTGTTGCAGAGAAGATGGTCTCACTAGCGCATCGATGACAATTAAATCATTAACTATATGTAATCTTTAAACTAAGAAAACTAATTGAATAAATTCAAATAAAACTTACAGAAAGAACTTCCACTGTTCGGATTTTCAAAGGGGATTGTCTTTAATTGTGATTAAAATATGAAAGCTAATTAAATAAAACCAATAAAAAGAAAAAAGTTGCCTACTGAATCCCTTCAGCTGTAGTTTAACAGTTACATACTGACTTCGTTCAGCTGTAATTTAACAGCTACATACTACATCCCTTTAGCTGCATCTCTTCAGCCTTTTTTATTGCCTACAAATATGCCATCTTGGCGATGTTCTTACCAGTATCACTGCTTTATCTGCAGATTTGAATAAATTCAAACAAGGCATACATAATTTCTACTGTTGGGTTTTGTAAAGGGTCCATGGCCTGCATGCCATCGGCTCCAATATGGCATCTTTCTAAATCTAATTGAAACAACACAATAATTATTTGTTGCAGACAAGATGGTCTCACTAGCGCATCGACGGCCACTAAATCATTAACTATATGTAATCTTTAAACTAAGAAAACTAATTGAATTAATTCAAATAAAACTTACAGAAAGAACTTCCACTGTTGGGTTTTCAAACGGGATTTGGTACTTACTGCATCACTTAAGTTGTTTAACAGCTACAGACTGCATCCCGTCAGCTGTAGTTTAACACCTACATACTGCAACCCTTCAGTTGCGATTTGAGACCTACTAACTGCAGCCTTTCAGTTGCAATTTGACAAGTACAGACTGCATCCCTTTAGACTTTTATTGCAATACCTGCAAAGATGTCATCTTATTAATGGCCTTACCAAGATCACTGCTTCATCTGCAGATTTGAATAAACACAAATGAAACTGACATAAGAACTTCCACTGTTAGGTTTTTTGTGAGCGTTGGGCGTTGACCATCCCTTCAGCTGTAGTTTAACAGTTACATACTGACTTCGTTCAGCTGTAATTTAACAGCTACATACTACATCCCTTTAGCTGCATCTCTTCAGCCTTTTTTATTGCCTACAAATATGCCATCTTGGTGATGTTCTTACCAAAATCACTGCTTTTTCTACAGATTTGAATAAATTCAAATAAGGCATACATAACTTCTACTGTTGGGTTTTGTAAAGGGGCCACGGCCTGCATGCCATCGGTTCCAATGTTGCATCTGTGCAAATCTAATTGAAACAATACAACAATTATTTGTTGCAGACAAGATGGTCTCACTAGCGCATTGATGACCATTAATTCATTAACTATATGTAATCTTTAAACTAAGAAAACTAATTGAATAATTTAACAGCTACATACTACATCCCTTTAGCTGCATCTCTTCAGCCTTTTTTTAATGCCTAAAATATGCCATATTGTCGATGTTCTTACCAAGATCACTGCTTTATCTGCAGATTTGAATAAATTCAAATAAGGCATACATAACTTCTACTGTTGGGTTTTGTAAAGGGGCCACAGCCTGCATGCCATTGGCTTCAATGTTGCATTTGTGCAAATCTAATTGAATCAATACAACAATTATTTGTTGCAGACAAGATGGTCTCACTAGCGCATCGATGACCATTAAATCATTAACTGTATGTAATCTTTAACATATGAAAAATAATTGAATAAATTCAAATAAAACATATAGAAGGAACTTCCACTTTTGGGTTTTCAAAGGGGATTTGGTAGTTACTGCATCACTTAAGTTGTTTAACAGCTGCAGACTGCATCCCATCAGCTGTAGTTTAACAACTACAGACTGCAACCCTTGAGTTGCAATTTGAGACCTACTTACTGCAGCCTTTCAGTTGCAATTAGACAAGTACAGACTGCATCCCTTTAGACTTTTATTGCAATACCTGCAAAGATGTCATCTTAACAATGGCCTTACCAAGATCCCTGCTTCTTCTGCAGATTTGATTAAACACAAAGAAAACTGACATAAGAACTTCCACTGTTGGGTTTTGTGTGGGCCTTGACAACGGACTGCGTGCTATCAGCTCCAATTTTACATACGACTGTATCTCTTCAGTTGCAATTAAAATACAATAAAACAATATTAAACATAATTTTTACAACAAGGTGGGGTGGGTGTGTGTGTGTGTTGATCGTCTCTGAGAAGTTCTGATATGTAGGGCAGTGCAAGTCTGTGGAGTACTTTGAAGGTGACGAGAAGAATCTTGAAAGTGTTTATCAAGAACACCAGGTGAACCTTAACTTGTATTAAGTGTAGTGCTCGATGTATGAGAGGGATATAAAAAACCATTGCCTGTCTCATAATTTATTAATTAGAGAAGGCATTAAATAATAATAATAAACCTGAATACAATAAGAACCCTACCCGTATTCTCCTTCGCCCTTCATGAATCGTATCCCTCACGGGAAACCCGTCTTGTCTGCCGACAAAACACACAACTTCCTTCGCTCCCCCTGCTAGACTCTTGTCTCCCTCTGTTGGTCCCCTTGTCTCCTTCCTGTGCTGGCCTTTTGTTTCCTCCCTATGTTGGTCCCCTGTCTCCTTCCCGTGTTGGCCTCCTGCCGCCTTCCTCAGGTGGTGGGATTTGTCTATCAGTGACGTATGCCCCCAGGAACAGGGAATCTTCACTGAAACCATCCCTGTCATAAGGGTAAATTCCCAAATGCCTTGAATCCTGAAATTATATTTTGCGGAGTAAATGCATGTGGGTAAGAAATGCCAAGATTTGCAGCAATATCATAAATTGTCATTGGTTTCCCAGGGTTGTTTTTCTGCCATCCATCACATGTAGAATTGTAATGTCGTTTCAGCGGCCCTTATAGCTGCAGTGTGGCGGGAAGGTGAGCAGGTGAATGCCATTTGTTTTAGCCATGTTTAAAGAATTGAACGTCACATGACTTTGGTGGTTATCCATCAACAGCAACACCGGCCTTTCTACTGAGCAACGACTGTGATTGATAAAGTGCTGCACCCATTTCTCAAAATTGTCGCCAGTCATCCACCCAGAAGGATGAGTGACACCCAAAGATCCTGGCGTAGCTCCATTTAGCCTAGTATCCTTGAAGAGGATGCGTGGAAAGATCAGTAGAGGCGGGATAGAGTTTCCGAGTGCATTCACGGCACCGCATTGTGAGTAGAGTGCCTCTCTCTGATGATGTCACTTGCCCAACTTGTCTCTCACCAGTCATCACCAGGATTTTTGGAGGTGTGTGCACAGTGGTGCACACACACTCGGGCATGAAATGATATATGTCCAGCAGGCTGTCTAGATTGTCATAAAAATCACCCACATTCTTCTTATTGAAGCTAGTGCATCGAGATAGGATAGATATACATTGTCTGGTCATAGATGAGGACAACCAATCTGCGCCAGCTTCTTCATTCTTTTTCCATGACTCTGGGACTTTTATGACATTCTTGACAGCATCCTTGTATGCTAGTTTTTTTCTTCAGATGATGACAATCCATGCTGGTGTTTGGCAGCAGTCTTCACATAACTCCCAAGTTCACCCTCTTCGGTATAACTGAAGATCCTCCCGTGATCGTAGTTAGGTTTGAATCAGTCCATCTGAAATGTATCGGTATTTAGTTAGATTGGCTGGGAAATGCCCGGCGTCACACATGATGATGTCACAGGGATTCCCATGTTACTGGAATGCTGAAAATTTGTGGTGGCCCAATGGACCTAGTGTCCCAATTGACCATGTTCCAAGGTAAACACTTTCCCAAAAATACTTGTCACCCAGATATGCACACAGCATGTATTTTTTTTCTAAATCACCAGTCACACATGTTAAAGTTCTCAAACCCCAAAATCATGACATAACCCCTCACAACAAGACTTTAACATGGGCGATTATAATTATTCTATCCTCTTCTGTGTACAATAAACCAAAACATTATGTCTCACAAAAATAAAGCTCACATCTGTGTACCTAGTAAGACATTATTATTTAAATAAAAACATGTGGTGGTCTGCTCTGCCCAATCTAACCAGCTAAGGTAATCCGCACCCACATTCTCGTTACCGGAGATTGTTTCAACCGAATACCGATAAGGTTGAAGTTTTAGCACCCAGTGCATTAACCTGGGATTGGTCATTAACCTGTGATTGGTCATCTTGGCAGAACTAACATACGCCAAAGGCTGATGATCGGATTGCAACGTGAATTTACGTCCGTACAGATATAAATTAAATTTCTCTATCGCCCAAACAATCGGCGTACATTCTTTCTCTACAGTTGCATAAGACGTCTGAGCACTAGTTAGCTTTTTGCCCGCAAAAGCTACTGGAAAACATAACCCATCATACATTTGGAGCAACACGGCTCCTAGACCATGTGTCCGTCCTGAGGATGAAATCCTTGTCACACTCAGGCAACCTAAAAACAGGAGCATTACACATGCAAAATTTCAACTCGATGAATGTCTTATCATACTCTTCGGACCATTTAACCACATTGGGTGCTCCTTTCTTCGTCAAGTCACTCAGAGGAGCCGTAAAACTTGAATGAACTCAGGATGAGGAAAAGACTGTGGCTGCGATGACAAGGAAAAGAATAACGCCACCGTTAGCAGACAACGACCTGCGGTGGTATTTAATAAAGAAAAGACAGCTGTCATCGCAGCCGCTGTCATCCATGACATTACCACCACCACCACCACCTCAGCTGTCGCCAGCACCTGTGACGTCAGCGGTGACATCGATAACGTCATCCATGACACCACCGCCGCCACCATCGCCTCAGCTGTTGCCAGCATCGATGACGTCAGCAGTGACGTCACCACCGCAACCACCGTCATCCATGACACCACCACCACCACAACCCCCTCAGCTGTCGCCTCTGACGTTATCCGTGACGTCACTACCACCACCCCAGTCGTCGTCGCAGCCAGCATCAGCGATCTTCAGTCCGCCTTCACCAATGTACGAACTGTTTCAAGTTAGCCCGGTATCACCAAAGTCATCACGATCGTCATCACCCTTACCACTGCTGTATCAGCCCATGTCACTGCTGACATGCGAACAATCAAACAATGTTAGAGGAGGCTATGACCAACCTCATAATGAAAACACATACACATACACAACATATGTATTCTATTTAATAAAAGTGACAAAAAGGAATGGAACGTGTTGTCATTGTTATAGTCCTACGGGTGACACCACTCCATAGTCGAAAGGGAACCCGTAGTCGATGATATTGGATATAGTGGACAACAGTGGAGAGTCACTCGACGCCATTTTGGGATATCCATTTTTACTCCGTCGCACCACAACCAGTGGTGCCACCTAGCGATCACGCAAAGAGCGAAAATCGTCTGCGAGAAATGCGGTGCCACGTTCGGGAGATTGGACAACCTACAGCGTCACGTAAGGTTAGTATGTAGTCGTCGTCGTAGTAGTAGTCGTAGTTGTAGAAGAAAAACCACCACGTGCATGAAATGCGGACGGAATTTCGATAGTCATTACAATCTGACCAGACACGCATGAACCGCGTGTATCGACGTCACCGAGCCGCCGTCACTGAAGAGATCAAAAAGGGAAGACACTACCAGACCCCACCACCCACTCGTCACCGAGGAAGATCCCATTGAACTACCCAATCGACTTCCCTTCTCCAACACTGTGTCGATGGAACTGCTAGATGTCTTTCGAAATCACTGGTCGACCATTAGGACCCGCGTATCGAGAGGTCCCCTCCAGTGCAGTTTCTACCTGGACGATCCCACTCTCATCACCAACAGCAAGGACTTTGATGTCTTTCTCGAACGCATCCAAGAAACCGACGTCTTGCAATGGGCCATCAATTAAAGACCGGATTCTGCATGGGTGTGCGAACTCGTGACCAATGTCACCTTCTTCGTCAACCGCATCATCGATCACCCAATAGGATGTGTACGGGCGACCCCGTTTCCGTCTACATCAAGAAGAAAAAAGGCGTCATCGGTCTGAAAACGGAAACCAACCATAACAAGAGGTACAATGATAACCTGTGTCTCTTCCGGTGTCTGGCCCTGCATCGAGGATGCGATCTATATCGATTGGAACCGGCGGTGAAGACGCTGTACGAGGCATACGATCAAGACGATGTACCCATGGAAGAATTTACTGGGGTCACGTTGGATGACTTCTATCGTGTAGAGACCACATTCCAAACGAACGTGTGCGTGTACAAGCGGATGCAGAGGATGGTAAGTTGACTGCCGAACTCGTCCGTCAATCGTTATGCCATTACCCCGAAACAATGTATCTCAACCTTCATAAGACACATTTTTCCTTCATCCAAGATGTACGCATGTACTGTCACTCATATCGATGTCGGAAGTGCGGTGACTTGTTATGGAATAAAGCATCTATGCTGCGCAGGCACGAACGCACGTGTACAGGAGGTGTGCGTCGAATCTATCTTGGCGGCATGTACCATTCGACTCCATCAGTGTTCGAATCGTTGTGGTACTATCCGTACCGAGCCACCTTTGACTTTGAGTGTTGGTTCGACACCGAACAACTTCCGTCACTGATCTTCACTGAGATAGCACAACACGCATCAATCTAAAACTTTCAGCTTGGACATTTGTTGGACACAACAACGCAATGTCAACGTCACAATCAGTCACATGGACTGACATCATTCCACAACAGCTTCGGTGGAATCCTGACGCCATACACTTGTTTCCTAACGTCATTGTGTTGTATGTTTCCCCATTTCTCCTTTCGTTTTCTTTAAACTTGACAAGGTGGGACCAATTTGCAGAACTATCTTTATTATCCTTGCTACAGGAGAGGTCTGAATAGTCTATGCTAAAACAGCAGGTGGCCATTCAATGCTCTGTGTAGTAACGTAGCCCATGTGTTGGAATTTTGAAAAGGGAGATTGTCAGCGTGAAAATTGGAACAAAACGCGGAAAGGGTATTTGAAAAGTTGACTGATCGCACCACGAAATGTGGTGTGCCAGGGAAAGCATTGCGAAGATAACATTAACTACGGGTCTCGTGTTTATGTAGCATTGGTTGAGCCTGCTTCAAATGGGAAGAAACATACAAGGAAGGTTGCGTTACAACGATTTAATTTTTTCTGTTTGAATTCAAACTACTCTGCTAGTGTAAAATATAGTGATATTCAAACAATACTTAATGGACTTATTGTCACTGAAAGGTATGGTTTACTTAGTTTCAATCTTGGACTTCCTTTCATGCCCGAATTTGTTGATACCATTATCAACAGAGTCAACAATTCAAAGGTTTTCATTGGCCAGTCAATGGAAGAATCGTGAACAAATGCCAATCTGAAGTATTTTCTCTTCCTGTCTTGTTTGTACTATTGTAATGTCACAATGTCAGACAGATAAGTTATGGAACGATAGTGAATGAAATTGATTATAATCGAAAATGATCGATCACACAATATTGTGATCGATTCTTTGATCAGAACCATGAACCAATCAATTGTCAACAAAATTGATTAATCTGAACAGCACTAATATTTATATTATGGCATTTTTCGTGCAACCAATTTTTGGCCCACATTTTTCTTGATGGGCCCCTAGATTCTGGAAAAGAGGGGTGCAGATTTTAAAGAAATTGTGAAATAATGTTTTTGTACGTGTAAATGGAAAACGAAGAAAATAAAAAAGAACATGGAATATATTTTGTAATTTGGAAAAACTGGAAGGTCTACAAAGTCAAGTCAAATGTTAAATTTGTATTATATATTTTAGTGGACTGATTATCCTTTGAAACTGCTGTAGTGGAAGTTCAGTTAATGATATAAGATCAATTTGTTTTATACTCAACTGTTTGTCTTCTATGTTGTTACAGGTGACAATGACATCGTTGTGTGACCTGCCGGGACATATTGAACATTTGTTAGTGTTCGACTGCACACCAACATGATATAGAACATGGAACTGCGTCACCGAATAACCACATCATTGTCTTCATACATTAGAGAAAACTACAGTTGTGCCATTTTACAATGAGTAGCTACTTCAAGATACACAAGAAACACAAGCTTCCTCTTGATGTGGGGAAACACTTCAAACGTTACACATGTGGTGCACAGTTTGCATATAATAGTACTTTAAGGAATCATGTGCATACCCACACTGCAGAGAAACCATTTAAATGTGACACGTGTGGTGCACAGTTTGTACAGAATAGCAGTTTAAGCTGTCATGTGCATACCCACACTGGAGAAAAACCCTTTAAATGTGATACATGTGACGCACAGTTTGCAAATGGTACGTATTTAAAACTTCATCTGCATACTCGCACTCAAATGTGACACATGTGATGCACAGTTTGCACGGAATGACAGTTTAAAGAGGCATCTGCGAACTCACACTGGTGAGAAACCTTACAAATGTGACACCTGCGGGGCACAGTTTACACAATGTGGAAATTTTCAGAGGCATCTGCATACACACAGTGGTAGAAAGTAGGGGAAACCCTACAAATGTGACACAGTTTGCTCAAATAGTACTCTAATAAGAGTTCATGTGCACATTTACACTCACACATTTCCCCTAGATGTTATATGATGTATTTGAAAACAGTTCTATACCAGAAGGGCCAGATAGGCAATAAAATATGTAAATTACAGTTATTTTATTCTATTAATATTGTGTAGTTAAGTGATTAGGTTAGGTTAGATATGCATTTACCAATATTTAAGATACTAAAATGTTCATGCAGGTTGAATACGGCAAATATAAGTTGCTGTGTTGTGTTAGGTGTAAGCAAACTTGTCCAAGCACAATTATTTCCATAATAAAAATATCAGTATAAGAAAGCTTTTGTTGTTCCAGCTGTGAGTCGTGCTGTGTTACCAATGCTGGAAATGATTATGTTTCAGGCACACCTTTTCTGGGGGATTTGGTGGGGGATTGTGTCCAGGGGACTTTTGTCCATTTAGGATTATATTGGGGAAACTGTTATATTACTAATTAGACCGTCTTTAAAAAATACCTCGTTACAATTGACCCCTGTTCCTAATAAAAGTAGTGAGAATATGAGTCAAATATATAAATGTGTTTCATGTGTCTTGTATGATAGGTGAAATGATTAAAACTGACAAACAATCACTGTATGATGTTTTTCTTAAAATGTGACTAGAGTTGGAGTCATTATAATGAAATGACAATGAGGGTGTTCAGTACATTATTATAATGAAAATTATCGATTTTCAATTGATGTAATGATAACGATAATTTTCACACAGGCTTATGGACTTGCTTATCCACTTGCTGATAAGACATTTGAAAAATTAACGGTTATACAATGCAATGGCAATTATTTCTAAGCGTTGTACTTTTACTTCTACTTTTACTTCAAGTATTTTTGAAAGTAATTTTACTTTTTACTCAAGAACTTTTTTACGAAGTACTTTTACTTCTACTCAAGTAGTTTTTAGGTGAATTACTTTTACTCAAAAGCAAACTTAAAGTAATTCAGTCACCACTGTCCATAGGAAATATAACAACATTTCGGCGTACCTGTTTAAACTCGCTCCTCCTCCACAGCTCCTCACTGAACTCGACGTACCTGTTTAAACTCGCTCCTCCTCCGCAGCTCCTCACTGAACTCGGCGTACCTGTTTAAACTCGCTCCTCCTCCACAGCTCCTCACTGAACTCGACGTACCTGTTTAAACTCGCTCCTCCTCCACAGCTCCTCACTGAACTCGACGTACCTGTCTAAACTCGCTCCTCCTCCACAGCTCCTCACTGAACTCGACGTACCTGTTTAAACTCGCTCACCCTCCACAGCTCCTCACTGAACTCGGCATACCTTTTTAAACTCGCTCCTCCTCCACAGCTCCTCACTGAACTCGACGTACCTGTTTAAACTCGCTCCTCCTCCACAGCTCCTCACTGAACTCGACGTACCTGTTTAAACTCGCTCCTCCTCCACAGCTCCTCACTGAACTCGACGTACCTGTTTAATCTCGCTCACCCTCCACAGCTCCTCACTGAACTCGACGTACCTGTTTAATCTCGCTCACCCTCCACAGCTCCTCACTGAACTCGACGTACCTGTTTAAACTCGCTCCTCCTCCACAGCTCCTCACTGAACTCGACGTACCTGTTTAAACTCGCTCCTCCTCCACAGCTCCTCTCTGAACTCGACGTACCTGTTTAAACTCGCTCCTCCTCCGCAGCTCCTCACTGAACTCGACGTACCTGTTTAAACTCGCTCCTCCTCCACAGCTCCTCACTGAACTCGACGTACCTGTTTAAACTCGCTCCTCCACAGCTCCTCACTGAACTCGACGTACCTGTTTAAACTCGCTCCTCCTCCACAGCTCCTCTCTGAACTCGACGTACCTGTTTAAACTCGCTCCTCCTCCACATCTCCTCACTGAACTCGACGTACCTGTTTAAACTCGCTCCTCCTCCACAGCTCCTCACTGAACTCGACGTACCTGTTTAAACTCGCTCCTCCTCCACAGTTCCTCTCTGAACTCGACGTACCTGTTTAAACTCGCTCCTCATCCACAGCTCCTCTCTGAACTCGACGTACCTGTTTAAACTCGCTCCTCATCCACAGCTCCTCTCTGAACTCGACGTACCTGTTTAAACTCGCTCCTCATCCACAGCTCCTCTCTGAACTCGGCGTACCTGTTTAAACTCGCTCCTCATCCACAGCTCCTCTCTGAACTCGACGTACCTGTTTAAACTCGCTCCTCATCCACAGCTCCTCTCTGAACTCGACGTACCTGTTTAAACTCGCTCCTCATCCACAGCTCCTCTCTGAACTCGACGTACCAATCCAACGGTTTACAACTCGGATTGTTAATCGATTTGAAACCGCTTACCCCTCTTCTTTGGGTTTGCTGCCGAGCTTGGCACTCCCGATGATTTTAGCGGAATAGAGGTGTTTTATATTGTACTGTATAATTATCAATATTTGCAATGGTGGCCATTACAGCATTTCGTGGTCAGCGTGGAAAATGTGTCCAATAATGTTTGCTAAATTAATTGACCTTGTGGGGGAAATTGGAAAAAAACGGCGTACCTTGTTTTTCAGAAAAAAACAAGCTGATACCCCTCAATGTCGTCCCAGCTCGGTGACTGATTTTATTTGCATACAAGCAACTATATTCAGCCAGCTAGATGGGAACGTTTGCAATGTCGGACCTTTGGTAGTGAGAGGTTGCAGTATGAAGCGGATTTGAAGACGCGTAGGTATTTTGGTGGTGACACTCCCGAAAAACTAGCGCAACAGTAGGCGACGTATTAATACTTTGCGAAAACTACCAATTTGGAGGGTAAGCGCGTTTGCTGGAGGCATGTAGTTTTGACGATGCTTAATTGTTAAGCACATAGGTATCGTAGTGACAGTGAATGTCATGAAGTTTTTAGAATGTTTGATGGTCACGTGTTCTACTAATCATGCAAAACGTAGCCAACAAGGGAAAGGCAATGGGAAAATATGCAGAGGTCGTAGCTTGGCTTTTAACGGGAACTTGGGGTAAAGACGACGCACAACACTCCTGCCCCTCCTGGCGGACACTTCAGGAGATCCGCAATTTATCCGATAAACTCGGAGACGTGTAATTGTATTCTTCAAATTTGTTATTGTTACTGCGAAATTCGAAGGTTATAGTTTCGTATTTTTATTTGTTTCGACACATGGACGGTTATAAAACGAAAACAAAGTTGCTGCGGAACAAGCGAGCGACCAGTGAGTGAGGGGAAACGAAGTGTGCGCGTTTTATTCTGTTCGAATTTGATATCGACATATTGTCGCCGCCATTTTTACATGGCCGGCGTCACCGGAGGTGGCGACATGATGTGATTCGTGAATTTAGTTCGGAAATGACGCACCTAGTCGCGTATATGTTACGTCATAGTAGTTAGTACGTCACATTGGCGCCCGCTATCTGAAGGTAAATG
Organism: Lamellibrachia columna; assembly: GCA_963662155.1. Lineage (NCBI taxonomy): Eukaryota > Metazoa > Annelida > Polychaeta > Sabellida > Siboglinidae > Lamellibrachia > Lamellibrachia columna. Next base: position 17,546,073 of record OY759271.1, on the reverse strand, counting down.
ACAGGTAAGTAGGGACGCGTTATTTTCCTGCTCCCATATGCTTTACATAACTGTGTCAGATTCTGCTTATCTAGTAAGAAGATGTCCCTACCCTGACCTACCTCCACTACTACCGTCGAGACTAGCGATGCCAGACAACTCACCAATAGTCCCAGAACTGAAGAACCTCGAGTGTGGAGACAGGCTCATGGCACTGCCGCTGGAGCTGCCAAAACTGTACAATAGAAGAAGACAAAGAGGTGACGTGACGAGTTCCCACCCATGCGCACAAACAATACTCAAGACCAGCTGAAAGGCTACTACCCTAGAAGAGCTGAAGTGTGTGGGTGTGGATGTGTGGGTGTGGATGTGTGATAGGTGAGCGCTTGTTGGTTGTAGCTACATTCACTGACATTGCTCTCTGTGTGTCATGCCTTGTTATTAATGCTGTCCCAGAGATGATTCTGTTTCAGGCACACCCTTTTCAAACTGCATGCACACAAATACTCGTGGATCACAACAGCAAACTTTGCCGTCGTGTGAACTAAGATCAACGTGCGCAGACACTGTCTGGTAAATCGTGAATGTTTCGTTTGTTTGTTTTATACTTAGAGGCTGATTCGAGACGGTAGGTGCATGGTTTCCTTACCTTAATATGTCTAATGGGAAATGGTGGTTTATACCAACTGAATATTCGATTGCCACATTATTCACAAAGCGGGACGTGTAAAATGATGGTGACATGAAGCCACATTATTTGGGCAGGTTGCATAACTAGCATTATTGACAGTTGCAGTCCGACTCATGTTTGTGTTGTAACTAGCTACGTGCAGCGGGAACATCGTCATGTCTTTGGTGCGACCTAGAACTGAGCTTTCTCTGCTGTCTCTTGCATTTCGAGAGGCACGTCTTTGACAGCCTAGATGCGGTTGGTTAATGCAAGTGGTTACATTCTTCCTGAAATGCTCTCGTTGTCATCTCAGATTTTTCCCCGTAGGATAGTAGTTTCGTATGTTAGAATGCTGAATCAAAACTTTTGGAATATTATATTACATAACATAGTAGCTTCCCACCAGCTGAATAAGTGAATTGACAGGGATGTACGTTTTCTCGCATTTTTAATTGCACATGTCCGAATTTGCTACTTTCACGAATTAACTGAACTTGTGGGGGAAATTCGTAAAAACGGCGTACCTCGTTTTTCAGAAAAAAGCTGATGCCCTTCAATTTCGTCCCAGCTCGGTGACTGATTTTGAAATGTTGGTGCGATCTGTAGAATAATCAAAGTGCTTTTCTTCGGACAGAAAAATGTAAATTTTCTCTCTTTGTGCCCCAATTAAACCTGATAATTTTCTCTTTCATCGAAGAGGAAATTTCCCAATGAAAACGTTCCGCCCGGGCTTACCTTACACTTATAGATATTAGATAAATTGTTCAATAATTATCTCTTGGTGACCATAAATTTCTTGATTTCTCTCTCTCTCTCTCTCCATGTGCTCCATGGGACTCTGGCGGCACACCCCCACCACTTTGGTATGGTAGTACCCCCCCGGATAGTTAGCTGCCATAACGTTTTCTAGGCGTCGCAACCAGCGGTCCCACCTTGCTGCGGCTGTATCGACCGACTCAGGCGAGCACGGTTGTACACTTGCCTGCTCCATTTCGTTGTTGTCCTCGTCGCCAAATGTTACATTTGGGGTGTCTTGACGTCACTATCTACGACATGACTTAATGACTGCTGCTTGTTACAACTAAACAATATTTATTTTATAACATAACTACATGTAACAAAATACGTTAGCGAAAACCAGCGTGGGCGCTGGACGGGAAACTCCAAAGAGGAAAACATTGTATCACGAAATGTGATTAAGTAACCGAACCACCACACTGTCTACGCGTCGAAACAAATCTCAATACGAAATAATAACCTGGGAATAATGAGAGCGAGGGATAGAGGGAGTGGAGCCGACAGTGAAACGGGACTACTGACGAAGAAGAAGGGAAAGAAAAATCGGTATCGGTGCCAACCTCACCCGGACTACAGGGATAAAGAGGAGAGCAAGAACCACTGCAGATGTTCCCATTGCTTTTCCTTTCACTTGTTGGTCACGTTAACGTTTCGCATGATTACTAGAACACGTGACCATCAAACATTATAAAACCCCATGACACCCACTGTCACTACGATACCTATGTGCTGAACAATTAAGTATTGTCAAAACTACATGCCTCCAGTAAACGGGCCTACCCTCCAAATTGGCAGTTTTTACTAACTGTTAACAAGATTTAACAAGATTTGCCATCCAAGCCAAAGGCCCAGATGGCAAGTGGACAAGGGAGCCATTGGCTTATCGAGAGTCCAATTGGCTTATCGAGATTCCACCGGTACGCCGTCTACTGTAGCACCAGACCAGTGTTTCGGGAATGGCACCACCAAAATACCTACGCGTCTTCAAATCTGCTTCATACTGCAACATCTCACTGCCAAAGGTCCAACATCTCACTGCCAAAGGTCCGACATCTCACTGCCAAAGGTCCGACATCTCACTGCCAAAGGTCCGACATCTCACTACCAAAGGTCCGGCATCTCACTGCCAAAGGTCCGACATCTCACTGCCAAAGGTCGGACATCTCACTGCCAAAGGTCCGACATCTCACTGCCAACGGTGCGACATTTCAAACGTTCCCACTTAGCTGGGTGAATACAGTGGCTTCTACACAAATAAAATCACTGGAATCGGGTAAATTGCATATTTTTTAGGCACTACTTTCGTCAGTAACACTCCCGCTGTAAACTAGCGTAACTGTCGTCTGATTCCTACAGCCAGCACTTTGATTATTCTACAGATCGCACCAACATTTCAAAATCAGTCACCGAGCTGGGACGAAATTGAAGGGCATCAGCTTTTTTCTGAAAAACGAGGTACGCCGTTTTTACGAATTTCCCCCACAAGTTCAGTTAATTCGTGAAAGTAGCAAATTCGGACATGTGCAATTAAAAATGCGAGAAAACGTACATCCCTGTCAATTCACTTATTCAGCTGGTGGGAAGCTACTATGTTATGTAATATAATATTCCAAAAGTTTTGATTCAGCATTCTAACATACGAACCTACTATCCTACGGGGAAAAATCTGAGATGACAACGAGAGCATTTCAGGAAGAATGTAACCACTTGCGCGGCACATACATGTATACCTCAGTATAGGGAGTACCCCCCTGGCTAAATATATCAAGGACTCGAATCAAAAGAAGGCAATGCTCCTACACTATGCTGGGGAAGAGGTGTTTTAAGAGGTGATTTAAGTGATAGACTTGTGGCTGATACAACGTGTGATGAAACTAAACGTATATTTTTGAAGTATTCGTGTTTCGCCAGGAGGCACAGGCGTCGAAAGAGACTGGACCATTTTCACGTACGCTTAAAGCAGCTGTTTAAACACTGTAGTTTCTACGGTGTAGATAGAGAAATCAAATCACAGATTATCCATAAATGCCAGTTAAGCAAGGCACGGGAGAAGGACCTGATTGAGCCACATATAATGCTGGCAGAACTGATTAAACATGGACGTACGTTGGAGGCTACAACGGAACAAGGCGACGCGATGGCCGGCAGCAGTGTCAACAACGGGGATGGCGAGGTACATAAGGTGTCTATAAAACCCCAGCACGGCAGCACAATCGGGCAAATAACGTTAACGGCAAAGTCAAACCCAGCAGGGGCGCCACTCTTGGCATGATCACCAGGAAAGCAGCGGTGATGGCACATCAAGATTCAGCAGGTGTCGCCACTTTAGAAGTTTAGTGCTGGCAGTCACACATGCAATGGTTGTGGTGGCACGAGGCACACAATACGAGGGAGAAGCTGTGTCCAGCGTGGGGAAGCAAATGCTACAAATGCGGACGCGAAAATCATTTCGCAAGTGTATGTCATGGAGCAAATAAAATGCACGTCGTGAAACATGAATCGAGCAGTGATTATGTGCACGCGCCTATGATGCAGCATGAATCTAACGTTGAGTCCAATTATAGCCTGTATTATACCACATCAAACAGAACCAGACATGTTAGACCATACATGTGTGCAATGATGCTGAACGATGTACCAACAATGATGGAACTTGACCCTGGCTCAGATGTCACTGTCATCAGTTCAAAGCAATTTGAACAAATTCAACAAGGTAGTCGAAAGTTGCAGTTGACTACTGAGAGTTCGCCAAGTTTGCGGAACTATTCCGGCAAAATGATACAACCAGTGGGGCGCGTGACTGATGATGTGTATCACCAGGAGAAATCATACCAGCTGTTCTCAAATCTGCTTGGTGGAGACTGGTTGGAACATCTAAAACTAGACTGGTCAACAGTGCATCACGTGGACAGTGTGGACTATGCGAACATGTTTCCCGAGTTGTTCAGTGAAGGTCTGGGACCATTGAAGGGTGTTGGGGCAACAATGTACGTTGACGACAAAATGATACCTCGTTGTTTCAAACCACGTCCAGTTCCTCTAGCATTAAGGGGTAAAGTCCAAACTGAAGTCAATAGGTTACAAGCTCAAAGAATGGTTAAAGTAGTGGAACATTCGGACTGGACTGCTCCAATTGTGCCAGTGTTAGTAGTTAGCAGAGGTTTTTGGGTCCCCCTTATCGGGTCGATCAAAAGATCAAAGTAAAACGTCCCTAATATCGCCCACCGCTAATGAGTGCGCGCAGCCAATCAGAAAGCAGCACTAGACCTTGGAGCGCCCCCTTGCGGCGGCGGCGGCGGCTGAGCGTGGCGCGCATGCGCGTGCCGCGCCCCTAGCGACCGGAGGAGGAACGAACAGTGACCTAGTTACGTGTATGTGTCGAAGGGTCGTTGACCCAGTAAGGAGACGAACGCAATCGTACGGTGCACACGTATTTTATTAAATACAACAAAGCGGCAGCAGCAGTACAAACGAGGCGATCGTATGCGATTGGATACAACGAGCCGGGTATGATGAAGATGATGATGATGATGAAGTGGAGGCGACTTGCGAATGGTGACCATCGCGCCAGAGGTCGCGAACTTACGGGTGTCTCCACCGCGCCAGAGGTTCGAGGGCGAGCTTACGGGTGGAGCGACCACCGCGCCAGAGGCTCAGTATGACACGTTATAGTACGGTATACCCTTTTTTAGCAGCCTGATCCAATCGAACACGCGACAATCGTTAGCGACCAGATCGGTGTGGAAAGCGTTGACGAAAGTTCTCATAGGAGCGCCGTTACAACGAAGCATGATATAAGTGACGCAATATTGTCCGCAAACGTTAGACAGAGGACTCTGGAGTCTCGTGCTGTTATGAGTCCACTCGGAACAGTGTTTGTTCAAGAAGGTGCGGAACGTCGCGTGACGAGGCGGCAGACCGTACGAACAGAAGTATTCGCCGCGCCCGTCGGAGGACAGGTACAGTGCTATCCAGTGTTCGCCCGGTTCGTCGGCGTCGTCGGTGTTGCACACGAAGGCGATCGGCAGAGCGTCAATTGTTGCAGGCAGTCCATCTCGGGGTACGACGCCACCAAAGACGGATGCGGTCTTCGGATCCATCGCCAGTAGACGGGCGATCTGCAGGGTGTCCATCTCAGTAGTCGTAGATGACGTTGCGGTTCTTGTCGATTTCCAGCACGGACTAGAATTCGGCGTAGGCGACGACGTTCACGGTGGTCTGAAGCGCTGCACGGAAATGAAATTCTAAGCGCAGGTTGCCCTTTTGTACCATATTAAAGCAGGGACCGTCGCACTGGTCGGGGGTCAGGTCGAAACAGAAGTAGGTGTAGCCGTCACGGTACTCTTCGCGTGTCAGACAGTTCCCCTCGTCCTGCCACACCTTGCCGGTCGAGGTGAACATGCTCGCGTAGCTCCTGGCGAAGAGGTTGTCTTCGAAGTTGGGCTGGAAGGGTTTGGCGGGTATCTGACGACCGTCGACGTACACGGCGACGAAGCTGATGCCGTTGTTCTTGGCGTGAAACGGGTTTGTGGCGTACGTGCCGTTGTAGGCGTCGTTGTCGATGCAGCACAGTACGAGGCGTTTCGGCAGGGAGCCGAGGAACAGGTTCTCGTGCGTGTGCGACAGAGCACCCGTGGGAATGGAGTACACCTTGGTTTCGACGGGTCGTAACGCATACTTGACAGTGGTCCGAGCGAGAGCCGAGATGTGAGCCTTCTGCACGGCCGGAGCGATGGTGGCCTTCTTGACGAACAAGGACGCGTTGACGACGGTTATCAAGTACTCGTTCGCTCCAGCAGCCATCAGCGCAAACTCGGCCTTACTGCGCACCAGGCGTAACTTGACGTCGACGCCGTTGATCAGGAATTTATCCTGCAGAAACATATCCACGTGGAGACGACCCATCATGTCGACCACGCGACTGTTGGATATGTACTCTCGACGAGTCACGAACCCGGGGTTAGGATCGGGTCCGGCGGCTAGCTCGGTGGCGTGCATGCGACTGGCCTTGTCCTTGTACCACAGCTGATTCGTCATCTGCGTCGACTTGGCGTCGGATCCGTAACTCAACAGCGTCTCTATGAAGGCTCGATACGGGTACGCGTTGAAGGACGAAGAGGTCACTTGCGTGTTGTTCAGGGAGAGGTCGACATTGCTGAACAGCGCATGCAACCAGTTGTTCACCGGTCCCACGGGTTCGTCCGCGTCGATAGGGTTACCGTTGACTCGCGTCACCTTCACCTGCAAGTGTAGCATCGTGTTGGCGAGATCCATGTAATCGTCTCCCGATCCGGGGATGAAGAATTCTATCGGTCCTCCAGAGTCCAGAGAGGCCGTGGGTTGATGTTCCACCACGTGACTCTCGACGATGCAGGTCTGAGTGGGGGGTACGGTAAAGAGATCCAGCTCGGTCTTGACTCCCTCGCACGACTGTCTATGCACGAACGCCATCTTTGTCGTCGGTGTCGAATATGTCGGCAGTGCGTTTCGGGGACGTCCGTTTCTTGCGGCGGCGCTTGACTGCAGTGAATGTCGCCTTTGCGGCCGTTCGTTTTATACGTTTACCAGGAGGGGCTCGAATACTACCGATGGCGTCGGTGACGCGTCTTTTGGCAGCCGTTTTTATGTTCTGACCCGCTAAGACGTCGCCGGCTATGCGAACGCCGGTCTTCAACGCTCCCCTGCCCAACGCCACGGCACCTCTCTTGATGAGCGGCATGGCGCTGCGCAACAGACTGCCGAACAGACTGCCCAGTCCGTGACCTCGCTGGTATTGCGCACCGGCGAAGTAGGGCAGCGCACCGCCAGCCTGGCGCGCGTAATAATCGTTGTAATTCATCAGAACAGTCCGGGCTTGCGTCGACGAAAATGAAGCGTCACCGTCACTCTACCGTATTCGAATGGCACGCGTCGACCCATGTCATTCCTTATATCCACCTCTATCGAGTCGAAGTTCGAACGCAACAGCGGTACGTAGTGCACGTTGGTGAAACGAGCGGACACCGTGTCGCCGTTACGTCCGCTGATCGGAACGGCGCGCAACAGAGGTGCGAGAGTGTCGCCCACATTACGCGACTCCACGACGTCCGTGTAGATGTAGAGGGTGTCGAACCCCTGCGTCAGGTTCACCACATCGTCGGCCTCGATGTGGAAGGGGTACGACGAGTCGGGATGGCGGGTGTCGATGGGGAGGATGGGAGACGACACACCCGACTCCAACTCCGCCGGGCTGGCTACGGGTCCGCGGAATCCCAACAAGGTCGCCACCGCGCTGTGGTACGGTATGGTGAACGTGGTGTTCGCCGTCATGTGTAACGTCATTTTCTGAGTGACGGTACTATAACTGATCTGAGCCTGTGTCTCATACGTCCGCATATTGGACAGTCCCTTGTTGACGTGATACAGCAACGTAAACGGATCGTCGTAATACCCACACGGCAACTTCGAACGTATGGACGAGTCCGTAGCATCGATCGTGTTGAGGAAGAACCAGACGTCGCTATCCGTGACGTTGTACCAGGTGTGCGGATACTGGACCTCGGCCAACCCACACTCCCACTCGCCGGTAAGATCGATGCGTTGGGGCAAGGCCGTGACGTAATGGGTCAAGGTGTTGTCGGGGTGCATCTTCATGGAAGCGTTGCTAGGCAGCGTCATGTAGAAATCAGTCGCCATTGCGTCTCAACGTGGGATTGGGCAGTAGGTAACCCAACGAACTACTCAACAGAGCCGTCCACAGATTAGAATCGCCGCGACCTGTCGTCAGGTTGTAAATGCTGATCAGAATGACCGTGTACAGGACGACGACCTGACACAGAAACACGATCTCCTCTTTGGGACACGCGGTACCGAAAATATGCCAGGGAGTGCTGTCTGGCTCGTTCGGTGCAGCGTCAGTACAATCCTCCGTCTCCTCCTCGTCTATGGTGGTGAGGCAGGTCGGTGGTGATGGTGATGGTGTCGCGTCGTGTGTCATTCCTCGAATGCAGTGTCGTCGTGTACGCGGCTAGGCTTTATAGTTGACGAGTCCCTTGGCATCGATCCAGCTGTTGAAGTAGGAGCCATGACCGAACCATTTCACCAAAGCTTCCTTACGTTTACCAACCGTACGGCGTTTCAGTACCGCTTCAACACGGTACACTTTATCAAAGGGCACCGTCACCTTCTGCAGCTCCAGTTCGTAGAAGGAACCCTCCAGCACGTCGCCGAGATCGTCCCGCAAAAGATACACGGGTGGGTCGGAGGGGTGAACCTCGTGTACCGTGAACACCTCTTCGCTCCAGTTCGTCTCGTAGCCCTTTTCGAACGTGCGTTTGTACTTGCTGACACGCACGCGATCCGACACGTGCAACTTGGGCACGCCCTTACCGTCGTGACCGTACAGACGTTGCCACACCTCTTCTTGGTTCTGTGCATTCACCTGTGACGGAGCCATACCGATCATGCGGTGGCGGGCATTGTTATACGATCGCATCAAGGCCGGAAGGACGTCGACGTACCGCCACGTCTGGTGTTTCGTGAAGTAGCGCCACATGCGCGTCTTCAACGTTCGGTTGAACCGTTCCACGACGGCTGCCTTCGTCTCCGCGTTGTGCGTGGAGAAGTGATGGATGTCGTAAGCCCGCAATATAGACTGAACGGATTTGTTCCGAAATTCTCTGCCGTCATCTGTCTGCAACGTCTGTGGCCACGAACCGTCGACGAACGTGGATTGCAGCGCTTTTACCAACGACGCCGCGGACTTGTTCTTCATGGGAACACACCAGGCCACTTTCGAGAAGACGTCGATCACCGTGAGGAGAAAGGTCATACCGTCGTTGACGCGTTTGACCTTCGACATGTCCACGAGATCGGCCTGCCACTGCTGATGCATACCACCCACGATGACTTGTCGTCTCTTGAAATGACGTCTCGCTGGTTTGTGTAAGGTGTAGGTGTCCTGTGCCGACAACCATGCCTTGACGGTCTTCTGTGGCAGACGCGTGACGCGTCGCAAGCCATCGACGCCACCATAACTGCCTACCTTCGTGGGATCGAAGTAGACCTCGCTCATGGAGCGTTCTTCTCCCCTCTGAGCCATCAAAAGAGGTGGAGGGTCGATGTGTTGACGGGGGCGGTGACGTTGACGTCGGATTCCCACTGCTGACGAATGACGAGGAGCACGCCGACGTGTATTAGGACGCATACTATGGCACCCACAATGACAGCGGTGGAACAACAACGAGCTAGCGGAGTAACCATAGTCGGAATAACAGCTGTTGTAGAAGAATGTCGGCTGCAACGTCTCCCAGCACGGTAAGTCCTTCGAACAATAGCGCAGCGACGATGGATCGGTACGTGTCCTGTGGATCGATGAGCATGACTGCTACGGATACGCGTCGTACCGCCTTATACGTTGTTCCGTCCAGCCAATGACGACGAAGCCTTGCGTGATGAGTGGGGAGGGTGGGTGGGTGTACGAGGAATGGTCCAGTCGTCGAGCGTGGGGGGTTCGAATAACGCCTGTTGCATAAAACTTTGGAGTATACCGTGAGCCATCATGTAGAGTCCACTGATAAATATAGCACCGACGATGGCCTGGTAAACGGCGTCCTGTGGATCGGGCGACATGACGAACACTGTGCTACGGACACGCATCGTACCATCCTATAGATCGTCCCAACCAGCCAATGACGTCAAAGCCTTGCGTCTTTCGGGGGGTGGGGTGGGCATGGAATGTTCCATTCGACGGCTCTTACGGCCGAGGGGTGTCCAACTTAGCGATCTTCGTGCACTACCTGCAGCAGCAGCACGCAGAGGAGTACGTGACCGACGAGAGGGAGAGATCGACGGCTCCGGACGTATGTAGGCTCTTCTGGCGACGTTACCGACCAACGTCATGGGTAGGTTGATGGCACGGAGTTGTCGTGCGAATGGCAGCCAACCCGTCGGAGCGGTCTGTCTCTTACGCAACAGATCATTAACGAGATCCACCACGTTACTTCCGACAACCGGCGCGCCCTCGTGTATCAGTTCACCGCGAGCGGTCCACGCGATATCTCTCTTGAGATGCTCCATCAAACGGCTGGCTTTGGCCTGCATGGTCTTGGGAACGGTGGCCAAGACGGTGGCCTCCAGTCCGCTAATAGGAGCTGGTGCTGTACCCGCCGACCCCGACTCCGACGCCACCTCCGACTCGTTCACCGTGACCACGCGTAGCGGTTCCTTGATGCGTTTATCGGCCAAGACGTTGTAACGCTGCAACACCTGATTATACAGGGTCACCTTGGTCCAGTCGTCTAGGTCCGTTCTATCCAGGATGGTCTTCATCTCGTCATCGAGGGCTTGCACCTTCTTGCCTAAGGTGTCGGTCGCGGGTGGGGGTGACCGAAGCGTGTCCAACAGTCGCGGGTCCACCAAGGCCATCTTGCGTGCGTGGTCCATGTATCTACCTTTTGTTCAGCACCTCTCGGAGCAAGGGTAGCAAGACCGAACTGGCCAACGGTGCTAGGAAGGCCGATAGGAAGCCGCCGCTCTGTCCCTCACCAATCTGTGGTTGCAGCAGTAGACGTCTTCTCCTGGCAGCTGGCGTTCGTCTATTAGCCAACGCGCGTAACCTCGTCCTGTATTTATTCAATCGTTGCCTCTGTAAAGGGGACAATGGAATGTTTTTTGTTAGTATGTTGTATGCACACTCGGCTAGTGCACACAGCAGATCGGAGTCGGCGTTGGCGATGATGGCCTTTTTAATTTTGTTGCTCTTGACTCTGGCCAGAGCCTGTATGCACACGATGTGTCTCTTCACCCTGGCGGACATGATGCGAATGAAGAGACTATCCACACTCGGTCGTTTTATACCTAGGCAGGTACACGTACTGAACACCGTCGTCTGGAAAGATGGCCGTGCGCAGACGCATGTCCTCGGGCGTGTCCTGTTTGAGATCGACCAACAGATAACCGTACGGTACCGCCGTGGCGTCTTTAAACGCCTCTTGCACGAACTTGCCGCGTCCCGGATACATCTGCCGCGCCAAGGTCGACATCTGCGATGCGTCACGTGGATTCTTGAACACCACCATGTACTGCGAATTCAGACTGATGGTGCGACTCTCTTTGTTTTTAGGGAACAGGTTCTGTACGAGATACAGCACGGACGTGTTCCTGTGGTGACTTTTTTTAGTGAACAGGGCCGTGACCCGTTCGTCCGTTTCTGCCATGAGATCGTCTATGACGATGAGGTTCCTCGTTGTCGGATCGAACATGGCCGCCGTCGGTAACCCTTCCTCGAATCGCACGTGACCCAATTCCGTCGTTGCGTAAGCCTCTTGCCATTCTCCGTAACACCACGTGATCTGCTGGGGCGGTGGATCGATCATCGCAGCGGCGTGACGCAACATACGCGTCACGAAAGTACTCTTGCCGCACCCCGTCGGTCCGGCGACGATGCACGTGAAGGGGTGTTTCCATCGCGCATCCATGAATGCGTGTGCAACGAATGCAGCGTGCATCGCCTTTTCTACTATACGTCCACCGGACCCGTGGTCACCCCGTCCTCGTGCACCACGCGTTTGGCGTAAAAGAAGGTGAGTGCATCCCGATTCTGCACGTACGTCATGACGGTGGAGCTATGCACCCGGAAACCCCGGTTCGAACCGCCTCCGCTCCGACGGTTGGTGAGCACCTCCAGGAACGCGTCCTTGTCTATGGTGTTGTGCCGTTTGCTGAGACCTTTGGTGCTGTACTTGTCGGTGGCGCCGAAACAGTAGTACGTCTTGCTACACAACCCCACGAACCCCGCACCGGACCACTCGACCTTGAACAGACCCGGCGTCCTCTTGTCGAATGCTCTGCGCGCCTTGCAGCACGCCTCGTCGCCGACCCACGGTCTATTGGCGAGACGACAGCGCACGTAGTCGTTCCGATGGTCGTCGCAACATTCGGACGGCAGCCATTCCGACCGATGGCGGAAATAATGGGCTCGCAGTGTCGGGGTCACGAGGTCGTCGACGGACTCGGCGGCCAAGGCTAAATAGGCACTATCCGTATCCATCTCGCAGTACTCGAACAGAGGGCGCTCCACGTACCTGACGATGAAATCGTAATAGAACTGCAACATGCGCAGCTTGGCGTACTGCAGAACGAAGAATCCCACGTGTACGGGTAGGGTGTACTTGACGGTCTTCTTGTTCAGTTCTATCTCGTACGCGTCGTCGACGACCATGTCGAGTTGACGGAATCGTTTATCGTTGACGAGGAGCGATGCCGCCTTCTCCGTGCAGTAGCTGACGTCACGATGTCGGTCGACGTTGGTGATGGTCTTTCCGTAGCCCGAGTTCCCCAGCAACTTCATGGTGTCCGCGATGATGGTCCTGTCTCGGTGAACGTCGCCCTCGCGTCGGGCCTTGGACACTGCATCGCCGAACCGCCGGAAACACGGAACGGGGTCGTATTCGACGACCTGGTACACGTGCAGCACCTCGAGACCGTGGTCCAGATACCATCGCAGCAGTGGCGTTGCGAGCAGTATCTTGTCGCCGCAATAACTACCCACGAGCATGCGACGCGGAGTCTTCATTATGTCGTGCTCTTCGGCGTATCGGCGCATGAACGGACCGAGATCCTCCCGTTGCATACCGATGTTCTTGAACACGGGCTGCATCTCGGCAAAGTGCGCGCGCAACGCTTCCGGTACGCGTACGTCGCACTCGATCATGCCGAACACGGTTCCGGCACGCACTCCGTTCAGGATCTGTTGTGACGTCATCGTCCATTGCACGTGTCGACGTCGGGGAAATGCTGCATCCACACACTTGCGTACGGCCGGTGTTCGTCTCATCTCCTTCCACTCGCATTCCCACAACTCGACGACCGTGACAAAGTGTCGTAGGTAGGCGGTGGTCTTTCGGGTCTCGGCGAGCAGTTGCGCCATGGGTTTCCCGTTGACGGCGTTCACCTCCTCTCGGTTGCACGAGCAACCGTGAAAGAAGCAACCTTGGAACTGATAAGCCGTCTTCGTCTCGCTGCACCATCCGTCCACCCGATGTTTGCCTATGCGCTTCTCTCGTCCGTTGATCTGATGCCGTATGGACCGTCCCGTGCGTTCGGATTCCCACGTCAACCATTCTCCGGCCATCTGTCCGTACAGCTGCGCCGATTCGGGGCGGAAGTCCTTCTCCGCTCGTCGTCGCGTGTACCATCCCATAGGCATGTCCTGCATGAGCGACCACAGGTACAGTGCGTTCGCATCGTATCCGACGATCGCTCGACAGGGACGAGCCGCCTCTCCGTACTCGTTCCGACGTAGCGTGGTGACCCCTGTCTCGTGATAGCGATGAAAGATGATCGAAGGCCCGCCTACAATGTTCGCTTTGACGAGGTCGTGCAGGTCTTTGTTCTTCTCGTTGAAGATGGTAAAGTAGGTCTTCTCTGGCAGGTCGTTGAACAGGTACAGCAGGGTCAGACCGGGTACGCTGATACCTTGCTTGAACATGTCTATTCCCCGTTGTCGATAGAACGCGAACTGTCTGTCGATGGCCTGTAGAAAGGGAACCACGTCCCTGTTGTTGTACCAGACGAGAAAGTCGCGCAACGTCGTCATGCCATTGACGCGCCAGGCCTCCTGACAACTGGCGTAATCCTCGTCTGAAATCCCTTCGTTCTTCAGTCGACTGAAGAAGGCCTCTTTCGGTGGAAGTGTGGTGTCGTCGAGTCTCTCCAGTCTGTCCATGTACTCGTACGGGAAATGACCTTTCGTCACCTCGCATCCGTACGCTTTCAGATACTTGTCGTAGCTGAACCCGGGGGCTATGTAGTTGATCATGTCTACGAATTTCAGCTGATCCGTCGAAAGACACATGAAAGTGTTGTTGCGTTTGATTACGAACATTGACCCGATGCCGTCGGTCTCGACTTTCCTGTTGCCCTCCTGCTCCCTCTCGTCCGCGGCCTCGTCCTGTTCCACGTCGGTCTTTGAAGTCGTCAGGAAGTACGGTATGAGGAACTGTTTGATGGCATTGAGATCATACTTCCCCGAATTGAACCCGACGACGGGTAACTGACGCATCCATCCATACATTTGTCCCATCAGCGTTTTGTACGGATTGGTTGCCGCTCGCCCTTTCTTCTCGCCGGCCTCCCGTGCAGCTGCGTCCCGTGCAGCCTCCTCCCGTGCGTCCCATTTCGACATCTCTTCTGCGAGTTGTTCCAGCACATGATCGTACGAGTCTTTGATCTTGTCGTACGCGGCCTCACTCATCGCTTGTAGGACAGTCATCATGGTGCTCACCAACTTGTTGACGTCTCCGTCCGTGACGATGCATGTCACCTGTTCGTGTCCGGGTACGTTGGATGCCACGCTGACGCTCAACGGGACGTGACGTGCAACCCAGTGAACCTGGGCACTGTCCGCCGGAAGGTGTTCGGTATCGAACCAACACTCGAAGTCGAAGGTGGCTCGGTACGGATAGTACTGCAACGCTTCGGCCACTCGGATGTTCTCGTCTGCCAGACGTTCGAACACCGATGGAGTCGAATGGTACACGCCACCAGGATAGACTCGGCGCACACCCCCCGTACACGTGCTCTCGTGGTTGCGTAGATGCCATGCGTCTTTCCACAACGAGTCACCGCACTTCCGACATCTGTACGAGTGACAGTACATGCGTCTATCCTGGATGTAGGAAAAATGCGTCCCGTGCAGATTGAGGTAGAGTGTGTCCGGGTACTTACATACCGAGCGCCGAACGAGTTCTGCGGTCGCCTTTCCACCATCCTCCTCCTCTGCCTCATCTCCATCCGGTTTTACGAGACTGTACACGCACACGTTTGTTTCGAACGTGGTCTCGACACGATAGAGGTCGTCCATCGTGACCCCGGCAAATGCTGCCATGGGTACGCCGTCTTGGGCGTACGTCGCGTACAGCGTCTCCACAGCCGGTTCCAATCGACGCCGTTCACATCCGCGATGCAGGGCCAGACATCGAAAGAGACACAGGTTGTCATTGTACCTTTTGGTATACTGGGGCTCCGTGTCCAATGCGATGACGGCTTTGTTCCTCTTGATGTACATGGGAAGGTCGGTCATTCCTACACATCCTATCGGGTGATCGATGATGCGATTGACGAAAAATGTGACATTGGTCACGAGTTCGCACACCCACGCCGAATCCGGTCTTTGATTGATGGCCCATTGCAAGACGTCGGTTTCGCGGATGCGTTCGAGGAACTTATCAAAGTCCTTGCTGTTGGTGATGAGACTGGGCTCGTCCAGGTAGCGTCCACAGCAGTTGCACGAGGGATGGTAGTACTTGTATTGACCCGTGTTCTTGTTCCTCAGAACGAACCCGTAACTGAGGTTAATCTTGAACGCGTTGGTCTGTTCCTGGAACACGTTCCTCAACGACGGCTCTAGAACGGTCGTGTCCAGCGTCGTTACTCTGTAATCGTACCTGCACTGAAGAGGACCTCTCGTTACACGTGTCCGTATGGTCGACCAGTGCGCTCGTACGACATCTAACAGTTCCGACGACAGGTTGTCGGCGAAGGGGAGTCGGGCAGGTGGGTCTATAGGGTCGGCATCGGTAACGAGTGGATGGTTGGGTGTGGTGTCTTCCCTGATTGATATCTTAGGCGATGGTGGCGTCGTGTCGTCGTCGTCGTCGGCGGTACACGCATTTCGTACGTGTCTGGTCAGGGTACGGCGTCTATTGAACGTCATTCCACATTTCGCACATGTGTACACTGTGGTCTGTTTTCTATTACTGCTACTGCTACTGCTACGGCTACGGTTACTGCTAAGACGACATACGGACCTCACATGGTCTTGCAGATCGTCCCATATGTCGAACGTTGCATCGCATTTACAGGAATACTTAGTTCGCTTTGCCTGTTCGCTAGGTGGCACCTCCCGTGGCACATCTAGTGGTGGCGCCACCGAATACGTATGTTCGATCACTGCCGGTGTCGCATGACTAGCTAGGTGGCGTTTGAGCGCTGCATAGGTGTCGAGCACCTGTCCGCAGTGACGACATTGGTGTCTTTTCATGCTGCTCTGCTCTGCTCTACGTGTCTACAACTGAGAGAGTGCGGTTGTTAGTACAGCTATATAGTTCGTGTGCTGGTGGTGGTGGTGGTGGTGGTGGTGGTGGTGGTGGTGATGGTGGTGATGGTGGAGGTTATTGGTGAAGGGTGTATCACCTATGGTGGTATTGGCAACTGTGTGTGTCCCACTATCCATGGCTACGGGTTATATTTCAACTCATGACAACACCACTAACAACACGTTTCGTTCATTGTAAGACGTTTTATTGCGTATATAAAGACATAGCGATATACATAATATACATATACATATACACGGTTCGACCTATATAATTACTATGATGATGATGATGTTGATTACTTGTGGGTTTGTGGGAATGTTCCATCCTCGCCAGTGACCCCTAGCTTACGGTCGTTTATCGACACGCCAGTGGCTAGTACAATGATTATTAACTTGTGGGTTTTTACACCGCGACAGAGGTTCCGTACAATGATGTAATATATAGGTTAGTATGTATATTTATATATATATATGTATTACTATATGTCTTGCAATTACAATATGTGCGCGAATACATACATACAATACAGGCGAGAGAGAGAGCGAGAGAGAGACACTACCTACTATTAGTCCGTTGTAAACGGTGCTTATTGAAATGCGGAGGTTTCAAGCATGAAATCAACAATTCCCTGTATTAAATTATGTATTGTGCGTCTTCTCTCATCCCTTGCTAGCACGGGTGCTTCCTCCACCTCTTCCTCCCTCTCCTCCTACATAACAAGAAATGCGTCTACTGTATTCGTATACTGATATAATGTTTTCTATTATCTTTACTGTATTCGTATACTGATATAATGTCGTTCATTAAATCATGTAATGGACGTCTCATCTCGTCCCTTGCTGGCACCTCGTCCTCCCTCTCCTGCTCCTACATAAAACACAATAGATCTACTGTTCATCGTGTGTTGATATAATGTATTCAAGTATCATCACCACTAATTGTCGGCATGCACGTCTACGCAGTTCGATCGGTGACACAGGTACGTCATCCTACAGAACAAATTAAAGGATACCAATATATCACTCCATATTACGTCATACACCAACTACTTCTAACTAGGTTATGTTTACTACTGCTACTACTAATAATAATACTCTGTTGACGACGTCATATACGCGGAGACCAATACTCGAGATCGCTCCCGAATGCTGGCTGGGAGGACGGGTGCCTCGTCGTCATACTCTTCACTCTACATAACACCAATGTTAATATTACTACTAATACAATTATTACGTTTACTACTAATTACCACCTATTTAAACACCAACAACAACAACAACACCTTCTACCTAAGCGGTCGCGTTATTGCCCGCGGTTGACGGATGGCACATCGCACGTATTGCATTGTGTGCTCTTGATATTCGGCGGAGAGTACCGTGCCGGCCAGTGCCCGACACACGTCGACCGTCACCTCTTCCACCGTGGCAGGGGCGGTTCTCCGCCACAGTTTAGTAATAAGACGTGCGAGGTGCAGTTGCATTTTGTGGAAACACACCTTGCCCGTCTTGTCCGCGTCTTCTTCTTCGTCGTCGGTGGCGTCGTCGTCGGCGTCCTCTTCGTGGGCATGCGCCGTCGACGTCGACGGCTGCGGCTCCGGCTCCGGCTCTGTGTGTGTGATGGTATGTTGATCGGGGATGTCCACCTGTTCACCGTCGCGGGTCAATACGACGGTTTTATCCGGGAAGACATAGAGGGTCGTCAGGGATGCGTCGTCGTCGTCGTCGTCGTCGTCGTCGGCGTCGTCGTCGTCGTCCTGCTTGCGCTGGACGAGTGGTGGCGACGCGGGACTAAATTGGAAGTCCGCATCGTCGACTTTCGCGGGCTCGGGGGATGAGGCAATCGCATCCTCATCCTCACTGTAGTAATGGGGAGGGGTGTTTATAATGCACACGTCTTCCTCGGACTCAGACTCCGATTCGACGGTCCACGGTGGTAGCACCGCCTCTTGGTTGTCCGGAAACGATTCGGGATTGGTCAGGGGTGATGGTGGGTAGAACGAGGTTGTCATCGAGGATGTCTTCAGCCTCTTCGCCGCTCGTGACACCCCATCCTCGGTGTCGTCGTACAGTGCCGCCAGGTCGCGTTTATACGCGTTCTGGAGTTGCTCCAGTCCCATCTATTGAACAGAACGCATAGGTTACATTACGTGGGTTATATTATTCCGCGTCGCCCTGCATATCGTTATTGTCGTATGTTTCGTACATACTCTTTCTAACCAATTCGGTCACTCGGTTACGCCATTTCATGGTACCGCACGTTGCGATGACATCTATAGATAGCCACCGCAAGACGTGCATGACCATGCTGGTCGATGGCACGTAACGATCCTTATCATCGTTTAGATTCATTATGCGTTCAACCTCGTCACTGGCATATCGCACACTGGCGGCCTCTAGCGCCTTATAGAATATGTTTTCATTGGTCATGGCTTCGGATCTATCACGTAACCTATCTAGACCGCTAACAGTAGCCTCCATATCAGCGCTACTGCTAATGCTATAATGTGACGCCGACGACGCACTGTTCTCCCCCTGGTCGTCATCTGATATTACAATCAGTGGTGGCGGCGAACCGCTGTCCACCGAGGAGGAGAACAGTATTTCCGTGCTGTTAGCCTGTAACCATTGCATTACCTTAGCGCGTCCATCTCCGTCGATGATGTCATCGCCGCTTCCGGTTGCCACTGCAGTGGCTGCCGCAGCGACGATCGAGCCAGCCTGTCAACGGAATGGTTCACACTGTGACTACTTCCATGTTGGCCACCGTGTAATTTACGTACGGTCCTGCCATACGTTTACGAATGGTCACCATGACTCGGGCCCCCCGCAGCATGTCCAGTGCTGCATACCGCTCGGCATCTGACGTCATGTTTATGTAATCGTTCCCCGTGTATCCTAGCAACTGGACAGCCTTGTCGTTAAATATGGTTCCCCACACTTCGCTGCCGATGGCGTCTTGTAGGAGGACACGCATGGCGAACCGATACACTACACCCCGCTGCCATCGATGAATGGGACACACATACCCATTGTTTTCGGGAATGACCCGTTTGTTGCACTGCTGACATGATGGATAAACGATATATTTCTCTTGAACGGCGACTTGTACTATGGTTAACGGTCGTCTTATTATATAGGTACCGTTACCTACCTGCTTCTCGAGTTGGCTCAGAGTGGTCATCATCTCGGCGTCCTGGTCGCTGGTTGTCTTGGTGACGGTGGTGGCGGCCATTTCTATGTCTCTGCTGGTGCTGTTCGTGAAGGGTTTCGAAGTCGTCTGTGAAGCGGAGAGTGGTTGTATGACTCGATCACTCCGAGTCGGGCTTATATAGTCCTCTCCCCGACTGTGGCGCGCTTTCTTATCGTCGCCCCTTGGTCGAGCGCGTGACGCCGATGCTGATGCTGCATGTCTGGTATCTGCGTCCGACCCTTGGTCGATCGCGTGATGCGGCCGCTGGATGTCTGCCATCTGGCTGTACTCTGGAGTCTGATGTAATCGTATGGCCTCGCGTACTAGCATGGTTATATGTCCTAGCATGTTCTGACCGGCTTGACCACTGTATGTCAGTGCACCCCAGTATCCTTCCCGACTCTTGACCCATTCCTGCAACTGGGAATGCCCAGTGTCCAACAGTCGTTTACGTAGGGTTGGATCGCGATATTTAACGGTCACTAATCCATACATTATTCCATATCGTTGTCTCTTCCATTCTGAGCGTAACATTTCCTTTTCTCGTATGCACTTGCTGAGCTGTTTCGCCTGTAGACCCGTGCGCGTGGCCAGCATCCTTTGCGCCGTCTGCATGTCGTCATGATGCATGCACTTCCGCCATTGATACGCACTTTCGACACTGGTGAATTCTCTATTACAGGCGTGTATCCTGCAGGCGTAGAAATTGGACAGGAACTGTTTACCTCCTTTAAACCGTATAGGTTGGTTCATGGTGACTTTATGACGTTAACATGTACAGTTACTGTCTTAACTACGCGGTGTTCTAGCACTGTAGAGTACGTAACCCCCTGCTTTTTCCTTGCGTGATGGATGCCAGGTGTTGGTAAGCTGACAGTTGCCGGCCGCTTATCTCTTTTCTGCCGGCCGCTTATCTCTTTTCTGATTAGTGTGGTATTGTTCCGAGGCTGACGCAGGTTCTAGCATGCTCTATATAAGACGTCTGGGTTCGTCGTGTCGTCATATCAACCGCCATTGCCGTCGACATCGTTATTAGCACACACACGCATAATGTCTGTATTCGGCTTGCGCGATTGCATGGAGTTCGTCGTCGTCGCGGAACTCCTGCAGGCGGTACCTCTATTGCGGGGTATTGTGTGAGTATTTCTTTTATTTATTTATTTATTTATTTCTATTTTGTTACTTTCATAGCTCTCCATAGCTCATACCTGTTTTAACTTATGTCTTTGCATATTGTGACTCTTATTGTATCCTTTACTTATTACAGCGTTCCATGTTTCAACTGGGCCTGCGTGCTCATCGAATTGATGGAGGACGCCCCCCTACGCCGGAGCTGCCAGGCGACCGTCCTGTTTCGAGAGGCGCTCTACGATGCCGGTCTCCTGTCGGCCTTCGGTGTTCATGCCAGTCGTTGGCGCCACGTCATGAGTGACATTGCGTTTATGTACGGCGATGGATATCGCACCTCGACCGCCTCCCCAGAGTCGTGGGATGACGACTTGGCCGCCATCGACGCAGCCGTCACCGACGCTCACGCCGCCGACGAGGACTTCGACGACGCCGGAGAGTGGGACGACGACATAGCCGCCATAGACACCGCCACCGAGGCCCACGAGGTCGAGGTGATGGCCTTCCGGGCTCATATGACCAAATGGGAGCGGGTGATGCATGAGTTGATCCTCATCCACGCCCCATCGCCCGCATCCGTTTTCAGTCACGTTCACCTCGGCCCCGTCCATCTCCCATCACTCTTCCGGCGTCGTCGCTCTGTATCGCTACGAATTGCGTTGGCTCGCAAATTGACCGCTCGAGCCGTCCGGAGGTCGTTGCTGACGGCATTCAACACAGTTCCACAATGCCCTTGACTTTATTATAACTACTACTACTACTACTACTACTACTACTACTACTACTACTAGCTTTTATATTTGTACTTGTTCTTTTTTCGTTTTATTAAATTTGCATCACCTCATATTCCCGTCTTGTATTGCGTTCTTGCTCCAACTGCGTGTTGGCACATTATATTATATTATATTATATTATATTTTATGTCCATTTTCGTCCTGCTACATTTTATTTAACGAACGGTCCGATTTCCCTCGTCCAGCGGTTATATTGTAGCCATGCATGTCGACTATTTATTCACTTTTACACATTCGTCTTATCTTTATCGGTTTTAATTTTATCGCGTATTTTGTCCACTACATATAACAGGCTATAACATGCAGCGGTCCCACATCAATGTCGTCACTGCAACTTAGTTGCTGTTTATCGCTTATTAGCTCAGCTAACTTGCTACATTGTACAGATTAGCGTCCTTTGATCTCGCGCTATGGCTCACAGCTGGATAAACGCTTCGGCTTACAGTTAACTCCAGTCGTTCGGACGTCCAGTTGTCATTAGCTAACCACTCGGACTGGTCACTCCGTCGAGGTCACGGTCACGTGTTGTCGTGGGTGGGTGGGTGGGTGGGTGGGTGGTGGTGGGTGGGTGATATTACGTGTATTTTCTTTGTTCCTATGTCCATCATAGATGACCACCGGTCACTGTTCGTTCCTCCTCCGGTCGCTAGGGGCGCGGCACGCGCATGCGCGCCACGCTCAGCCGCCGCCGCCGCCGCAAGGGGGCGCTCCAAGGTCTAGTGCTGCTTTCTGATTGGCTGCGCGCACTCATTAGCGGTGGGCGATATTAGGGACGTTTTACTTTGATCTTTTGATCGACCCGATAAGGGGGACCCAAAAACCTCTGCTAACTACTAGTGTTGAAAACGAAAAGGGAGGTACGCATTTGCAGCGATTACAAACTTACCGTGAATGTGGCCGCAAAGGTTGACAAGTACCCAATTCCAAAACAATTATGACCTGTATTCAAAGCTAAAGCTATCGGGGGGTGTGCTCTACTCCAAACTGGACTTGAGTCATACATACCAGCAGGTAGTTCTCAGTGAGGAATCGCACAAACTCACCACAATTACTACACTGAAAGGTTTGTTTGCCTACTATGGTGTGTCGTCAGCACCAGGAATTTTCCAGGGTGCCTTGGAACAATTGGTGCAGGGAATACCGATGGCAGTTTATGTAAATTGTTCTTGATTACGTCCTAGTTTCCGGCCTGAGTACATATATACACACTGAGTACACTACAGACAACTGGTTTGAGGCTTCGTGTGGAAAACTCGTGTGTTTACCTTGGTCATCGGCTAGACGCTGAAAGTATTCACCCCACACCGACAAGTATTCACCCCACACCGACAAGTATTCACCCCACACCGACAAGTATTCACCCCACACCGACAAGCTTATCGCGCTCCAGAATGCTCCAGAGCCAACGTCAGCGCCAAAACTGCGAAGCTACTTGGGTATGGTGAATTACTACCAAAAGTTCCCGAAGAACCTCAGCACAGTTTTAACGCCACTCCACAAATTATTGCAGAAAGACATGTCTTGGTACTGGTGATCAGAACAAGCAAACGCGTTCGTCGAAGATGTTGTTCTCAAGTTTTGGTGCATTACATTCCAAAATTACCATCAGTGCTGAGCTGCGATGTATCAACATATGGCATCGGAGCTGTGCTCTCGCACCAGATGGCAGATGGAACAGACAGACCTGTGGCATTCGCATCTTGGACTCTAGCTCCTGCTGACAGGAATTATGCCCAAATCGAGCGGGGTCACAAAGTTCCATAAATATGTTTATGGCAGAGACTTTGCTATTCAAGCAGACAACAAACCACATCTTGGTTTGCTCAAGGAGGACAAGTTGATATCACCACTTGCAACTCCTAGAATTCTACGACGTCAAACTATCAGTATCACCTACGACACAAATCTGGTACACAGAACTCAAATGTGGATGGTGTCAGCAGACTACAAAAAAGACACTTCTTGTCCCAGTGTCAGGGGGAAACAATCTTTCTCTCGATTGTCAATGAGACATCAATCAACTCTTCTAGAATAGTACAATTGAGGGATACAAGATGCAGTGTTGTCGAAGGTTGTGAATTTCGTGAAGACAGGCACTTGTGTGGTTATTCCAGCACCAGGTCGAAAAACGCTAGTGGACGAATTACATGAATGCCACCCTAGCATCGTACAAATGAAAACTTTAGTCGCAGTTTTGCGTGGTGGCCAGGACTTGATGTGGCATGGGGCGCGTGGGGCGCGTGGGGGCGCGTGGGGGGGCGGTGGCGGTTAGAACGTCGGGCTATCAATCGAGAGAACCCGGGTTCAAATCCTCTTGCTGCCATTTCGAACATTTGGCAATTTCGTTCATCCCACGTTGCCACAATTCACTCAGCTGTTACAATTAGTAAATGGCTACAGACAGAGGTGGATATTTGACCGAATAATGTTCTAGCAGTAATCGTAGCATGACTGAATGCTTCCCAGAGAAGTCGAAATTGCATTGGAATGAACAGGGGTGAAGTGTAAAACTTTGAACAGTCCCAAGAACTGGATATCGCGCTATATAAGAACGTACCTTTATCTTTGGTGCAGAAATTGAAGTCAATGTTCGTAGTTGCGTTGTTTGCCAAGAACACAGCAAGTTGCCACCGAAGGCAAACTAGCACATATGGGAATGTCCAGGTAAACCGTGGTATCGTGTACACATTGACTATGCTGGTCCATTGGAAGGGAAACTTATCCTTGTCATTGTAGACGCTCACTCGAAGTACATCGATGCTCGTGTCATGACATCTTCGAATACTGCCGTCGCGCTAATGAAGCTTCGTCAACAGTTTGACACGCACAGACTGCCATGTACCTTGGTTTCGGACAATGGAACTGCATTCACAAGTCAAGAATTCCAGACGTTCTGCAGAAGGAATGGTATCAAACACATTCGCAGGGCGCCATGCCATCCAGCAAGCAACGGCCTTGCAGAACGCGCTGTTCTCGAGGCAAGTCTGAAGAAAACTCTTGATCTAGACCTGGAGACCGAACTGTATCGTTTCTTGCCAGTTACTGTGTAACCCCCAAACTACAACGGTTCAGACGCCCGCAAAAATGCTGACGATGAGACGCCCACGATTAAGAATTGATCTGGTTTATCCTGCCTTGGACAACCGTGTGCTAGACAAACAAATTGCTGCGCTGGAGCGTCACGTGGTCTGGATGGTGAACGCCGCTGGTTTTCACAAATGGCTGCCCAGAGTACTTCAGACCAAATTGGGTCCTGTCTCACCGTCGCATTCACTGACGGCCGAGTCTGGAGAAGACATATGGATCTCATCCGTCTCCGGATTCCCGAGGTGAGTGACGGCGACGCAGGAAGAGCGCTGTCATTGTCGACTGGTTTCCGTGCGTTTATGAGTGAGAAGAAGGCGAAGGATGTACAAGCGCCACCTTTAGTGAAAGCGTCACTGACTACGGCCGACCATCCTGTTGGAGTGACTGGGCCGACCACCCTGTTGGAGTGATGTGCGTATGCCGACAGAGGTTGCAGATAAAGCGGTCGCGATGTCTGTAGAACTTCGCAGATCTACTAGAGTGCACAAATCGGTTGTAAAATTTAATCTATAATTCATGAACTGCGTATTATGTTACCGTTCAGTTGAACATCGAACGTTTCCTCTGAAGAACTTCCTTGCGTTAGACAGTGCATATTATCAGTTTGAACTTTTAACATCGATGGTATGAGTTGCTATCTATGGAATGAGCAATGCTTATATAGACCCTAACATTGACTCCTCATGTTATAAGTTCAAAGCTAAATAGGAAGGAATGTGATGTTTCGGTTACTCAAGCACATTTCGAGATATAGTGTTTTCCGCCTTGGTTTTGCCCGTCTAGCGCCCACGTTGGTTTTGGGTAGCACTTTTATGTTACATATAGTTATGTTATAAAATACATATTATTTAGTTGTAACAAGCAGTTGTCATTAAGTCCTGTCGTAGATAGCGAGGTCAAGATACCCCAGATGTAACAGGCGGTTATAAAACGAAGACGAAGTTGCTGCGGAACAAGCGAGCGACCAGTGAGTGAGGGGAAACGAAGTATGTGCGTTTTATTCTGTTCGAATTTGTCATTTGATATATTATCGCCGCCATTTTCACATCGTCGGCGTCACCGGAGGTGGCGACGTGACATGATTCGTGAATTTGCACCGGAAATGACGCACATAGTCGCGTATATGTTACGTCATAGTAGTTAGTACGTCACATTGAAGTGTGTGGGTGTGTATGTGTGTATGTATGATAGGTGTGTGTGTGTATGTATGTATGATGTATGTGTGGGTGTGTATGTATGTATGTGGGTGTGTATGTGTGGGTGTGTATGTATGATGGGTGTGTATGGGTGTGGGTGTATGTATGTATGATGGGTGTGGGTGTGAGTATGTATGATGGGTGTGGGCGTGGGTGTATGATGGGTGTGGGTGTATGTATGTATGATGGGTGTGGGTGTATGTATGCATTATGGATGTGGGTGTATGTATGTATGGTGGGTGTGGGTGTATGTATGTATGGTGGGTGTATGTATGTATGATGGATGTGGGTGTATGTATGTATGGTGGGTGTGGGTGTATGTATGTATGATGGGTGTGGGTGTATGTATGATGGGTGTGGGTGTATGTATGTATGATGGATGTGGGTGTATGTATGTATGATGGGTGTGGGTGTATGTATGTATGTATGTATGTATGTATGTATGATGGGTGTGGGTGTATGTATGTATGATGGATGTGGGTGTATGTATGTATGATGGGTGTGGGTGTATGTATGTATGATGGGTGTGGGTGTATGTATGTATGGATGTGGGTGTATGTATGTATGATGGGTGTGGGTGTATGTATGTATGATGGGTGTGGGTGTATGTATGTATGATGGGTGTGGGTGTATGTATGTATGTATGATGGATGTGGGTGTATGTATGTATGATGGGTGTAGGTGTATGTATGTATGATGGGTGTGGGTGTATGTATGTATGATGGGTGTGGGTGTATGTATGTATGATGGATGTGGGTGTATGTATGTATGATGGGTGTGGGTGTATGTATGTATGATGGGTGTGGGTGTATGTATGTATGATGGGTGTATGTATGTATGTATGATGGGTGTGGGTGTATGTATGTATGATGGGTGTGGGTGTATGTATGTATGTATGATGGGTGTGGGTGTATGTATGTATGATGGATGTGGGTGTATGTATGTATGATGGGTGTAGGTGTATGTATGTATGATGGGTGTGGGTGTATGTATGTATGTATGGTGGGTGTATGTATGTATGATGGATGTGGGTGTATGTATGTATGATGGGTGTGGGTGTATGTATGTATGATGGGTGTGGGTGTATGTATGTATGATGGGTGTATGTATGTATGTATGATGGGTGTGGGTGTATGTATGTATGATGGGTGTGGGTGTATGTATGTATGTATGATGGGTGTGGGTGTATGTATGTATGATGGATGTGGGTGTATGTATGTATGATGGGTGTGGGTGTATGTATGTATGGTGGGTGTATGTATGTATGTATGATGGATGTGGGTGTATGTATGTATGATGGGTGTGGGTGTATGTATGTATGATGGGTGTGGGTGTATGTATGTATGATGGATGTGAGTGTATGTATGTATGATGGGTGTGGGTGTATGTATGTATGATGGGTGTGGGTGTATGTATGTATGATGGGTGTATGTATGTATGTATGATGGGTGTGGGTGTATGTATGTATGATGGGTGTGGGTGTGTATGTATGATGGGTGTGGGTGTATGTATGTATGATGGGTGTGGGTGTATGTATGATGGGTGTGGGTGTATGTATGTATGATGGGTGTGGGTGTATGTATGTATGATGGGTGTATGTATGTATGTATGATGGGTGTGGGTGTATGTATGTATGATGGGTGTGGGTGTGTATGTATGATGGGTGTGGGTGTATGTATGTATGATGGGTGTGGGTGTATGTATGATGGGTGTGGGTGTGTATGTATGATGGGTGTGTGTTTGTTGTTGCAGCTGCATTTACTTAATTTTTTCTGTGTGTCAAACAGTGTAACTAATGCTGGAGATGATTCTATTTCAGGCACAGCTTTTTTACACTGCATGCAAACAAATACTCGAGGTGGGAGAAGCTCTTGTCTCCTTCTCGTGTTTCCTACTGTGGATCATGACTTCAAACTTTGCCGTCGTGTGAAGTAAGAACAGTGCGCACTGATACTGTCTTGTAAACCGTGGCTGTTTTGTTTGTTTATTTGTTTGTTTGTTTTATTCTGAGGGGCTTGTTGCTAGGCGAGGTCATATAGATTGCCGACTCGAGACGGTAGGTGCACGGTTTCGTTACATTAATGTATCTAAAGGGAAATGGTGGTTGGTGAAAACTAAATATTCGATTGCCACATTATTCACAAAGCGTGACGTTTAAAATGACAGTGGCAGTTCGACTCGTGTTTGCTGTTGTAACCGACTACGTGCAGCGGGAACATCGTGTAGACGCCAGCATACTGTATTAGACCAGGATGGACTGACCTGACGTCATGTAAACAATGATGGACTGACCTGACGTTATGTAGACGTCAGCTTGCTGTATTAGACAATGATGGACTGACCTGACGTTATGTAGACGTCGGCATGCTGTATTAGACAATGATGGACTGACCTGACGTCATGTAAACAATGATGGACTTACTTGACGTTATGTAGACGTCAGCTTGCTGTATTAGACAATGATGGACTGAACTGACGTTATGTAGACGTCAGCTTGCTGTATTAGACAATGATGGACTGACCTGACGTTATGTAAACAATGATGGACTGACCTGACGTTATGTAGACGTCAGCTTGCTGTATTAGACGAGGATGGACTGACCTGACGTTATGTAGACGTCAGCATGCTGTATTAGACAATGATGTACTGACCTGACGTTATGTAGACGTCGGCATGCTGTATTAGACAATGATGGACTGACCTGACGTCATGTAAACAATGATGGACTTACCTGACGTTATGTAGACGTCAGCTTGCTGTATTAGACAATGATGTACTGACCTGACGTCATGTAAACAATGATGGACTTACCTGACGTTATGTAGACGTCAGCTTGCTGTATTAGACAATGATGGACTGAACTGACGTTATGTAGACGTCAGCTTGCTGTATTAGACAATGATGGACTGACCTGACGTTATGTAAACAATGATGGACAGACCTGACGTTATGTAGACGTCAGCTTGCTGTATTAGACGAGGATGGACTGACCTGACGTTATGTAGACGTCGGCATGCTGTATTAGACAATGATGTACTGACCTGACGTTATGTAGACGTCAGCTAGCTGTATTTGACAAGGATGGACTGACCTGACGTCATGTAAACAATGATGGACTGACCTGACGTTATGTAGACGTCGGCATGCTGTATTAGACAATGATGGACTGACCTGACGTTATGTAGACGTCGGCATGCTATATTAGACAATGATGGACTGACCTGACGTTATGTAAACAATGATGGACTGACCTGACGTTATGTAGACGTCAGCTTGCTGTATTAGACGAGGATGGACTGAACTGACGCGTAGACTTCAGCATGCTGTATTAGACAATGATGGACTGGCCTGGCGTAGTGTAGTCCCCAGCATGCTGTATTAGCAGGGTTGACTGAATTACTTTT
This sequence comes from Lamellibrachia columna, assembly GCA_963662155.1. Classification (NCBI taxonomy): domain Eukaryota; kingdom Metazoa; phylum Annelida; class Polychaeta; order Sabellida; family Siboglinidae; genus Lamellibrachia; species Lamellibrachia columna. The sequence goes on along the minus strand of OY759271.1, from coordinate 17,516,747 downwards.
AGTTTGTACTTGAGTAAAAGTAAGAGTAATCCACTTTGAAACTACTTGAGTAAAAGTAAAAATAGCTGGTAAAATAAACTGCTTGAGTAAAAAGTAAAAGTACTTTTCAAAAGTACTTGAAGTAAAAGTAAAAGTATTTTGAAAAATTACATTATCTTTAATGAGAGCTCACAACATCAAATAAATTCAGTTAAATACAGAACTTAATTAATGATGAAGCACAATCTGTCTTTTTATCGACCTGTTCCACTGGGGTATGGGAGGAGCTAGATTATACAACAGGATATGTATAGACAGGTGTGATTGTATCTGAGTAGGTAGAGGGTCAGTCCAGTACTAGTAGTAGCCTCTCAGGGAAACTGGTCAGAGGTAATACAACCTAGCACTGCCCATAGTAAAATTAACAAAGACATTTGATGCCTAGCTGATCAAGCCATCTGGCTTGTGATCCCCCACCTTCTCATGTCTTCCCAAACATATCTTATCAGCTCACACAAACATTGAAACAACAAGCTTTAGCAGCTATCTGTGTTGGTTACCTGGTACAGTCGAGCCTCGTTATAACGCGGTGGTTGGGGTCCACGATTTCAGACCGCGCTGTAAGAGACGCGCGTTATCTGTTCTCAAATCTGCCACCAGGGAGCTACTAAACAACAGCGATCGCCGCCAGCTGCACCAAGTCCAAGAACGCTGTCGAAGCCCTATGTGCTTGCAGCATTGTCTTATACGGCAATATGCAGTTTATGGAACTTATTAAACGTGTATACTAGCATCAACGTGTATTATTTTTAAATGTCACACCCTGTTGATTCTTGAACTGAATAAAACACATGTACGTATACCGTTATGGAATAGATCTACTACGATGATGATGTACTGGACCAATAGGCCTACTAATCGAAAATAATAACCTGGATCTGAGTAGCCGAAAACGTATATGATTTGACAAACGTAGTATATAAGCTGATAAAACACAGACAATGACAATAAGTAGAGTTAATAATTGTTTCACGTCGTCTTTCAACCGATCTCGACCGAAGCATAACATTATTACGCACCACTTAACATCGATTCATCGTTTCATATGCGGATGACGAATTCGTATTTTCGCGCACCGGTAGAGCCTTGGGTTAGGCTTAGGAATTTGGCATGTTGGTTTCGCGTCGCAAAAACGATAAAATTTACGATGTAATGGAATTATGTCATTTCACCCAAGTGTTATGTTGGTATTGCATACTAAATGCATTTAAAACTTAAAACTGTTTATCTTATTCGAAGCCAGAGACAGCGATTGATGTCGGCGTCAGCTCAAAGCAAGCAACACGTTGATACTCGTTAATTGACATTGTTCGCCTAATGTTTCTTGATAATTGTCAAAGCAATTCTAAGTAGGTTTAAGCGGGCCCATTTGGCAGAAAATCGACCGACAGTATTAGACTCACTGGACTGAACTGACGTTATGCAGACGTCAGCATGCTGTATTAGACAAGGATCGACTGAACTGACGTGGTGTAGTCACCAGCATGCTGTATTAGACAAGGGTGGACTGAACTGACGTTATGTAGACATGAACATGCTGTATTAGACAAGGGTGGACTGAACTGACGTTATGTAGACGTGAACATGCTGTATTAGACAAGGGTGGACTGAACTGACGTTATGTAGACGTGAACATGCTGTATTAGACAAGGGTGGACTGAACTGACGGTATGTAGACGTGAACATGCTGTATTAGACAAGGATGGACTGAACTGACGTTATGTAGACGTGAACATGCTGTATTAGACAAGGATGGACTGAACTAACGTTATGAAACCTATTCTAATCGCCAAGCACACAAATCTTTACAATGTCTATAAAATGTACTACATCGCCCTAGCTTCGATTATCCTGGCTCCGTAATGTGGCGCCACTGTTTGTCGGTCACACGAATGCCTGGAATCAAACCGTACTTTCCACTGACGAGTACGATTGGCAAGGTGCAACATAGTAGCGAAGTAAAAGTAATCCACACAAAAATACTTAAACAAATATTTAACTAATAGTATCTCCGAAATAATATACGTAAGTAAAATTACAAAGTATATAAACGTATCGAGCCACAGGTGTACGCCAGGTGTACGCCAAGTGTACGCCAGGTGTACGCCAGGTGTACAGCACAACTTTCACAATCGCGTCACAATTCACATAATCTGTGTTTAACTCTAATAGTAGCTGATTCTCAAAGTTAACGTTATTACTAGAGCTCGTCTGGGCGTGAAAATCACTCCAGTTGCTTTCAAAAGTAACGCAAAATATCGAAGTAGAAAAGTATGGATAAACTTATTTGTGCTTTTCTACTTCGATTTATGAGCTTCATTTAATTTCAAATAATCTAGTAAAGTATTCCAACGAAGAAACTACTTCGCTACATACCACCACTGATGATTTGTTATCCGGAATTCCTAGAGTCATTACCAATGATGTCAACTCTTAGCTGACTCATCAAATAAAAGTAAACTTTTTTACTTTATATACAACGCGAACCAACTCCAAACATCGATTATACTGACACAAGTTACACAATAAAAAACGCTCGCAAAATTAATGTCCGATATTTCGTGCGAAGCAGATGGCAGTAGCTAGTGTCCACAGTCGACACAAGGAGAACATAAATAATACTGCGACCAAGTCGACCTCACGAACCACTCAGCGGGACATGAGAACCAGTGGGGTATTTAGGGAAACCATTCGGCTATGACCTTTGGCTTGCTTTTTTTCGTTGCGCCACCATTGTATCACGGGTGACTAGGCTTGCCCCCCCCCCCGCCTCCCCCTTGGCGAGATCCTAGATTCGCCACTGAATTAGAGGACGGCTGAACAGTTGTAGTTGTTGTTTTCTTCCTAGAGTCATCACTGAAATACACAAGCGTATTCTTTCTTGCTTTCTTCAAAATTGTATTCCGCTTTTACGTAAGCCATGTTTTATTCAAATCCTTACCCAAATCCGCCTAATCTTACATAGTCATCCATGTTTTCGTCCAACCGTTATAAAAATTTTACACGCACGTTTTCTTGTTTTCTACCCATTCGAGCCGTTATCCCAATCTTTTGCCCACGTTCTTAGGTCCTATTCATGGTTTCTTCCCATTCGAGCCGTTATCCCAATCTTTTACGCACGTTCTTAGGTCCTATTCTTGTTTTCTTCCCATTCGAGCCGTTATCCCAATCTTTTACGCACGTTCTTAGGTCCTATTCTTGTTTTCTTCCCATTCGAGCCGTTATCCCAATCTTTTACGCACGTTCTTAGGTCCTATTCTTGTTTTCTTCCCATTCGAGCCGTTATCCCAATCTTTTACGCACGTTCTTAGGTCCTATTCTTGTTTTCTTCCCATTCGAGCCGTTATCCCAATCTTTTACGCGCGTTCTTATGTCCTATTCTTGTTTTCTTCCCAATCGAGCCGTTATCCCAATCTTTTACGCACGTTCTTAGGTCCTATTCTTGTTTTCTTCCCATTCGAGCCGTTATCCCGACCTTTTACGCACGTTCTTAGGTCCTATTCTTGTTTTCTTCCCATTCGAGCCGTTATCCCGATCTTTTACGCACGTTCTTAGGTCCTATTCTTGTTTTCTTCCCATTCGAGCCGTTATCCCGATCTTTTACGCACGTTCTTAGGTCCTATTCTTGTTTTCTTCCCATTCGAGCCGTTATCCCGATCTTTTACGCACGTTCTTAGGTCCTATTCTTGTTTTCTTCCCAATCGAGCCGTTATCCCGATCTTTTACCCACGTTCTTAGGTCCTATTCTTGTTTCCTTCCCAATCGAGCCGTTATCCCAATCTTTTACGCACGTTCTTAGGTCCTATTCTTGGTTTCTTCCCAATCGAGCCGTTATCCCAATCTTTTACGCACGTTCTTAGGTCCTATTCTTGTTTTCTTCCTATTCGAGCCGTTATCCCAATCTTTTACGCACGTTCTTATGTCCTATTCTTGTTTTCTTCCCATTCGAGCCGTTATCCCAATCTTTTACGCACGTTCTTAGGTCCTATTCTTGTTTTCTTCCCATTCGAGCTGTTATCCCAATCTTTTACGCACGTTCTTAGGTCCTATTCTTGGTTTCTTCCCATTCGAGCCGTTATCCCAATCTTTTACGCCCGTTCTTAGGTCCTATTCTTGGTTTCTTCCCATTCGAGCCGTTATCCCAATCTTTTACGCCCGTTCTTAGGTCCTATTCATGGTTTCTTCCCATTCGAGCCGTTATCCCAATCTTTTACGCCCGTTCTTAGGTCCTATTCTTGTTTTCTTCCCATTCGAGCCGTTATCCCAATCTTTTACGCCCGTTCTTAGGTCCTATTCTTGGTTTCTTCCCAATCGAGCCGTTATCCCAATCTTTTACGCCGGTTCTTAGGTCCTATTCTTGGTTTCTTCCCATTCGAGCCGTTATCCCAATCTTTTACGCCCGTTCTTAGGCCCTATTCTTGGTTTCTTCCAACCCGAACCGTTATTGTTCTTGTTTTCTTACAACCGTTATCCCAATATTACACACGTGTAGTTGTCCGTATTTTCTTCCTAACATTATCCAAATCTTAATCTGTATTACTTTCTTACACATGCGTCAGTGGCGTGTGTGTGGGATCTTGGAAGGATCTGGAGGGGGCAAATGGGTGACAAGCTTAGTCACCCATTAATTTGCAACGGTACTTACCATGTAGCGGCACAACAGATTATTCACGAAACAATTCTTATCCCAAAACCAAAGGGGCCACGGCCTATTGCCCCCACCCGCCTATTCTCGCCTGTATTCAACCGTTATCCCAGTCCTACACACGTGTGTAGTTGTTCGTGCCTTCTTCCAACCAAAAATTTCACATTACACCTGTATTACTGGACAGTTTCAGCTATAATTTTTTCGCACTATTTATCGCTAGTTCCGTAACTTATAGGCACGGACGTCAGTTGAATTTGCCGGTTAAATGTACGGATACGTAAATACTGACACAATGGCCTCCATTGGTGAACGCGCAACTGGTCTTATACTACAGTTTTATACGATCTTTTCAAAGAAGACATTTTATTTTACTGTCGTTTATACGTTTCAGAACGAGTCGACATCTTCACTAGTGGAAAATCACTCATGCATGGCAAGGTGAAGGTCGAGAACTACTCTAGTAAGGCAGGGGTCTCAACTTCAGTCCCACCTGTTTGGGGGGCCAACCTCCCACCAATTGTGAGAGTTCACCTCCCACAAATCCCACCTATTGTTGAGGCCAACCTCCTACCTCCCACTTCCCATTTCCTGTCACCCCCACATTAGCGCTTAATGGTCGAGCTCACTGCTTCAAACTGCATTATGGCTACGTGTGAGAAAAATTCAACTTATAGGCTATACGTATTGCGATACGTTGGTGGCGAAAAATGTATAGCTGAAACACACATTGTTATTTTTTCGTCAAAGCGTTATCACAATCTTAAACACGTTTACAACACTTCAAAGTGAGTCAGTTTGAAATTTAGCATTCACAACAGTGCTATGAATGTAAGCAAGAGCGTTGTTTAGGGCTAACCGCTAGACTTCAATGCACCCGTAGTTGTTCGTATTTCCCAAAATGGTATTCTAATCTTATACAAACATAGCTATTCTTATTTTCTTCCAGCTAGTGTTGGTATCACAATATTGCACTAACTTATATTTGTCTTCCACTTGGCACAGCCTAATCAAGCGTGTACGGTTACTATTTTATAAAATTGTATTATTGTAAGCATCGGAATAGAGAAATCGACAATCGATACGTGATGGCTAGGGGTTCGTTGGTCGACGTGATGGCTATGGGTTACTTGGTCGACGTTACGTGATGGCTAGGGGTTCGTTGGTTGACGTTACGTGATGGCTATGGGTTACTTGGTCGACGTTACGTGATGGCTATGGGTTACTTGGTCGACGTTACGTGATGGCTAGGGGTTACTTGGTCGACGTTACGTGATGGCTAGGGGTTCGTTGGTTGACGTTACGTGATGGCTATGGGTTACTTGGTCGACGTTACGTGATGGCTAGGGGTTCCTTGGTCATCGCTACGTGGTGGCTAGTGTTCCTTGGACGTCATTACGTGATGACTAGGGTTCCTTGGGCGTCGCTTTGTGATGGTTGGGTTTCCTTGGTCGTCGCTACGTGATCGCTTGGGTTCCTTGGTCGTCGCTACGTAATCGCTAGGGTTCCTTGGTCGTCGCTACGTGATCGCTAGGGTTCCTTGGTCGTCGCTACGTGATCGCTAGGGGGTCAGCGCGAATGGGTAGCGCCATAGAGCACCGACGTCGACCAGATGTGGCCCGCGGGGTGGGACTTCACCCTGTCCCCCGTCTCCTCTTTCCTCGCGTCCGACACTTTCATTTCGAAAAAACCCCAAGTCGACCGCGGCTGGAGACTTCCTTAATCACCCGAGGCCGGCTTTCAATTACGTATTACCCAGTGCTTTAGCGCTGTCAATCTGAAAGAACGAATTCAACGGTGACGACATCTTTGGCTGAAGCCCGCCGCGAAAACAAACCATTACGTGACCGTTGCGACGCCATTGTTACCACCCCACGTGACGTCGAAGGCGTCATTGTGCGCGGACACTTTGTGGGAATGCATAATTAGGACCTCAAATTGGGGAATACCGAGCGGGCTGTCAGTTCTTTATTCCCGAGGTGTGAGTAGCGCAGGGATGGGCGTCAGCTGCTCCCCCTAGCGACCGGTGGCGTTGTACCCGGGCCTACATCAAAGAGCGCGACGCCGGCATCTTGGCTGTCTACCTACCGTCACCACGGCAACTAAGCGGCCTGCAGAAAAAATCTTGCCAGATCCAACAAATCCAGCGTTTACTGGAAGCATCAACAGGAATATAACAATGCAGAAAGACAGAACAGCTGTTGAATGTACGATTTTACTCAGTGGCGAATCCAAAGGAGATTACGGGGTTCGTTCAAAACTCCAACGTACGTCGGACCCCGTAACGGTTTCCAATTTACGTCGGTGATTTGTTTTGTTAATTAGAACATGCCAAG
>OY759271.1:17264727-17504727 GCA_963662155.1 Lamellibrachia columna | reverse complement strand
TGTAAGAATCTTGTCGCGACCGAGCTAACGGCGCACGAGGACGACAGTTGATTCGATTACTTGATCAATCGGTTGGGCCGGGTGGGATCACGACCCAGACATAGGCCGTGTATTGACAGTTTGGTCGTAACTCGGTCAGATCGGCGCCTGCCCCTTTGATTATTCTGCATTCACACAAACGGGATCTTACAATCAGTGGCGTATTTAGGGGGGGAGGCCACTGGACCGTGGCTGCCCCTTGGCAACATTCCCCCCTCCATATTTTCTGTTGTGCCGCTACGTGGTAGCATGGGTGACTATACTTGCCCCTCCCCACAGTTACCGTTATTTTCACCAGCTATATGTAAAGTATATGATTAGGGCAATCTATTCATCCGTTTTAAATATGGCATGGTGCCTTAAGTCATGTTATGCGTCGCTGTGAGCCCATTTGGGGATGGGATAGTCGCAACAAATCCTAAAAAAAATTTATTTGACATTTTGCGACGATTCTGATAGGCTATGTAAGTAATTGGCGCTTGCTTGAGTGACTACTATTTCGTGTAGTCGAACTCCGTATAACCAAATTTGTTTTCGCTGTTGTCCGTCCATCGTAAGCAGGATTGGATGTTTCATGCATGGTTAATGTAGGAGAGTTGGCCATACATACAACTATCCCGCGAATCTTCAACAGGTTACCCTTAATTCACCAATACGCTTGTGTTTTTAGAATATCTTCCGAAACCACGTCTTCCCTACACTTCCTCATATTCATGGTGCTAGAGGGGCCGGCAGTTGATTGTGCAATTAGTTAAGCAATTTATTTATTTCATGTTATGATGACACCGCGCGCCAGGACGACAGTTGATTTGAGTTGAGAGTTGCCGCACCTGTGTAGCTGTCGTATAGATATACTCATACGTCCTACGATAGACCCGCGGTTGGAGAAGACTGTCTCGGACTGTCTCGATGGTAGCCCCGGCTGCTGGCGGCTGTCCCAGATTACGATAAGCCACAGATAACGCGGAACCAACCGTAGATAACGAGCAAGTGTGATCAGTACTTCAATAGATCCGCAGTCCCGGACTACCCTATTGGACATGTGCTAATCACCCAATTACCCCCCTGATTAGTGCGTCAGGTCGCTGTTACGACGGCCGGGTTGAGGGATCAATCGTGGAGGAGTGGGAGCCGGACGGACGCCCCCAGATAACACAGGGGGCGCGACAGGTGCAGGTGCGTGTGAAGGTACTTGTGTACCGCTGACGCCAATCGCAGCTCGTGTAATAAGAACTATGATATTCGGAAAATGTTGTATACCGTTGAGGCGTGCGTGCGTGCGTGCGTGCGTGCGTGCGTGCGTGCGTGCGTGCGTGCGTGCGTGCAAATCAATTACCCATTTTCGTTGCATGATATATTTCAAGGCATGGTAAATTATGCCATAATTTGACGATGGTCAAAACTTCCGATGTGGAAAATTTAAATGAAATGTCGCGCGGCGGCAGATAGCCTGAGTGCTCATATAACCTTAGTGCTCATATAGCCTTAGTGCTCATATAGCCTGAGTGCTCATATAGCCTGAGTACTCATATAGCCTGAGTGCTCATATAGCCTTAGTGCTCATATAGCCTGAGTGCTCATATAGCCTGAGTACTCATATAGCCTGAGTGCTCATAAAGCCTGAGTGCTCATACAGCCTGAGTGCTCATATAGCCTGAGTGTTCATATGTGTCCGTCGCGACGTGCAGACATCTCTGCGCCAGTAATCAGGTTACGGGCACATTACCTGTGATCCGTCGTCCCCCACGCTCTGGTGAACGCGTGGCGGAGGCATCAACATATTTCGGTTTTTTGAGGAGTGAGCACGCAATTGTGTGAGAAACTGTATTAAATAAAACAATACGCGCTGGCATTGAAGGCGTAGTTAATGTTTCCGATGTTCAGTTATATTATTGGATCCGACATTAGATCACATGCAGGCATTCAAATTCAATGTTCCGCGATCCATTTTGGCTCATGCCACTAGTCTTGTTGCTTTCGACTTCTAGACGGACTCGGTCAGATACTTCAAAAGTATTAATTGTTGGCATACTTAAAAAAGTTTTTGATGCAGTGCCTTAGCTGACCTTAATATATTGCCAGATGCAATACTTTGGCATACTTTAAAAGGTTTTTGATGCAGTGCCTTAGCTGACCTTAATATATTGACAGATGCAATAGAAGTTTAAATTCAGATTTTCGTTGTTCAATCCACAGTACACTGGTATATAAAAACAACCTTAATTAGCACGTTCGTCGACGGAATTTTGTTCAAACAAAGATCGGGTTTATGTCCTGCGTTGCAATTTACCCTTTGAGGTGCGCACCTAATTAACAATATAATTTCTTCCCTAAACACAGAAGTGTCTCCTGCTATTTTTGCCATATGCCCTGCTTCACCTTCTTTTTCAAATAAGCTCTTTCTTTTTAACCAATTCCTGCCATGGTTACATTTTCTATATAACAAAATTGCATTCATGTTTCATTCCGTATTGTGCGATACCCCTTACTCCTTCCCAACCCTTCCTACCCCTTTCCAACCCTTCCCATATTTCGTCTACATCATGAGAATCTCCTTCCTCCTTCTTCTTTAACTTGGCACCTCTGTACACCTCTGTACTCCTCTGTAGACCCAGTGAACACAGAAATTCCCACTCGTAAATGAACGAGTGGGAACAGCACACATTACCATCCCGTACCAGCTGTCCCGGCGATCCAACCTCAACTCCAAACATCCAATGTATTCTTAAAACATTCGCATCAGTGGGAATAACTCATAAAGTATTCAGATACAAATACTTTTAAAAAGTCTTAGAATATGAATAGGATATAAAAGCTCCTTTGCTAATATTCCAATACACTTGTATTCAAATAAAAGTATTCAATGACCTGAGCAGGATTGAATACTTCATGCACGAATAATGTAGGGTAGTTAGGTACACATACAACCATCTCGCGAATCTTCAACAGGTGACACTTAATTCACCACGAATACGCCTGTGGTATTAGTGTCTTCGTGAAAGTGCTCGTTTTTGTATAATGCCGGGTCTACGGGTCGACCACAGAACCTTACATATCTCCCCATGGCAAACTAATTCATTGTTTCATTATGATAGTAGCTCAAGTTATGTAGGAAAATTAAGCCACGCTACATTTACTACATTATTTACCCATAATTTCTACCACGCGTTAAATTCAACTCAGAGACCTAGAACATTGAATAGGAAATGTGGAACTTGACTTTCGAAAACACGCCATAACCGACTTAACATACGGAATTATTGTTTTCTAGATAACATGTTTGCACAAAGAAACTACAATTATCGCAATTCGAACCGTTTAGTATAACATATTATTTGGGATTTATTAGAAGCAGAAGTGGACAACATGTTAGCGCTGTAAATGTATCCATGGAACTTTCAAACCTCGGAGACGCCCTCCTACAAAGGAGGCGGGAGACGGAGAACATTGCATGTAAAAACACACGAAAGTCTTTGATTATTTATTCACGACAAAGTAACGTGGCGTAATACTGGGTTCCCTCTCAAGCTACCCTCGCGAAACGTGCATAAATCTGTCCGAGTTAGAGCAGGAAGCGCTGTAAGCGGCTCTCCTTTGATCGGCGAGAGAACACTGCTGCGTCGGGCTAAATACAGGCCGTGTGTTCATTGGTTGAATAACAACAAGTGTCACAGTGAGATGTTTACGTAACAACATGTCGCGTCCTGACATTGGTGTCATCCTTGTGTCGCGATTGCCGTGTCCCGCTGGGTCCGCTTCACCGGTCAATTCAATTAGTCGTATCGACCCAACACGTAAGGCAATTAAGATTCTTGGAGCGGTCATGAATTCAGTGCCCAATTTGCATATCATTAACTGATTTAAATTTCAATGAAGCAACGAGGCAATGTACTGTCGACATCGTTGACACATCTCCGCAAGCGATTTCGTTATTAATGGTTAGTTCAGAAATGGGTGGATTCTTGACGGAGAATTAGACTCTATGCAATTTGGTGGAATTGGCGGAACGTCGACAACTGACGTTCTCGTAAAAATGATACACAGATGGCACGAAACGACTGGTGAATTGGGTACTTATGTCCGAGTTGTAATGTCGCATTTTGGAAAGGCGTTTGATCTAATTAATCATCACTTGTTACTAGAAAAGCTAGGTGGACAGTACACAATTACATGAAAATCAATTCAGGATATCGAAAGAAATGATCATCAGTTATGCACAAGATGGGAATTTTCAAAATAACATACCGAATATAAAGATAGACGGGCTGGATGTAGATAAAGTAGACTGTGTTAAGCTTCTTGGCGTTACAGTTTCTCATGATCTAAAGTAGATAAAGTAGACTGTGTTAAGCTTCTTGGCGTTACAGTTTCTCATGATCTAAAGTAGATAAAGTAGACTGTGTTAAGCTTCTTGACGTTACAGTTTCTCATGATCTAAAGTAGACTGTGTTAAGCTTCTTGGCGTTACAGTTTCTCATGATCTAAAGTAGACTGTGTTAAGCTTCTTGGCGTTACAGTTTCTCATGATCTAACATGGAATAAGCACGTGGAGAATGTTGTGAAAACAGCTGGGAAAATATTACATATGTTGAACCAGTTAAAACGAGCAGTTATTAGCCAGAGTGAACTGGACAATGTATATGTAAGTGTTGTGAGACCTGAACTGGAATATGCATGCCTGTGACATATACTAATTTGCAGAATTACTTATCTGACAACATAGAAGTGATACAGAAAAGAACCATAAAATGCATATTTCCTGGCAAAAGTTATGCAGATATACTCATTGATTTAGGTCTACTTTGAAAGAAAGACGGGAGTGTCTGTGTGAGCGATATTTTAACAAGATGAAAGTAAACTCACACAAACTGAATCATCTCCTTCCTGACAAAAGACATAGATTACAATATAAGGCACAGTAATAAGTATCCATTGCCAGTAACTCGGACGAATAGGTGTCGAAACTCTCTGATGCCATCTGGATTACACAACTGGCAATAAATACTATAATAATATTATATATGTTGTGTCACTTATCATGGTAGGGTTTCTATGATTATTGTATTTTATGAGTATTGACAGTTACATGTTACCAACATTTGGCGCCTTTTCCTGGATGGGGGCATCAGCTGCCTGGGCTGGGATTGGTGCTCCAATGGCTCCCAGTGTTGGTTGAATAGGTTTTTGGATTGTCACTGACTTGCAGAATTCTGCGAAAACATAACCGGATCAGTTCAACAAAAGTCCAACAAAACGTAGAGTATTACATATTGGTGGGCGGTGATGTGATCGTCACCACGTGTCGCAAAAAAATCCAGTTGCGCCGCCTGACGAGTGAAAGTGGTGTTAATGCACTTTGATGATATTGTGGGTATCATACCTGTGTAGTGTCTTGGTAGCCATGTCACGTCAGTTAAATCGTATCAAGCTGCCCATTTTATTTGTTTTGCACATCTGGCGAATTCACATCAGCTAAGTCCAATCACATGAGACTTGCCTCCTTCCCATGCGTTCAGTTATATTCTGCATGCCACAAGTCACGGGTCCTGTTGGTTCACACTGTTATATATATATATATATATATATATATATATATATATATATATATATATATATATATATATATATATATATATATATATATATATATATATATACGGTGGAAAGGTGGACTACCTGTATATTAAATTAATTACTTTATATGATAATTTTATTGCTACATTGATTGATTCAAGAGCGATTAACTACTGCCACAAGTCACGGGTCTCGTAACCTCTCGCTGTGTTTTTTTTTTTTTTATGTTACGGAAAGAGCGATTTGGCGGACAATCTATAAGTTACATTACCTTACATCATTATTATTTTTAGACATCAACAACTGTGCGTGCGTGCGTGCGTGCGTGCGTGCGTGCGTGCGTGCGTGCGTGCGTGCGTGCGTGCGTGCGTGCGTGCGTGCGTGCGTGCGTGCGTGCGTGCGTGCGTGCGTGCGTGCGTGTACAACGATGATCGCAAAGGGCGATTTTGCTTGCGGATGATCCAACGCCAATTAACTAGTGCCACGTGTTTTATTAGTTTCAGGAGCATGCGCATTACGGTGGCGCTCCGCTGTACATGCCGGGTGGTGAGTGCAGGAAGATGAGCAGGCGGACACCCCCGTCTGTCGTCGACGTCAACCCCACCAAGGGGTTCATGCCTTGGCGGAAACCCACCGACGTAGCGACAGGCCGCTCGCTCCACTTCTCGCCGCACAGCGGCGCCACATACCGCGGAAATGACGTCAACATGTCTTGCCAGCGGGCGTCGTGTTCGGCGCCGTGTACAGGTGGCGTTTTACCAGCATGCAATGCGACTTCTGCTTCGACTGCTGACCACTGCAGTAAGCTTTCGTCCGATGTCATGTTCAACAATTCGTTCCCGTCGGCGACGACCGCCTACCCCCGCGTGTCTGGGATCGGGACTGGGGGCGGCGGTGGCTTCTACGACACGTGGGCCTCTTCCCCGGTCAACCATCAGACGACAGTCAGCATTAAATCGGAGTTGACGACGAACATTTCAGCCGGCGCCACCTGGTGGGACATGCACAATGCAAACGCAGCCGCGCACGCAAACTGGATACCGGAAATTACGTCACCGCTGACGTACCCCAATGGCGACTACGCTCTGAGCAAGCTGTGCGGCGGCAACTCGTCGGCGTTCATGGCGCCCGGCCAGCAGCATTTTATCGCCGACGGATACAAGTCGATGTTACACGGGTCCGTGGCGGCAGCGGGCTTCGGCGCCAACATGTCCGCCGGCGGAGGCTTCCTCGCACATCCGGGTCTCGGCGCAGCGCTGTCACACACGCGCGCCCAGCGCCGCTACACGGGTCGATCGACTTGCGACTGTCCCAACTGCCAAGAGGCCGATAGACTCGAGCCTTCCGGCGGCGTGCGCAAGCGAAACGTGCACACGTGCCACGTGTCCGGTTGCGGCAAAGTATACAACAAGACATCGCACCTGAAGGCACACCTGCGCTGGCACACGGGCGAGCGGCCGTTCGTCTGTAACTGGCTGTTCTGCGGCAAGAGATTCACGCGCTCCGACGAGCTGCAGCGCCACATACGGACACACACGGGCGAGAAACGTTTCGCCTGTCACATCTGCAGCAAGCGGTTCATGCGCAGTGACCATCTGAGCAAGCACGTGAAGACGCACAAGAACAAGAAGACGGACGCGGTCTCACAGAGCGACTCTGACAGTCAGGGAGAAACGATAATGAAACCGTCCCCTTGAGACAACTACATAGTTAATTATTATCTCACCATTACGACGTTACAGCAGTTAAAGTTGACTACTACACAATGTCGCTTCGTTACGGAAATTACGTTCTCGGAATAACGTCTCGAGCACTTCGTTACTATTGTGGGTTCTGCTGATAGTCGTGAAAGGTGTAAACGTCCACGGCGCGGATGTGGTGGTATAAAGGACGTTCATCGCCATGGGATGTGGTGGTATAAAGGACGTTCATCGCCATGGGATGTGGTGGTATAAAGGACGTTCATCGCCATGGGATGTGGTGGTATAAAGGACGTTCATCGCCATGGGATGTGGTGGTATAAAGGACGTTCATCGCCATGGGATGTGGTGGTATAAAGGACGTTCATCGCCATGGGATGTGGTGGTATAAAAGACGTTCACCGCCATGGGATGTGGTGGTATAAAGGAAGTTCATCGCCATGGGATGCGGTGGTATAACGGACGTTCACCGCCACGGGATGTGGCGGTATAACGGACGTTCCTCACCACGGGATGTGGCGGTATAACGGACGTTCATCGCCACGGGATGTGGCGCTATAACGGACGTTCATCCCCACGGGATGTGGCTCTATAACGGACGTTCATCGCCACCGGAAGTGGCGGTATAACGGACATTCATCGCTACGGGAAAGGTTGAGAGAAATCGCCTCGAGCCGCGCTGTAGCGAGTAGAGCCGCCGAATCATCGGCAAACAATATCGACGTCAGCGACGTTATGCCGTCCACATCAGTTAAATATACTGAAAACGTTTAATCAGAGTTTCGTCTGCATTGATATGTATTATTATTATTAAACAACCACACTACATGAATAAATGTACTGACATATGCAATACCTACATGTTGGATTTAGTTATGCAAATAATCTGGCGTCCGTCAGCAATCTTCAGAACTACGCATGTCATTGACACGTTAGTGACGAAAGTGCTGATCATCTTCAAATCTCAATGCATGTATTGCTGATACCCCAGTTTTCCGCTTACTTTTGTCTCCACTCTGATCCCTTCATCGTGGTAGTTTGGATCCGCTTTTGGTATTATTGGCTAATGAGACGTTCATTATGGTGATATATCGGATATATTTACATATATCACCATCGTTCTCGGGAACCGGATAAGGCTTGATCAATTCAACTCCCCAGAGAAATCAGAAGCTTTTCTTACAAATCTACACGGCTGTGTAGAACACTTGCTAATGAAATTATCTCCTTTGGTTATATTCTTCCTCTGCCGAGTTTGGCAGGCCTATCCGAGCATGTGCCCGCAATCACATGTGCCCGCAATCACACGTGGGCCACTTTTTCAAAACGAACTGGCCGTAGCTAAGTCAACCATATAGTAGCTAAGTCAACCATATAGTAGCTAAGTCAACCATATACGAGACTCAAAGTACTTTTGTCAGCATCTATCTGACATGCCTTTTTAAACACGGGTCTAAATATGCGAGACAAATATCCCTCAACAGTAAGTATTCTTCTGAGGTGCCGCGTCTAGTGCCGTTGGCCATCACGGTCCTCTACAGAAGTCACGTGTCAGCAGCTGGACGTCATTGCCAGGTCACTCGAGTCATGTGTTTTTTGTACTTTACTTACCTCTAACTGTCGTGTCCTTCAATAACGTGTGTTTCTCAATCTGACTGTTTCTCAATATGTTGTTCTCCTCTTTGTTCCTGAAGTCCGGGCGAGGCTGGCATCAATACTGGTTCTAAAATTTTGTCTTCAATACGTATCCGAGAAATTGCAATTGTCCTCTTCCTATCATTTTCAATAATTATCTTTGTTGTCCTGCTTTCTGTAGAACTTCTTTTCATTTAAAATGATATATATTATGTGGCAGAAATGTTTTGTGTTCTGCTGAGTAACCATACTTAAGTTGATGCAAATATATCTATCAAATCAAATTCTAATCTATTGGTAAATACTAGAGACATTAACAGTCAAAGTTATAACTATACCGGAAGAATCAACATGAATGGTTTGTTTATACACTATCTTAAAACATCGATGTACAAGAATGCACGAAACCACTGTGTCTTAAGTTGATTTAGACACACCCTGCGACACTTCGGCTACCATAACACAAACCTGCATGCGTGCGCAGAAGTCCGAAATCAGTACCCTTATTAACTGTGATCGAAAATTAAACGAAGTTTCTGGAATATAAACAAACAAGGTGCATATAAATGTTATTTTCATTGTTGCGGTATTGCTATCAGGAAAGGAGCCTTCAAAAGCATGAGTCTACCAGAATGGAATATAAGTTGGTGTTGAAGCAATCGACTATTACGCCCAGCGCAGTCTACACTGCCAACGCCCCCACACCAATCTACATAATTCATGTGCCCGCCTCAAACAACCCTCGACCCACCCTTTAGACCAACCGAGACCACCCTTGAACCACCCCTCATACAACTCCCTATACACCACACAATCAACCTTCTCTGTCATTTAGGAACGGAGCTTCACTCCCAACCAAGTGAATAAGCGAAACACGCGCTTTGAAAAAAGCGATTTAATCAGTCATGGTACACATGCCACCGAAACGCCGCCATTTGTATTCGCCTCGTTTCGACGACGACGTTCCCCGCGAGCGCAGTCTGCGGTCCACGCGCTGCCGTCCCGCCAAATTTCCCCACAGACTTGAAACAACGGTGCAGAATTGATGAGCGCGATTGAATGAGGGGTCGCACGAGAGCGGAATAACGCTGTAATTCACTTCGGAGCACACACAGAGCGGAAGGAGTGGAATTGGAAGCAAAGGGAAGGGCTAAAACAACCAATTAGAGGCAAAATTAATGTTGGAAACAAAATAAAGTAGCATAATGCTGAGAAAGCATATTTCAAATTAAGGACCGTTTGAAAGATTTAATCAATATATAATATTAAGAATAAATATAATCCATATATCATATAATTACATATACGCATATACTTATGTTTATGTTCGCGCGCGCATACATAGACATATTATGTATACGCCCGCAAGCAACTCACGTACTCTACTGCGATATTAGCAATGTAACTGGCAAGCGATAACGAATGTGACGCCGTTAGAAATATGCCGAAGCGTTACGAGGGATGCGTCGTTTTATCTCCACCCACGCGGAAGACCATTAGTTTGCCTGAAGCGTGTGTCGGTTGTCCACTAGAGTCATCTCTGACTAGCGATAAAACCGCATCCAGTGTTGAAGCGACGTTGCTGGAAGAAGCAACAAGACCCCCCCCCCCAACTGTAACCGCAGTTTATGGAACTACGATACTCATTGAAATATTGGCACTTAGTCTGTCCAGCGTCGGACGGCATCCCATTCCTGCGACAGCGTCGTTGATGCGGTGACACCCGTGTGGTCGACACGGGTCTAAACAATGCGTGTAAGTAGCAATTGTCGAGGGCCGTAGCTCATTGTGTTGCCGACATCGCGAGGTCGACATTGCCGGGATCTCGAGCGACGCTGATCAGGCGAGAGAGATCGCACAATGGGTGCAGATCGACCACGCTCATTATGTACACCTGTCTTTCCGCTTAATTAAACCGCGCTCGTCGTACGGAGCGCGACGACTTTCATCGGTGGCAGACGACAGAGTGGTGTCATCGCGCTTGACGGCGTCTGGCGACAGTTAAGCGACAACTGTCGAGGACGCCCCCCAAAGTTATTCCGCCCATTTAAAGCTGTCGGCAGTATGCTGCCCCCGATACGGGGCACGCTTCCGTGACATTTCTAGCCCCGGCGAATGTCTACGGTGGCACGGGGTCAGCGAGCCAAGAGAAAACGTTAACGCGTCTCCTCGTGGTACATATCCTACTCCGAAAGAGATCCCAATTCCGTTGGTAGTTTCATCCCACAGTTATGGACAAGTGTGTTATTTAAGAAGGACAGAGTTTCGCACTCACGCCCCCATCCAGCAGACACACAAACCAGAGCACTCGACGCCACCCATTTCTATCTGCAGTCTTTCTTTCTAGATTCTGCGTCTTCGTTTTCAGGGTTTGTGTCTCTCTTGCGTTGGTTTGTTGGTACATTTCTTATGGGCGTCTTCTTTTCCTTTTCCAGATGGTTTCAGAAGCACGCATGGTTTTGTGTTCTTGTTAATAGCATTATATAAATATATATATATATATATATATATATATATATATATATATATATATATATATATATATATATATATATATATATATATATATATATATATATATATATATATATACATATATAACATGACCCAAATGTCTGATGCACTATGTACATGACAAATGCCTAAACGAATATGGTGTGACAGTACTAGGGACGAGGATATTAAGAGGAGATAAAATAGAAGTGTGTAAGATATTGAATGACTATGCAAATATTGATAGACATATTTTCACTTAATGAAAGTAAAAGAATGGGTAACAAGAAGTAACATAATATAGACTGGATACCAGAACGTACGACTGCTTCGGCACGGAGGACGATAGACAAAGAGCAGTGTGAATATATACGTTTAAAAGAATACATCTTTCAAGGGCGGGTTACACATAGATGAATAATCGTTGGACTCTCGATGAGCCAATGACGTCATTGTCCACTTGTTATCTAAGGTGTTTGCTTTGGGTGGTAATGTTGTTAAATCTTTTTCACACATGCCCGATTTCGAAATAAATCAGCAGCCATTGTATCGTGTGTAACGCATGCAAACAGGAGTGCGTTGACATGCAAATCTGTTTCGTTAAAAATTAAATACTAAATAGGGGTCGCGCAGGTTTTAATTTGTCCACATATCACACTTCATCACGTGTCTGTCTTCAATAACTGCCAAGACGCAACTCGTCAATCCAGTCCCCAGTTGGAACACTCGACTCTGCCACATTTGCTACGTTTTAATGACCCGTGACATTGAGAAATGCGATGTGCTTTATCGCGTTCAAGTGTATTACGCACAAAAGACACTTCACAAAGTGTCGGGACAGATTTGAAGGTAGGAAGAGGTGGATGCCACTTCGTAGCAAAGCGGTTTGGAACGTGTGTGAAATTGTGAGTTCCACAATAAAATAAGTGTTCATGTGGTATCTGGATGCGAGATAATGATTGGTCTGTGTTCCGTTCTATCAAAAAATATATATGTTTATATGGGGTACGTTGGGTCTCGCGGGGAACATGATGTCGCAGAAAGATGAGATCACTAAATTCTTTGACCAAGTTGGCATGGAGCAGTCTCGAAATTTCGTTGAAAAACTCTCGGACAAAGGCAGCTCGTAAAGCTGGCGTGCTTGAACAACATCGTTTACCACCTGAACTCGCTTAACAAGTCACGGCCGGTTATATGTATTTGATAAATTGTTGACTACCTCGTGATTTTCTGTGTAGTATTTGTGAAAATGGCACTCGACTAGCTAAAAAATGGGGACAAGTAGTGCACGTTCCCGCGTTGTCAAGCTTCGCAATATATCCATGGCAACGTTCGTTATTAGTATGATGGAAAAATATAGCAAAATGCACGAGGCTGAACGCACAAAACGGACCAACGAGCAGACAGTCTCCCTTTTTCTCAGCTACATATATGTGTTCAACGTTGGTCTACTTTGGAAACGAAATTCGTAGATTTTAGGAACATCTTCGCACATGATAAAGACGCACACGCCGTTATCCAGTGGCAGAACGCATAGTGATCAGTCTCAAGCGCGCCGCTGTTGAATTTCCGACGTCTGGCTGTGGCCCCGTCGCTTGCTAGGGCTCGACGGTGCGAAACACGTGCACCGCCCAGAGGTGACGGGGTCGCGCCG
Organism: Lamellibrachia columna; assembly: GCA_963662155.1. Lineage (NCBI taxonomy): Eukaryota > Metazoa > Annelida > Polychaeta > Sabellida > Siboglinidae > Lamellibrachia > Lamellibrachia columna. Next base: position 17,491,632 of record OY759271.1, on the reverse strand, counting down.
CCCATGGGCGGTCGACGGGATGGGGAGTAACACCCTGGAGGCGGAGAGGGAGTCACGAGTCCACCCAGAACTGTTGAGGCAATGTGGCGAGCATGAACGACAGGGCGGAGATGTTGTCCGTGGGTGTTAGTGTTTGTGCACGGACACGTTTGTGTCCACTGCGATATTGCTTGATCGCTTGCTCAAGCTGCTGTTCTCCCATAGAATATCATCACTTTCAAATTAGTTCAGTTCCACGTGAAACATTAAACAGTATCTGGGCTATTTATACAATGACATCTATAACTAAAAATCCTTGTTCTAAGAGAGTACGACACAAACGAGCATGAATACTTGCTCACTTAAAATTAAGGTATATACAATAACAGCACTCATGAAGCAAATCGTCTAGGACAGAGGTTCTCAACCCGCAGTACATGTACCACGGGGGTATGCCAGAGGTTTTCCAGGGGGTACGCGGAGGGTTGGCTGAAGCTAAGGTTATGTGCAATGGTGCAAACATGTTGTCACTTTGTGTGGTACACGAGGGAGAAATTGTGTTTCTGTGCTACTATCATTCAACGCTATCAGAAAACGTCGTCACCCAAGTCTATAAATTTATATTCTCGAAAGACCTACAATTTTTCCAGGTAAGATATTTCCCATCTAAATTATTCGTAAGTGACGACGAGTTCGCCTCGTTTCAACGGTTAGTGCCTAACAAGAAAACGTCATCAAGTCCAACACCCTCAATACCAGGCTCTTCTGCCCCTTGTGTGGACCAAGAGGTTCGATCTGCTCGTCCACACAGAGGTCCGTTGGCTCTCGCGGGGAACGTGATGTCGCAGAAAGATGAGATCACTAAATTCTTTGACCGAGTCGACATGGAGCAGTCTCGAAAATTCGTTAAAAAACTCTCGGACAAAGGTAGCTCTAATAGGTGACATGCTTGAACAACATCGTTTTCCACCTGAACTCGCTTAACAAGTCACGACCGGTTCACCACAGTGATTGACTTGATGGAGAAACGGGACATGGAAACGTGGATTCCATGCGGAATTCTCATTCAATGTGACGGTGCGATCTCTGTCAGGAGGACGTGTTGAAGTTCGTGAACGACTCCACTGCACGTGATGCATTTGAAGCTCATACCCTGCCAAACGTTTGGTCTACGATGAGCGTGAAGTGCCCATGAGGGTATTGCTGATACTTCCATCTCTATATTTCCGTGTACAAGGATTCTCGTCAATGTGTCGTTCCCGACTGTGCACGAAGGAAGGCCTCGGCGTCTCCTTATCCAATTTTTTTTCCTGAATCGATGCCTCATTTGACAGTGTTGAATGGTGTTTCTTCTATAATTATATGTCACCATGATGGGGTACCCGGCCGATCGTTTCAGGACACAGGGGGTACGCGGGGAGAAAACGATTTGGAACCACTGGTCTAGGAGACGCATAATGTATCCACGTCTTAATGTTGTCTAAAATACATCAGCGGCAGCGGTGGCGGAAGCAGCGGTAAAATATGGCAGCGGCGGCGGCGGCGGCGGCGGCGGCGGCGGCGGCGGCGGCGGCGGCGGCGGCGGCGGCGGCAGAAGAGACAGCAGTAGCAGCAGGTGAAGAAGAATGAGGAGTAGGAGAAGAGAAACGGGAAAAGATGCACAAACAGCCGTTTTCGGGAACACTAAAGGAAAACGCTCTTTCTGTTCACATTTGACCGATATTTTGTGCCGGCACAAGGATATCTTTATTTCGTGTCCAAAGATTTTTGGAACACAAATCGTGCGCACATTTAAAAGCGACCGGATGATCTTTCATCTACAAATTAACAGCGGTCCAATGAACTTGGAGAATGTTCGTTATCAGTGATGCGAATCAGCAAAGTCGTTCTCCATATGCCGTGCTTTCGTCTATGGCACAGATGACTGAGCCGCCGTCTGACAGCTTACCCAGGAGGCTGATAGTGATCTCTGTTGAACGACGCATCCACTCACAGCAGTCGGACAGCTTCGCAGCAAACCTCGCCTTTCTCGTTGACGCTACAGGCACAGTAATGCAATCTTGCTTAGACAAAGCTTAACATTTGATTTGCGTGCGTGTGTGCGTGCATGCATGTTTGCGTTCGTTCTTGCGTTCGTTCGTTCGTTCGTTCCCGCGTGCCCGCGTGCGTGCGTGCGTGCGTGCGTGGGTGCGTGCGTGCGTGCGTGCGTGCGTGCGTGCGTGCGTGCGTGCGTGCGTGCGTGCGTGCGTGATAGACAGGCAGGCAGGCAGGCAGGCAGGCAGGCAGGCAGGCAGGCAGGCACGCACGCACACACACACGCACGCACACACGCACGCAGGCAAGCAGCAGACAAACTCATATATAAATGAAAAGTATACCTAGTCCTGTCCAAGTATGTGAACATAGCGTAAGACAGGAGAACGGTGTTGTCCCTTAGGAGGGGATCTATAGCTCACGAGGCTCCGACGAACTCTATTTCACGCCTTAGATGGACTAGTAACCTACACCTCTGGGAAAACCGGCCGGCTACTATTCGAACGTCTTTTGTCACTATTGAAAACGCGGCGAGTTAATTTAGGCCCAAGTGAATAGGATGATGCAAAAATCACTTTATAAAATCTTGCAACAGATTTTGAAATTAAAACCACTAAACACATGCAAATGAGAAGGTTATTATTTCTGCAGTACCATTTGTTAAAGTATGCGCCATGATAGGCAGACAACTTAATGACGCGTGCGCGCTTTCATCTTTTGATGACGTCATTTGCGCGCGACAAATTTGAGCGGGATCTCGTCGGTTTCCAGGGCAGCTGCAGTGGAGCAGACGACATTCTGCGCAACGGCATTGTACGGCGGGATGACCTGACGGTCGCTGACAGCCGTCTCGCTTAATTATCCACATCATTGACGCAGAATTGATGGAAGGAGATAATTCATACGTCCACCCCAACCGACTAGCGCAGACGATCGAATCGTAATAGACTCTGTTACTGGTTGGTACAAAGTGGGCCAATGTGTCTTGCAGTGAGTGCTGCGTTGGTCACGGTCGATCGGAGCAAAGCAGTAGTCTGTATTAAATAATGTTGGATTCAATGGCATAACCAGAGGGAGACCAGAGGGTCGTGTCGATGTTGATCTTTTAGCTTGTGTTCAGCACTGTTTGAGCTGCCAGCACTGCGGCAAGTTGATACTGCATCCACTTTCTTTCAACAAGCTCCTCTTGCCTATTGCTTCTGCGCTATGCACTGCTTGAATCTTGGTGCATCGAAAGAGATATCTGTCCGAGCAGTCACACATTCATATGCTGTTGAAAAAGAAGTTTCAGCTTCTTTTTAATCCAACTTTATGCGATACACGTAGACCCTGCGATTTGTGATGAAGGCGCTGAGTAAGATAAAGAGCTGGGCCTGTATTCACCTCCAAGGTGGCCAATCACAGAATGTCTAATACCAAAACAACACGGCGAATTTAATATTATAATGCAAGTCTGCAGTTTTGGCTGAGATTCAACGTGGATTATGTAATACTTCAGTAGGCCTATTCAGTACTTATCACATCTGATAATACTTACACAGATAAACCATGAGTGAAGCCCCCGGGGATAGTTTTGCCGCCATTTTTACGGAAAACTTGAAATACGAATTCGTAAGTTTTTCGAGAATACGTCAGGTGGAAGGGAAACGACGAATAGTCTGTAGAGCTCTATTAGTAATTCCGATGTTGCAGTTTTACTGTCGATTCTCGAAAAAGTGCCTGGTTAGGCCTACTCGTATTCTGCAGAAGTGGGATTAGAAGAAGCTAGTCTTGTTGTCGAGCTGCTGGGCATTGTGCTGAGTCAATCCGGGACAGCTTCACAGTCGGTTTCCAGGCCACCTGCCAAACAAGACAATGGTGCTAACAGCTACAGTAGACTGAACTTCTATTATCCCACTATCATCATCTTTATCAAACATATATAGCTTCGACTTGGAGCTCACCAGCAGCAATCAATTGACATAACTTCTTTTTCTATGTCGGCATCTTCCTTGGCTCAGCAGCTCTCCCTCTCCACTATAGGGACGGGCGCTGACACAAAGCACCGAGGAAGGCGTTGACTTCTTTCTTGAATTGTTCTTTCTCCCTGATTGTACTAATTTCCTCTGGCAGTTAATTCCAGAGGCGGGAGGCAGTCAGTAAAAATGTCCTCTTGTGGCCAGCAGTGTTTGTGGATGGAAATTCGACAGCATATGTGTGGTGAGATGTCATGTTGGCTCTTCACACTACTGGAGGAGGAGGAGGAGATAACGTGCTATTGAGTAGAGTTGGTGCATCTCCACGGTATATCGGGTGGAACAAGGTGAGTGCACCGACTTGTCTTCTTTGGATGTCATTCCTGCTCATAGAAGCCTCAGGCATAGCTATAATTTTGACAGATCGACTCAGGGTGGCATCAAGTCTGACTAGCGATGTTTAACCAGAGACTGTCATCCAAACAGATGAGACATACTCCATCTTGGATCTCACCATGTTCTTGATTCACTTAACTCGGTTTGTCAGATCACATGGATCTTGTTCAGTGTAGGCCAGCAAAACATTGTCATGGCTTATCGAATCTTTACATATTAATACAAGATCTAGTACTTTGTCTCTTCGTGTGCCATGCGTAACATAATTTGGAAAAACTTCTGCTTACTGTACAAGCATACAGGCATAGAATGAATTTCCATATAATATACAAAGTGCTCAGAATGAACATCAATTTAAATGTCTAGTCAAACAGTTTTTATTCAATTATATTAGTAACCAGGAGGATAGCTCTTTTATTTACTATTAATATAAGTTTGCAAAATATTATGTGGTACTTTTGTACTTGTTTGGTTTTAGTAATTAGCATGTATATAAATATCTTAATGATCAGGAAGTAAGCTTCTTTATAAATGTCATTATTATTATTTATGTCGTCTGACTTTACAATTTATTTTTTGGGGGTTAGTATAATAGTACGTATTTAAATATCTTAACGAGTTTTGAAAGCTTTTTACAATTCCATTATTTATTAATGTACTGTGACGGATGTGGTACTATTTGTTTTTCATTTATTATTATTACTGTTTTTTAGTCGTTACTTCTGCCACAATCTATGTATGTATGTGTCATGTTTGTAGGTAATGTCTATGGAAATGACTGATTGAACTTTCTTGTGTCATCCTTATATTTTAATGTACACATTTTTATATTAAATAAATAAATAAATCAATAAAAAATACAGTGTCAAGTATTATTGTATATTCTTTAAAAATATTGGACTTAGAATTACTTTTGTTTCATGCACATTTTATATTGAATAAATCAATTAATCAATCAATCAATCAATCAATCAATCAAAAATACAGTGTCAAGTATTAGTCTATATTCTTTAAAAATATTGGACTTAGAATTACTTTTGTTTCATGAACGAAATTTGCAAATATTAAAACGAACATGTTATGAAAAAAACGCAATAAAGAGAAATAATAGCGATTGATATTTGTGTAATATGGATACCAGGCGTGTTCCATATAAAACAGACGAGAAAACAGTTAAATAAGGAGAACACAAAATAAAAAATGCATTGTATGGTTATCTTTTGCAGGGTTACGTTCGGATCGTTTTTTTTATCGCACCTGTGAAAAAAATTTTAACGTTTCCAAAATGATCCCATTTTTTAAATGTTTGAAGTTTTTGATGTCAACACATCTACATATGAACGGAAAACTAAGAATAAAACAAAATTATGGGCCTGTTTTCCACAATTTTGCCATGTTGAAAAAGTCACTAACGTGCATAAAGTTGCAGGCTAACTAAATTTATTTTTTATTTTTATGGATTGAATATAACCGAAATCGGATAATATGCTAACTGTATGTGGCACTACATTTGTTTTTGGCGTCTAAATGCTAATTAGAAAATCGAGTTAAAATTAGAACTATACAAATTGGGGTTATTGCCCTCTAACCCATTAATTTTATTACACGAGTGACAGCCGTGAACACAATAGTGGCGCTACCTAGCGATTAGAATGTTACATTCCATCGCGAGCGACTCGCATAGATAACGCGAATCATAGAGAAAGTCTGACGCCAGATAGTCGCCAGTACGTAACCACCAACACGCCGTGGGGACTGTTTACTTACAGGCGACAACCGTACGGAGTGTCGTCAGCACCGGGAATATTCCGGACTCTCTTGAAGGGCACACCTGACACGATGGTGTATTTAGATGATGTGTTTGTGACAGGACCAACAGAAGATGAACATTTTGCAGACACTTTACCGAGTGCTCGAACTCCTGGGTGAAGCTGGATTCTGCCTGAAAGAATCTAAATGTCAATTATTAAGTAACGAAGTCGACTACTTTGGTAATGAGATATATATGCTGAAGGCATACACCCTTCCGGGGACGCCTTGTCAGCAGTCTGCGGTGCTCCGGCCCCCACCAACGTATCGGATTTGCGATCATACCTTGGGATGGTGAATCATTATGGTCGTTTCTTGCCTAACCTCGCGAAAATGTTGGCCCTATGGATCAGTTGCTGAAGAAGGGCGTAAAGTGGCACTGGAGTAAAGCCCAAAGTAAAACCCAGCAACATGTTTTCAACAAGACGGAGGAGATGCTAAGTTCACCACGGGTTGTGACTCACTTTACTTCATCCAAACCGTTGGCACTCACCTGTGACGCCTCGCCTTACGGCGTCGGGTCCGTCCTGGCTCATGTCATGGAAGACGCGCAGAGTAACCAATAGCATACTACTCCAGAAGTCTGTCACATGCAGAGAAAAAACTACGCACAGGTCGGCAAAGAGGGTCTGTCCGTCATTGTGGGACTGAAGAAGTTTCACCAGTACCTGTGGGTCGCACATTCACAATCGTCACAGACCACAAGCCACTCCTTGGGTTGTTTGGAGAAAAGAAGGCAGTCCCGCGTATACAGAGGTGTGCGCTAACACTGGCTGCATAGGAATACAAGATTATTCACAGGTCGGGTCAAAGCATTCCACAAGCTGACGCTCTTAGCTGTCCTCGGTAGGTTGCTCTCCGAAACATGTACCTGTGCCGACACAATACTGTCAATGCAGTATATAAACATGCCCCCTGTCACCGCAAGTAACACATGTCGTGAAACAGCAAGTGACCATATCTTGTCACAAGTCTTCAGGAGGCTGCATCGTCGACAGAGACTCCACGGAGGCTGCATCGTCGACAGAGACTCCACGGAGGCTGCATCGTCGACAGAGACTCCACGGAGGCTGCATCGTCGACAGAGACTCCACGGAGGCTGCATCGTCGACAGAGACTCCACGGAGGCTGCATCGTCGACAGAGACTCCACGGAGGCTGCATCGTCGACAGAGACTCCACGGAGGCTGCATCGTCGACAGAGACTCCACGGAGGCTGCATCGTCGACAGAGACTCCACGGAGGCTGCATCGTCGACAGAGACTCCACGGAGGCTGCACCGTCGATAGAGATTCCGCGGAGGCTGCACCGTCGATAGAGACTCCGCGGAGGCTGCACCGTCGATGGAGACTCCGCGGAGGCTGCACCGTCGATGGAGACTCCGCGGAGGCTACACCGTCGATGGAGACTCCACGGAGGCTGCACCGTCGATGGAGACTCCACGGAAGCTGCATCGTCGACGGAGACTCCACGGAGGCTGCATCGTCGATAGCGACTCCCCGGAGGCTGCACCGTCGACGGAGACTCCACGGAGGCTGCATCGTCGACGGAGACTCCACGGAGGCTGCATCGTCGATAGACTCCCCGGAGGCTGCCCCGTCGATGGAGACTCCACGGAGGCTACACCGTCGATGGAGATTCCACGGAGGCTGCACCTTCGATGGAGACTCCACGGAGGTTGCACCGTCGATGGAGACTCCACTGAGGCTACACCGTCGATGGAGACTCCACGGAGGCTACACCTTCGATGGAGACTCCACGGAGGCTGCACCGTCGATGGAGACTCCACGGAGGCTGCACCTTCGATGGATACTCCACTGAGGCTACACCTTCGATGGAGACTCCACGGAGGCTGCACCGTCGATGGAGACTCCACTGAGGCTACACCTTCGATGGAGACTCCACGGAGGCTGCACCGTCGATGGAGACTCCACGGAGGTTGCACCGTCGATGGAGACTCCACGGAGGCTGCATCGTCGATAGAGACTCCATGGAGGCTGCACCGTCAAGAGTGGTTCCGCGCTGGCTGCACAGTCGAGAGCGGATCTCCTGAGGGTGGTGTTTGGAGAGCGGGTCGGATCTATTAACTATTATTATATTTATTTAACATATCATAATATATTACAATTAACTATTTACTCATAACCAACTGCCATTTAGGCATACCCCACCTCACTGTATCTGTGGGATATCGCTTTCGCATAGAGCTCTCAAATACTTGTGTAAAGTCGTCGTCATGCGGCGTCGGTTACGTGGTTGCGTGGACTGTTTGATGACGTTTTGCGCTGCAGATTCCACGTGATTACACATTTCAATAACCTGTTAGACTCCGTTTCGAATTATATAACCGATGCTTCTCATTTTGGTGGCAGGACCCCTATATGTGCAATGGTTCTTAAATTTATCGGCTTGACATCAACTTCCCTGGCCATCGCTCTAAATTGTGATGTCACTTGTGTCAAGGGTAGACGACACGTATGTGGTGGAATCATACTGTATATAGCATCCACAGATTACATGGATGTTACAATAATGTGTTTAGACGATGACTCAGACTATCTGTAGTGCGTCAGGTATGTTTGCTGAGAGACTGACTCCTGACTGTGAAGCAATCATATGACAAGAATTGAATTGAATCGGTACAGCAATCACAGAACATCTTTAGACATTAAATAATTAAATGGCCAACAATGCAGGAAATGCAATAAATGTTCAATGTTGTCAATGTCAATTCAATTCTTTAATTCAGACACAAATACACATATAATTATATTATATAAGACATATATATATATATATATTATATAATTATGTGTATTTGTGTCTGAATTAAAGATTTGAATTGAATAGGTACAGCAATCACAGAACATCTTTAGACATTAAATAATTAAATGGCCAACAATGCAGGAAATGCAATAAATGTTCAATGTTGTCGATGTCAATGGAAGTTTTCAATTTCTTAATGCGATTGTTTTTTCTGGATGATAAATACTGCAGTTGTATCCTCTCAAAAATGAAAACCACTCACGAGGCTAATCTTCTATGTACATCTGTAGACTGTGTAATATTTTTGTTTGAAGGAATATTCAGAAGAACACATAATTTATGTTCAAGAAAATACACATCCTAAGCTGCACAAAAATTTGCCTCTGAAATTTTATTTTTGCGAGGTTATAACTACAGTATTTATCATACAAAATCCAAATAACACAGTGATCAAACTGCTTGTAATAGAGACTGGTGAATCGTGCAATGTTGTGGAGATACCATACATAAGTGTTATTTCGTAGGCCTTAAACATGGTACTTTGCAAAACAGCAACTGTGATTTTTCAAACTTTCACAGCATCTCATATATGAATGAAGTCAAAGTGAATAATCTATCTATGGGTCAAGATAAAGATAGTTATTATACCGGTACCTCAAACTTTGTCAAAATATAACGCTGGTAATTCATGCATAAAAAAGGTGGACAATGATAAAAACATGCACAAAAAACAACTAGATGTGAGTTGAAACAATGCTGCAAGCTGCTTTCAACATACACTGGCAGCAACATTTGACTAACACAAAGATCCACAGTGGAATGAGCTATGTTGCTGACAAAATACGAGAACTGAGGTTGATATTTGTTGGGCACTACTACAGAGGCAATGATGAAATGGCGTCAAGGACCAACCTGTGGCAACCAGTGCATGGAAGAACAAGTCAAGGCAGACCAGACTTATGTAACTGGCTTAACATTGATCGACTGTCTAAGGGAAGATGTGGAACTGGAACCTGGAGAGCTGAACATGGAAATGAGGGACAGAGATGTCTGGAGACAGACGGTTGGAGCCAGCAGAATGAGTGAGTGAGTGAGTGAATGAGTGAATGTAGAAGGAATTCTCGACAACAAAAATCCACAGAAGACGTGGAGTCAAAATGAGAGTGAGACACACATGAGAGTGAAGTCATACAGAGGTGTGCATGCGTTCGTGCTTGCGCGAGATAGTAAGTCTGCCATGATAGATGGTGCTGTTATCAAGTCACTTACCAGAAGGATAAACCTGGACTTTCTTCACAAAAATCAACTGATCAAATCGAACAATACAAACATAGTGACACATTTATTTGCATAGAGCTCATGTCATAATTCACCAGCGTGGAACAGACTGACTTCCATCAATATAAACAAATAAATAACACAAATAAAACTTGTTTTTACCACCAGGTGACCTGAATATTAAAAAGGCACTATCTACACAGTCTTTATATACATACGTTTTATTGGGTTTGAACTGGTGATACAAACCTGGCAGTAGACAGCCTTTGTTCTGTCTTTAAAACTCTCAACAAGATTTAATTTATGGCACTTCACAACCTAACTGTGTATCAAAACCAGGATAGTCATGATTGCCTTGGGTGGCTACCTGCAAAACTTTAAATCAAAAAGCAGCAGGCAAGGTTGGACCATCCACAGTGTGAAAACAGGTCCACATCAGGTGCCCGGTATTACTAGTCTCCTGCCTCCTTAAAATCTCCCCAGGCAGTTACATCACAACAGCTTTTTGTTCCCGGAACTAAGCTCCAAAAAAAAGGCAATCGCACTTTCTCTGTAGCTGCACCAACATCTGGTAAAAATTCCCCATCACTTTAAAATCATCTGAAATTATTAACTACCTTCTGTGAAAATCTTAAGGCGTATCTTTTCAAAATTGTATTTCCACCCTAAATCCTTGGCGGCCCCTCACTCTTACGAGACTTCACGTGTCCCTCTACTGGATATTGATGTTTAACGATTCAGGTTTGCTGTGCACCTGAACTCTCATCCCTGAGGATTCATGGAAGTTCTGTTATTCTATGGAAGTTCTGTTATTATTATTATAACTAACTAACTAACTAACTAACTAACTAACTAACTAACTAACTAACTAACGCCTCTAGTCTAATTGTCAAAGTGTAAACATAAAGCAACAGACTTGTTACTCAGTTCCAAAAAGTCATCTGATATTAATATCACAATCTGTCGAGTTTCAAGGAATCTGACAATCATCACCCCCGACAAAACCCATAACCCATTCCACACAGCTCACAAAACTAGTTCTAAACACCCCCAACACAATATGTTCATTTCACACACCCACATAATGACATTTTTACAAATAAAAATGACATGTTCCAGCCTAGCCAGACTGTTTGCCGCTTTCTGTAGTGTAATTTTGTAGGAGCCACAAAGTGGTGTGTTTACAAAATTATCTGGTTCTTGTAGCTGCGGCCAAGCTCCTTGTGAGGCAGAACAATGGAATTGAGAACAATCACCTCAGCTGGAATCTGAACATGTGAACCTGTAAAAAGACATGATGCAATTGAAGTTTAGCAGGCGACACATGTAGATGTTGACCCACAACAAATAAGGGATGATCTCATTTTTATTTCAACCTTCAAGATTAGCAGATGTTTCTTTTAGCATCATACATAGATGTACAGCCTGTATTTACCCAAAAAAAACATTGGGTATTTTCTATCACAGTTCCTAAGGGTGCTGCCTTTGAGTAAATATAGGTAGTAGGTTACCAACAGTCGCATACACATGGAGTAGGGCTGCTCCTCTCAAAGGATGCAGCAAAAAGTCTCATCGAATGGGAACCAGTCTCGGAGAGAATCATCACAGCCAGGTTTACATCAAAAGGTCGGAACATCACCATTATACATTGCTATGCACCAACCAACTCTGCTGAATTTGAAGAGAAAAAGACCAACATCTACAAACAGTCACCCAAAAACTACCGAAGAGGGATATCCAAGTTGTTATGGGGGATATGAATGCCAAGATTGGAAAGGATTATGACAATAAGGCAGTTCTTAAATGATGTCATTCGATTTTACCCCTTGCCCGCTGATTGGCTAGAGCCTTTTTGGGAATCCCCGTGCGGACATTCACGAGGGAAAATGGCTTCAAACATAATGGATAGCGTTGTTGAATTGACCCTAAATGATGTGCCTGGTGCAGCGTTTATGTACAGTGACATCGAAAAGCATAGCGTTCTGCAGTTACGCCGATGGAAAGGCACAATGGGGAAAGAAGATCTGGGACAGATGAATGAGAACGGTCTCCTGTTTGCAGATTTCTGTACTCTCAATGAACTGATGATCGGAGGAACCCTCTTTCCACACAAGCCTACACACAAAGCCACATGGATATCCCCAGATTTACAGACGGAAAACCAAATTGACCACATAACAATCACCAAGAAATGGAGGAGAGTGCTTCTAGACGTCAGAGTGAAAAGAGGAGCTGACATTAACTCCGACCACCACCTCCTTGTGGGTGAATTTAGGATGAAGCTAACAGCAAAGAAGAAGACGGATAACAAGGTACAAAGAAGGTTTGAGATAAGAAAACTTCAAAATACTAAAATACGACAGGAACTGGGAATCACACTATGGAACAGGTTCCAAGCATTGGAAGAGGGAAAAAACATTGATGAAAAGTGGACAAGATGCAAGAATGCAATTACAGACACCTGTGAACAAGTCCTAGGCTGCTGGGAAGCTAGGAGGAAGGACTGGATTACAGACGACACCTGGGAAGCTATTGAGGCAAGGAGGGAGACTAAAATGAAACTCAACAAGGAAGGAGATGACACAAGGAAACAAAAACTGCAGCAGGAATACCAGGAAAGAAACAAAACAGTTAAAAAGAAGACAAAGAGGGACAAGAAAACATATGTTGAAAAACTAGCAAACGAGGCTGAGATCGCAGCTAGGCAAAACAACTCCAGAGAGTTATACAAGATCACCAGACAGCTAGCAGGGAAGAACAAGAGCACTAGTCGCCCCATCAGGGACAAACAGGGAAACCTTCTCACTAAGGAATCTCTACAGTTACAATGCTGGAAAGAATATTTCCAAGATATCTTGAATAGGTCTCCACCAGATTCAATCCCAGACAGTGAGGAAACAAATGAAGACCTTAATATTAATTGTGGTAGGATATCCAAAGAGGAGATCAAGAGAGCCATCAAAAAGCTGAAGCTAGGCAAAGCACCTGGAATTGACAATATACCATTTGATGTCTTAAAAGCTGATATTGGGGCCACCACAGACGTTTTATACAGCATGCTAAATGAGATCTGGGATAAAGAGGAAATGCCAACTGAATGGAAGACAGGTATGCTAGTTACAATCCCCAAGAAAGGCAACCTCAGTGAATGTAAGAACTGGAGAGGGATCATGCTTCTATCAGTGCCCAGTAAAATTCTCTGCCTTATCATCCTGGATAGGATACAAGAAACAGTTGACAAGAAGCTAAGAAAGGAACAAGCTAGCTTTAGAAAGGATAAATCCTGCACAGATCACATTGCTACACTCAGGATTATCGTTGAACAATGCATTGAATGGCAGAGCTCCCTTTACATAAACTTTGTGGACTTCGAAAAAGCATTTGATAGTATAGATAGGACAGTTCTATGGAAGCTCCTGAGGCATTATGGTTTACCCACAAAATTTGTAACCCTAATAAAGAACATGTACGAAGGTTTCACTGGTCATGTCATCTTTAATGGACAAGTTTCAGAAGGCTTCCAGATTGGAACTGGAGTACGACAGGGCTGCTTGCTATCTCCACTGCTCTTTCTGATAGCCATAGACTGGACAATGAAAAGATCCACAGAACACCATCATACTGGGATCCAGTGGAACTTGTTCTCACAACTAGAAGATCTGGATTTTGCAGATGATCTAGCACTACTCTCAGAAACCCATAAACACATGCAACAAAAAACAGAAAGGCTTCAAGAAAAAAGCAGCCAACTGGGTCTTAAGATCAATGTGGGAAAGACAAAGGTGATGAAAGTCAACAGCAGATCCTCAGAACCCATCTCACTAGAAAGTGGTACTGTTGAGGAACAACAAGACTTCATCTACCTCGGGAGCAACATCAGTACAAATGGTGGAGCTGACAAAGATGTGGAGCTACGCATCAATAAAGCTCGCCATGCCTTCAGAACCCTACACCCTGTATGGCTCTCTTCCCAACTATCCATAAACACTAAGATCCGCATTTTCAACACCAACATTAAACCAGTTCTTCTCTATAGCTGTGAAACTTGAAAAACTACTCAGTCTCTCAACAACAAACTCCTAGTCTTCATCAACAGTCGCCTCCAATACATCCTTAAGGTATGGTGGCCTAACAAAATATCAAATAAAGAGCTCTGGAAGAAAACCAAACTGGAAGAAATAAGCACTACAATCAAGAGGAGAAAATGGAGCTGGATTGGCCACACACTCAGAAAAGATCCAACAAATACAACCAAACAAGCACTGGACTATAACCTACAAGGAAAGAGAAGACAAGAAAGGCCAAAAATCAACTGGAGATGCTCCACACTACAAGATCTTGATAAAGTGGGGGTCACCTGGCAAGAGGCCAAAGCTCTAGCCCAGAAGAGAGTGAGGTGGAGAAACATGGTTGACGCCCTAAGGGGCCAAGAGGATTAAGTAAGTAAGTAAGGTTACCAACACTTGGTGACTGGTTTCAGCCAGTTCCATTATGGTGATCTAATGATAACATATAATGACCAATACATTTTTTACTTCAACAAATAGAATTATATTAACTGGTAATGTTTAGTTATATAAAAAACGACATATGCCCATATCTGATGGTCATTATTTAATTCATAACAAACAAACCAAAACTGTGCAAAATATCTATCAAATTTTCAAGCAATGCCTTTGGTCGAGGATACAACTCTGCACTCACCCAGCACAGTGATGGATGGATTCAGTCGACCGTCGGCGTTGAACAGGTCAGGAATGTCCACCTTTGCAAACGGCTTATTGGGGTTGGGGTCGTTCGGCGTGCCCTCAATCCGGGTCCACTGTCCGATGGTGCTATTCCATCCCACAATGCTGTGCAGGATGCAACAGTGATCCTGTAGACATTCAACATTGTATGCATAAATGTAGGATTTAGACAACATACTATAAAGACCAAACAGATATTCAAGAGTTGTGTAGTGTCAAAATAACAGAAATTTTACATTGATCATTGCAAGGATTTTTATTTTGTAAACTTACTTCATTTGATCATAGTAAATAAATATGACTACATACAGAGACATGCAACATTACATTACTTGAACTATGACCATGGTGAGAAACATCTCACATCTGATATATCATGCATGACTAATTTTTTATTTTCACTGTTAATTGAATGGTAGGTTCGGTGAAGGGGGGGAGAGAGAGAGAGAGAGAGAGAGAGAGAGAGAGAGAGAGAGAGGGGGGGAGAGAGAGAGAGAGGGGGGAGAGAGAGAGAGAGAGAGAGAGAGAGAGAGAGAGAGAGAGAGAGAGAGAGATAGAGAGAGAGAGAGAGAGAGAGAGAGAGAGAGAGAGAGAGAGAGAGAGAGAGAGAGAGAGAGAGAGAGAGAGAGAGAGAGAGAGAATAAGGGAAGGGGGAGAGAGAAAATAAGGGAAGGGGAGGGGAGAGAGAGAGAATGAGGGAAGGGGGAGAGAGAGAATGAGGGAAGGGGGAGAGAGAAAATAAGGGAAGGGGAGAGAGAGAGAATAAGGGAAGGGGGAGAGAGAGAATAAGGGAAGGGGAGAGAGAGAGAATAAGGGAAGGGGGAGAGAGAGCACATAAGAAAGCCCCTTCACAAGTGTTCGGTTTGACCACTGTCAGGTCTTGCCACATCACAGAGATACAGAAGCCAGGTGAGAGATCTCACCTGTATGAGCGCGTCCTCCAGCACAAGGGACTCACGTATCCTCACGCCTGGCCCAATCACCACGTTTTTGCCTATGGTTACATTTGGACCCAACTGCAACAAAGTGCCCATATGTGACATCTAACTACTGCAACATTGTCTAAGTGTGACTTTCCAACAGTTGCAGCAACAATGCCACCTTTAAACAGCTGCAGCAACAATGCCCAAGTACAATTTCCTGATAATTGCAGCAACAATGCCACCATTAAACAGCTGCAGCAACAATGTCACCATTAAACAGCTGCAGCAACAATGCCACCATTAAACAGCTGCAGCAACAATGCCACCATTAAACAGCTGCAGCAACAATGCCACCATTAAACAGCTGCAGCAACAATGCCACAATTAAACACCTGCAGCAACAATGCCACCATTAAACAGCTGCAGCAACAATGCCACCATTAAACTGCTGCAGCAACAATGCCACCATTAAACAGCTGCAGCAACAATGCCACAATTAAACACCTGCAGCAACAATGCCACCATTAAACAGCTGCAGCAACAATGCCACCATTAAACTGCTGCAGCAACAATGCCACCATTAAACAGCTGCAGCAACAATGCCCAGATGTCCATTCAGCTGCAGCAACAACACAATTGTAAATTTCCAACTTTTTTCATACAATGCCACTGTGCATATGACATTTTTTTTTAAATCTAGTAATATGATAGGTATTCCTATGTAATAAGTATGTGGATGTTTATACACCATATTGAAATTTATTTATTATTCTCGGGCCGTGTTGTTGTACAAGACACAGAAATATGTAAACGTACCACGGCTGAGGGATGAATGGTAGCAGACGGGTGGATGGAGACATCCCCAATGATGGTTGCTGTCCCCTCGGCATTCTGGGCTAGTCTGTCTGGATGGGTGCGATTGTAGATTTTCAGGTAATGTCTGTTTGCGTAGATAGCAGCCCTAAAATAGAAGAAAACTTTCCCATAATTCAAATAGTTTTGGCATCATAGATAATGCCACTTGGTAAAACAGAATGGAAGGACAACCTAAGTGATAGCGAGAAATTACAAAACAAAAAAGGAAGAAATTGATGTGTTGCCTAACCATAAGTCAACACAGTTCACAGGTGAACTAATGAGAAGGAGATGGGCATGCTTCATCTGAACTTCTGAAGTCTCTCCGAGGTGTGTCTATAGCCCTGGTCACTGGGTCACAGGGCATTCTGTCCAACTTCCACGTTTAATGGGCTTGGGGTGGGCTGGTGGTTACAACATCAGACACCCAATCATAAAGACTGTGGTTCTATTCCACCGTCTCAAAACTTGGACAATTCTGTTCACTCCCCACTGCCTCAGTGCACCAGCTGTATACATGACTACCTCCCACTGGTGGATATGTGTGAATGAACAGGTTTCACACAGTAATTGCAGTTGTAGAAGGTTGGTGTTGTAGTGGACAGGTCTGCCAAGGGTTTCTTCCAGGAAGACACTACTCAAGTTGTAGGCCCCTTCTACCTGGCATCTATGCAGGGGAAGTAAAAGGTCCCACACAGTGGGTAAATGTGTAACCTGACTCATTATCTCTAGTGCCATGAGTGCTTTGTGTTGATGGATACCGATGCTATATATGATGTCATCATATATAATATTATGCTGACTGACCCTGCTGACTTGATCTGACTCCAGAAGTTACTTGTGTGGTAGACGTAGAGGAGACTGGAGCCGGCAAGCTGCTCCACAAAAATGTCCTGTTCCAGATGAATGGTGTCCTTCGTGTGAATATTGCAGTCAACATCAAAGCTGGAACACAAGTCCCACAGTCAAGTCTCAAAGAACTGTTCCACAACAACATTAAATTCTGGTTTCACAATTTCACCTACATATTTCTCCCAAAATTAATGCAAGTAACGCATGCATGTAAGTGCGCATGCATGTAAGTGCGCATGTGCACAGCTCTCATCCCACTATGTACCTATCTTCTCACTTACCACAGACATGCATGCACACAGACAAGCACAAACATATGATGTGTGTTGTCGACTTGTCGGACCTTCTCACCATAGTCCCATCAAGAGTTTGCTTCATGAGGACAGAGGTAAATTCACGGTTGATATAAAATTAATTTTTTTTAAATTTTTTTTCATAATAAAATAAGAATTAAATTATAATAATCATCATGGGGCTATGTTATTATTACATTTAATATGGGAATTATGTAACTCATTGTAAATATAAACATTTATACAGTGACCAATTAAGCAACATTTCTCTACAATTATAATGACAAACTAGCCCAGGTTTAGTTACTTGACGTGTTTGATGTGTCTCACCTAATCTCTTCCTGTTTCTTCTGGAAAGCGTGTCCAATGAACTGGAAGATCTCAGGAGAAAACAGGTAGATCCCACAGCTGATTGTTGTACTCACAAACGTCTCCGGCTTCTCGACATAATGTGTTACCTGTGACAGAGGGCAGAACAAAATAGTAACAAAACCACAGCATGTGTGCTGTTATGGAAAAAGATATCTGAATAAATAAATATACTACAATATTTTTTTAAACATTCCACTAGTAAACTTAAGAACAAATATGTTTGATAGAAATATACTATATATATATATATATACACACGCACGTGCACACACACACACACACACACCAAGTAGACTATTTTGAATACCACTTCATGACAGTGTCAATCAAGTGTACACATCACATTCTACAACCTACCTCGTTCGTCTGTTTGATTTCTACGATGCAGCCATAGTTGAGCGACTGCTGTCTTGTTGCCTGAAACAAACACCAGAGGGATGACATGAAAACACAGTGTCACCGCTTACAACATACCCAACAAGAATTTAAAAAAAATTATTTTTACATGAAGAATAATAATTAAATAAATAAACACAATTAATGTGAATTAAAGACAATTATTGTTTGTATCACTGTTGGGAAACAGAAGATTAAATAATGTACCCAGGATTTGTTTGGCTATGTGTTCTTTAATGAAAACATGAATCAAAATAAAACAATGTCAATATAAGTATTCAGAAGTACAACTGCATTTTATTAATTGTATTAACATCCCCACGGTTAAACTACAATTGTTCACATTTAATCACAGTTAATATGACAATGTACAGTAAAACATCACAAATGCAAATCATTATATGACTAACATGCTGTACTAAAAAAATGCTGTTCATGTTGCCTGTTGTTACAATGTACTATTAAAAACCTGCAATGTACTGATTACATGTTCACAAAATCCAGTTTGTAATTTACTTCATCTATGATAATCACAGTATTAAAACTGACTAAGATCTTAATGGGAAGAAGCATCCATGAGCTGTTCACCCACCTCTGTCCCCAGCATGGTGAAGTGTGCTCCTGACCCCTTCTGTCGGTGAAACTCCAACATCCCATTCAAGGGAAACTCGCCACAGACATCACAGTTCATCACGAAGAAGGCTTCTGGGTTGCCACTGAGGATCTGGTCACGGAAGTGATACATGCCTCCTGCCGTGCCCAGGGCTGTGTACTCCTGCAGGTACCTATAACCATGGCAACATGCTAATTATGTAGTCCCAGACAGATTGACAAACATCTATGTACAGGGTCTGAGCACTATAATATGATTATACACACACAGACATGCATGCATGCATGCATACATATTTACATACATACATGTGCATGCATACATACATACATACATATACATACATACATACACACATACATACATATCTATACATATTTACATACATGCATGCATGCATGCATATATATATACATATATATATATATATATATATATATATATATATATATATATATATATATATATATATATATATATATATATATATATATATATACTAATCTACCCTTGGCATTTATCCCAAGCAATGTATGGAAGTGCGCCGAATCATTTCCACTTGTTGTCTAGGCTCCAAGATTCCACGAATGCATGTGCTTAACTACAAAGAACAATTCAAGGAAATGCCTGTCATTACCCATTCAACCACCGACGACATGTCCACAGCCAATCAAGTTCCTGAAAGCTAAGAACTGAACGCTCGTAATATCATTGGTTAACACAGCAACTTACAAATACATATTTCAATGGGTCGATCTGCCACCTGCAAGAGGATGACATAGTGTACCTTATGAGGATCTTAAACTCCTGTTGCACGGTTGCAAAGAAGCGAGTCAGTTGGTCATTGTGCTGGTAGGAGCCAATCAGCAGGATCTCCTTCATTCCTGCCACCTGTCACAACACACAGACACCACATGACGGCTGATGTTTTATATGCATCATAGTTAATAAATCACAGTTAAGATATACAAACATTTACAACGTATTAACTGTCTGCAGATGTGCTGTAAGCAATTACATGTACCATAATGTACAGGTGTGTATCATAGTCACTGATCTCAAGAAGAATTCATGGGTATACAGACTAGTGCCCTGCGCGGGCCTATAATTTGAGCCCAAGCCCGGCTTGCAATTAGCGGTTAGAGTCCAGGCCCGGTCCAGGCCTGCAAAAAATTTCAAAGCCCGGCCCAGGCCCACAAACTAGAATTTAGGCCCAACCCAGACTGTGAATGTTTGGCCCAGGCCCGGCCTGCAAATTTCAGGCCCATACCCACGGGCCAAAGACTGGTAAGCCCACGGCCCGCTAAGTTTAGAGCAGATAAACCTATAATCTTATAAGATAGACGAAACACAAATAAACTGTAAAACAGACTTATTGTTTTATAAAATAAAAAAATATTACAATTGTATAATGTTTACTACTGAAATACTATTGTCAGTTGTTGTTTAGTAGTGTCTAGCTAGTAGCTAGTACTAGCTACTACTATGTCACCCACTGGCACTGACACCCAGGCCTGCAGTCACTAGCCTGAGATAGATCAGGTTCAGACATGTATGAATTAGTACAAGTGTGAATGAATCAGTACTGGGGAAATTGTAGACACTAAATAGTAGACACTAGTTCACACAATTGAAAAATACCAATTATGAACTGGGGTGGGTACTGGCACTACTGGGTAGTGGGCAGTGGCCAGTGAGCTGGTCATTCAGAGGGGCAATGTTTGGAGGGAAGACCTAGACAATAGAATGTCCACTGGTAGAGTCAAAGGGTGATGAGTTGATGGTTAATCATGGCTTGATTGCTTCTGCAAATATGTGTAAAGTAAACATTTGGGACTGGCTGCTTATAGCCAGGTGAACTTAAGTGGCCTGGTATGGGGCCATTAGATATATGCAAAAGGGTACATTCATGCAAAAAATATGCGGTTTACAGAGTCTAGACATCACGGATTAAGGGATAGGAAGTTAAGTTTGAGCTGAAGAAGAATGATGGGAAACATGCATTAACTGTAATGAAGCCAGTGAAACAAGTGCCACTACTCCAGTCACAGTGTCTTGGAAAGCCAGTACATGTTTAAAGAATTACAATACAAAGATATGGGCATGCGACTATGCATATATTTTATATGAAATGTGTCTATTAAAAGAATGCACATTATTAAAATGATACCATAGGAAGTCCCATTGTTGAAAAGAGGTTAAACTGCATTCCAATGTATAAAGCACTAGTGTCATTCATAATTCCATGCATGGTCTCAATTTGCAACTATATAATACTAAAGAAATAATTTTAATAATTCAATAACCAGAATTACACTTTATAATCAGTTTTTATTAAGAATAAAATTAATAATCTGGGTTTTGTATGAATATTTTTATTATGTCCAGGCCCAGCCCAAGCCCGGCCCGCTCACTCTAGGCCCAGACCTGGCCCGGGCCTGCGAAATTATGTAGAGGCCCGGCCCGCAGCCCGGACCTAAAGCCAGGCCCGTGCAGGGCACTAATACAGATGTTCAACTATTGACAGAAAGACAGATGCATTTAAAATAATAATAATAATAATTAACTTCTATTGCGCCTATTTTCTCAGGAACCTGAGCTCAGAGGCACAACAAAACAGAATCATTAAGCATAATCGTAAACAGGGACATGCAAGTCATTATCAGAAAGAGGGACAACTGAAGATTTATGGTGGAAATGCAATTTTTAATAAATATGTCTTGAGTTTTTTTTGGAAAATAGCTATAGTTTCAGATGTTTTCAAAGTGAAGGGGAGTTCATTCCAGACCCTAGGTGCAGCGACAGAGAAAGCACGTTTGCCCAAGTTAAGTTTTGTTTAAGCACAATAAGTTGATGATCTGAGCTGCCTAGGGATATTTGAAAGATGCAGGAGACAAGCCAAGTAGGGTGGTTGTTGTGTAGATAGAGCATGATATGTAAGAGTGGACAGCTTAAAATTAATTCGATAAGAAACAGGAAGCCAGTGTAACTGTCTAAGTAGTGGTAGTGATGGTGAATACACCCTGAGTTGTTAGCAATGTTATTTAGTAGTGAATTGCAATAGTCAAGGAGGCTACTAATTAATGCAGTTGATATTGCTTTAGCAGGAGATATAGATATGTGACACCACATTCGACGGAAATCACGTGTATAATAGAAACAGGATTTACATACTTGAGAAATATGCTGGGAAAGTTGAAGACAACACGTAGATTACAAACAGTATCTGATGGGAATGTATCACTGCCAAGCAGTTTAACTGGAAAATGGTTGATGCCCCTATTTAGTTGTTGTTTAGTGCCAATGTTTTATCTGGATTAAGCTTTAGCTTACTTGATTCCATCCACAACAAGATATCAGTGAGACAATCACGAAACAGATTCTTGTGCATTTGATTGTGAAAGAGATATGTAAACCTGTGTGTCATCAGCATACAGGTGATGACTGAGATTATGATTAGTAGTGACTTGGCTGAGAGACGTAGTACATAAGCTAAACAGAACAGGGCCAAGGATGGTCACAGCCACTGAAAGTCTAAATCCACTAAAATCAATTAACTACATATCAAGTTTGCATCATTTATTTACATGCATAATACTGTTAGAAGAATCATCCATTTGTACATTTTACAAGACTATTCTGAAAAATATAGATGTTCAATAACTATTTACTAGGATGCAGACTGTATGAGAGATGTTACCAGGGCATACAGATTGCAAAATATCGAGTACAGAGAGGACACCTTCACCCTTGAATCCATCAAAGATGTCATTAAACACAAAAGACTCTGGTGGTTGGGGCATGTTTGTCATACGCCAAGAGATAACATTGTTACACAAGACATCAAAGCACAGCAGAAGAGAAGGCAACTGAAGAGGTGGAGTGACCAGATCAGAAATGATAGTGTGCTTCTGGTGTTGACAGCATAGCGGCATGCAGTGAACAGAGCTGGAAGGAGGGCTGCAATGACCCGGAGGACTGCAATGGCCCGGAGGACTGCAATGGCCCGGAGGGTTGCAATGACCCGGAGGGCTGCAATGACCCGGAGGTCTGCAATGACCCGGAGGGTTGCAATGACCCGGAGGGCTGCAATGACCCGGAGGACTGCAATGACCTGGAGGGCTGCAATGACCCGGAGGGTTGCAATGACCCGGAGGGTTGCAATGACCCAGAGGGCTGCAATGACCCGGAGGACTGCAATGACCTGGAGGGCTGCAATGACCCGGAGGGCTGCAATGGCCCGGAGGGTTGCAATGACCCGGAGGGCTGCAATGACCCGGAGGACACTGAGGGGGTCAATATGGCATTTAAGTCAAGTGAGTCAAGTTACTAAGATAGTAAGGATAAACTTTTAATCCCAAACTGCAATAATATTTCACTACCTGTGACAGTGTGTACGTCAAACTATCTTTTAACATATGATTGCACCTGCTTTCCAACAATACATAAATAGTTAAGTCATCAACAGTTTTGCCTAAATTAGCTAGGAATTTGTCTGTAGGTGAGAATATTTATACAAAGGAAAACTATATGAGACTACCAATAACACCATCTCACCTGGCTGGCAGCTTCAATGTGATGATGAATCATCGGGAAACCAGCAACAGGAAATAACGGTTTCGGCGTATCAAGAGAGAGTGGTCGAAACCGTGTACCTAAATCAGAATAAAGGGTTACTGCATGCAGCTAGAATTAAATGATTTACAATAGATGTCAATGGGGTGTGCCATAGCAAATAAATAAACGAGAAGAACTAGAGAACACAAAGTAGTGTTAGTAAAAGAACAATGTAGATTGAATATGAGAGCAATAAGAAAGTACAAGTGCTCCTTTTCCCAGAGTATATGGTAAATGAATGGGATAAATTATATACTGATTGTGTAAATTTCAGCAGTGTTATTTGTTAACATGTCTAAAATTTAAATAATATAAAAATAGAATTCTATTTGACAACATAATATAATTTTTATAGACTATAATTTTATTTTATTATTATAGTTAAAAAGATTTCCACCCAATTATAACACTTCGACAAAAAAATTAATGTTTTCAGATGGAACATTTGCAACCGATTTAAATTAAATGTGAATTAAAATTAGTACATTTTGTGTATCTCGCATACCTAGAAGGCTCTCATTTTTGTGTTTTCGTTCAATAAATGTGTGCTTAAAATGCAATAACTTTTTTATTTGTATAGATATTTTAATAATTTGTTCAGGGTTTGCAAGCATATTAATTAGGGTCATAACCCAACATCACCCAGTCATTTATTGTTAACAGTAACTCAATCAATGCAATTAGTAAGTCAACACTGGCTAATTAGTGCACAAAGTCAACAAACTGGCACATTTAAAAAAAAGGCGATATGTTCCATGATTATGAAGATATTTGTGTAATTTGTTCAGGGTTACATACAAAGTCATTTAATAACTCAATTGATGCAATTAATAAGTAAATATTGGCTAATTAGCATGCAAACTCAACATTTCAATAAAAGGATATAACTTCCATGATTATGAAAATATTTGTTTAATTTGTGCAGAGCCTGGGGCTTTCAACACAAATCTCTAACATCATGGAATCCCTACCAAATAGTAATATTATATTAAAACAATACAGACAATGTTTTTTCAACTTCTTTTCTGTCAGAACTTATTTCCTAAAACTGTTCCAGCATTTACTACATTCACTGACTGCCTAAAAGAAGATGTGGGACTGGAGCCATTTACGACTGGGGAGTTACAAATGGCAATGAGGGATAAAGGCATCTGGAGACAAACGGCTGAAGCCAGCTGAGTTTGACTCCAGTGGCTGACGTGACAGAGTTCCAATACATCAATACGAGTACACTACATCGATACTGGCTCACACAAGTCAGGTACACATTGCCTAACTACAATAAGGTTATAAGGAAACATCCTTTATATGTACACATACTATGTTATGACCTGGTGTAGACCATATATAGCTGGTAAAGAATGTGTCTTTTATGTTTCATCCTTGTTATAGATATCTTCTTTTTGGGGCCTATATGGACATAATTAATATGTACTTGAGTCTGAAATAAAAAATAATACTTAAGTTTTAATGAATGATTATTAATGATTATTCACAGGTAAGTAACTGTTGAACTAACTAACATGAATATGTATTTAAATGATAAGATAGTGTCATTGTGTGTTTTATGTTACATCCTTTTTATATAAATTCTCTTTGGGGCCTATGTCATATGGACTTATATATGTATGTGTAATTTGTGTATATGGACCTGAAATCAAAATTGTAAACACTTACTTTTATGAATCGAACCAGTTGTTCACGTTTAAAATTCACAGGTAAGTAAAAATTTCATAAATATGTATGTAAATTTTAAGATAATGTCTCTGCCTTCAATGTCCTCAGACACAGTGCAAGTACTTGTGCATTTATTTAAATAATTGGTGGCAATTCGGAATATCAATCAAGCTCTTGTGCACATTTATTTTTGTAAAAATCATTGAAAAATTGCATACTCTATAACAAAATTATCCATATCCTGTATATAAACATTAATAACATTTATTTTGATAACAAAGATAAAACAAACAGTATTGGCTTGGTACAATGGTAGTGAATTCAATTCAGAGAAATGTAAATAAATCATTATTTCGTTCTGGACTGGAGAATCGCTCTCAGTGTGTCACAGTAAAATTTCACAACCTGACGTAACTCTAAAACCACATATCGTGTTCGAGTGGAGTAATGATTTTTTATCCACAGACTAACATAAAAAATAGTAACATCAAATATTTTGAGAAATAATAAAGTTTTGCTAAACTTGCAATAGAAGCACACCTTCACAAAACGTTAATGAGATTCCAATAATCGCCGGAGTGCTAATCTGTACTCGGCACGCTAAATGAATGAAGCAGCGCACTTCGTTGAAGTGCCTATTATAATATAAATGAATACTTATTGCCAATAGCAATGTTGGACTCCCTAAATTATCGTTAAGCCAAAGGCTTCTTTGTCCACTTGTCATTTTGAGCATGCAACTTGCAGTAAGTATTTTTCAATATTTGAAAACAATTCTGACTCAAAAGGCCCGCCCCCTAAATCTACTAGTGGCAATGCAGCCGGTGTTTATATGCCACTGCCAGTAATGCTAGTAATGCTTGGCCACTCCTTAAATTAAGCTTTAACTTACTCAACTCGCGACTCAAGTGAATTCTTTGACTCAACAATAATATCAACTGGCACCCAAGTTTTACTATCGTATCGTACTATAGTATGCGCAACATCATGTTGACCTAATATATCATAATTACTGATCTACAGAAGACAACATTAAAGGAAAATTATGGTGGGGTCGCATGGCGATAATATGGTATTTCTCCATCAATTGCCACGTCATTTTCCTATTCGCAAGTTATCTGCTCAAAATCACAATTCAACATACCCTTTGAGGGTCCTCCGATTAATATAATTGCTTTCAACATGACTGCCACTAAAGCACACGTAGACTGTTGACAGTTATCGCAAAAAAACGGTTGTCACGAGTATAAATTTGCGCTCGGCGAATGCTTCGTGGTTGTCAACACCTATGCACAGTCACTAGGAGGAGCCACATAATGGTTTAACCCTTGTTGTTCCGTTCTTCATCATCAAAGCAGTCGCCTCTCTAGAGTCAGACCAGTAACACTTCCCGCGACGGTTCAGACGCATGTAGTGCGTAAAACAGACGGATGTTCGTGATCACAAGATGGTGATACAATTTAGATTTACTACTTGTTTTTGCTTAATTGGTGTATATTGATCCAACAATATATAATTACATTTTTTTTTTTTTTGAACGGCAAATTATCACAACTGTAAGAAATGTGTGATTACAAACTAATAAGTTCATTCAAATATATATATATATACATTTCTTACAGTTGTGATAATTTGCCATTCCAATATATATATATATATATATATATATATATATATATATATATATATATATATATATATATATATATATATATATATGTGTGTAATTATTTATTATATTTTGTTGGATCAATATACACCAATTAAGCAAAAACAAGTAGTAAATCTAAATTGTATATATATATATATTCCCAAAATATCCAACAATTGTCCATACCCTAAAATACACGTTTCAGCAACTTCTGACCCAAAAATACTTTGAACTCCCATAATTATCAGCTTGACACCTATGCTGCCTGGGCTCTGCAACTCCCCAGCTGCGGTAGACATATGGCTTAATTCCAGAGAGACGACGAACAGTTGATGTTACTGAAAAACATATAATTATTGTGTAAACATTCACACAAGCATCAACACTATAACATGTGCACAATATTATATGCACTCATTTTGCTTGATACAAATGCTAAATAACTTGTATAATATAATTAAACAGTGGTTATTTTATTAAAATAGTACTGCAGTTATATTTTGAGCAGTGTAAATATAATATAGATATGACATAACTAAAACTAACCACGTACAACTAAAATCAAGAATATTATACCAGTGGTTTATTCAGAATGTGTTTTAAAAGTGGGAGGTTCCTGTAATGTCTCTGAATGACCGAGGGTTGACATGTTAACAAGTGCTACCGATAAGTGCATGTTCTATGAAATCGAGGTAACCTAGACTACATATTAAAAGAGACCGGCATACACAGAACCAATGCAAAGTATCAAACAAATGTATTATTTTGCTAGAAAGAGTTTAGTTAGACTAGTTTAGTAAACAAAGGCCAAAATATGTTACATAAGTTGAGTTTGGATGCAAATAGCATGGTTATTATCCAATTATCAAGAATAGGAATAGGTGTATGCAATTACATTTTCATTTGGCAAGTGAATATTGCCAGAATACCATACACATGACATAGGGTTATCTAACAGTATGGCGCAGCCATGAAATTAAGATGTTGTGTGTTCAACAAGGTTTTCCTAGTAAACCACTGGCGTGATATTCTTAATCGTAGTTACAAATGGTTATGTTTTAATAACTCTTACAGGTGCATAGGCCGAAAACCATGACTTTTGTGATACATTTGTAGACTACCTTTGTAGATATGTGGCTGTGTGCATGCATAAATATTGCATATAGCTTTTTGATTCAGTGAAGTGGCTAAATAATCTTTTTAAATGACTACACAAATTAATTAAAAACAGCATACTTAGAACATTTTATTGTTCAATTTTCAACAAATCTGTTAATATACAACAATCTTCTCACAACACAAAACCATCTTTCTCACTTAACATTAAACATAGTAGATGACAACAGAGAAAACGTGAGAACTTTGTGAGAACTGTTTTACAAATACAATGACTCGTTTACTTTTACAAACAAAATCTACAATGATTCATATAGATGCCATCGTAATATCCTTCAAATTATTTTCACAGCACAGAATATTTTGTCGTGTAACACACTTTATCACAACACTCGAAACAACATTTCAATACATGCGGTTCACCCGAGATCACAGAACCACGAACAGATGCATCAGTGAGCTAACCCTGCTACATCGTGGATTCAGCCCGTAATGACATGAGGACTGCCCCCTGCAAATCCTTAAGAACAGCATTTTATGACAGTTTCTTGTGACATTACTCAAGTCCCTTGGAATTCAGTCATTTGGTTGTGTCCCACTTACTTTATCACAATGTAGTTTACCCACATCGCAACGATAGACAACGTAGTTTACCCACATAGCAACGATAGACAATGTAGTTTACCCACATAGCAACAATAGACAAAATGCTAGCACAACTAAAAGCAGGACATTAATAAGTTTGAGACTCTTTTAGGAATATTACGTTTTACAGTATTTGTTTTCCAAATTGGAACAGAAAATCTGTTTATTTATTTAATGCACAATGAATTTGTTCTGGGTTTGTTTGAAGAATTGTAAGCTTCAGTAAATTATGATACAAGGCAATGACATACAAGTATTTCTGCCCCAAATAATGAAAAAGTTGTAGACTTTTAATTTGACTGTCACTGAATAACTCAACTCACTGCATCTAATCTATCTGTCCAAAGACTGATTTTTCCAATAATATCAAACACTTAAGGCAGTAATCTAAGGTACGCTGTATGTTACGCATGGCCTTCCAAAGGTATTTGGAGGTTGTTGGGGCCCTCGTTAATGAAAGTCTCCCACCCTTGCATTATAGTTTACATTTTGAACATCTTTAATGTTCTGCCTCAATGTCTAAAATACAATATTCAACTTGTTATTATTTTACAATCACATCAAATGTATTTGAAATGCTCAAGATGTTGCTCAAAGTATTTTATTATTCATTTAATACAACATTTAATAGCTTGCATGTTACAAAACTTGCATCATTTAGGAAACATAAACAGTAATTACAGTGTAGTTCTTTCTGTAAATAAACATGTTTTGGGGCACAACATTTTTTTTAACATCATTTAATTTGTCAACATGTCAGCACAAGCACATGCTTAGTGATTCAGTAACGAACATATTAAACTGCTCATATGTAGCATAAAAATAATCTAACATGCTGCATTATTTGCTTAACAGCAACGTTACTCAACTTAAAAATGCCCCAAAATAACATGTTATTTCAGTAATATCCATGCAAAATCAACATGATACAATGAACATTCTTACAATAGGGGTCACAAGTCAAGTCGCAAGAGTTCATGTAGCATAACGTTTTGTCCAGAGTCTGGCAACACGATCGTGCTCCTCCTTGCTAGTGAGGAACTGGTGGGCGATGCTCCCCACCAAGGGGTCATGGGGGTTACAGTCCGTGAGGAGGGAACAGATGGACAGCAGGACCTTTGATATGGTCAGTGCTGGACTCCAATTGTCCTTGAGAATGTCCAGACAGATCGTACCATGGCTGTTCACATTGCAGTGATAGATTCTTGTGCGAAAACTCACCTGAAACACATGACAAATTAGCATTTAATGAACTGAGTAGATTAAGAATATATGATACAGCACTGTCTGTACATGAAATAAAAACTGCTTCTGTTACTTCATAGTTTGGGATGCAATTATGTGAATTTTTCATATATTAAATTATCATCTCCAGAATATTTGCATAATGAAATGACAAGGAACAATTTAAGCATTTATAATCACCACAATGTGTAACAATGAATATTTTGTTGGAACCAGTTATCTAATTAACTTTGTGGCATGATGAGCTATTTTAGTCAATTGCAGCAACAATATAAAAGATAATGCTGTGTCTGAAATGAATGCTGAAATGAAAGTATGTACACATCTGAACATATAATTGTGCTTTGTACATTGCCGTACAATACCATTTGGACACATCCATGCAGCCGTGTACACAGATATGTATGCTCCATACATGCATGTAAACAAGCACAGTTCACCAATATCTGCACAAACACATGAAAATTAATTACACAGGCACTAGAAAATGCTTACCTTGGGTGGTTTAAAGGGATATTCCTGTGAGAAATGTATATCAAGGAAGAAGACACCACCCTCGTAGACAGACCCTGGGGGCCCGAGTATTGTAGACACCCACTCATACAAATTGTCACCTTTGGGCCCAGCACTGAAAACAGACCCCAAATTCAAGGTATCTTGATGAGCACTGAAAATGATCCCAATGTCACAACTACAGTCACCAATTCCTCAAACTCAGGCAATTCAAAATAATGTCAATGATACAAATCACACAAACGCACTTAAAAATGCTGAAACAATTGTTATATGAGAAAACACAAAAAACATTACATTAAATGTTAATAATGTTAAACTGTTATGGCATACTGAAAATTGTCTGAAGAGTACACAGTATGGAGAAATTAAGTGTAAAGATTACAAAGAACTTTAAAAGTTTAATAACATTTATAAAATGTTGAAATCACACAAGTTACCACCGTACAAGGTTAACAAGCCACCAAATAACATCCACACGTACAGCTGTTCTACAAAC
Source organism: Lamellibrachia columna (assembly GCA_963662155.1). Lineage (NCBI taxonomy): Eukaryota > Metazoa > Annelida > Polychaeta > Sabellida > Siboglinidae > Lamellibrachia > Lamellibrachia columna. The sequence goes on along the minus strand of OY759271.1, from coordinate 17,460,401 downwards.
AACATAGTGCCAGACGTTTGCACTGTAACGTCCACACTGTGAGCAACAGAAATTACCTGTTGTATCTCCTCATACAAAATGTAGCTTTGAATTCAATCAATGTTTAACTCACCTACAATTTGGTGGTGGCTCAAGTGTAATTTCTGTCAACTCTTTTTGAATCCTAAAATAAAAAACAATACACTGGCATTATTTTGCACTCTTTGAAAACAGAACTTCACAACAGAGGCACTGGCAGAAGAGTTTCTATGCCACGGCACATGGTATTTTAAGGAGTATGATCCGTCATTTGTAGGAAAGATTGTTAAGTTCTGTGTGGTAGACTCGGGGGGTCAATTATGATCAAATTAATATGTTTCTATAATTACAAGTGGTAACTTCACAAGAACTTTAATCACTTGTGCTACTCACAGTCCCATTGACTGTGATTCTAGCACAAGTAATTAGGAAATATACAAGTTGAAATAAAACGGTAGAGCAGACATTGAATAGAGCATTGGCTTCCCAATCGAGAGGACCGGGGTTCAAGTCCTCTTGCTGCTGTTTCGAAGCTTTGACAATTTTGTTCACTCCATATTGCCTTAGTTCACTCAGCTGTATAAATGAGTACGTGGTTATAGACAGTGGTGGGTACATGTAAATGAATTGTCTTCGGGCAGTATTTTCAGCATGACTGAATGCTTCCCAGAGAAGTCAAATTGGTGCTGAACATAATCATTTTGTTATCTGGTTACTGGCAGACAGTTGCCCTATGTCAATGACCAATTACCATAATTCTTATGAATATAAAACTGATATAGTGTCACACAAATTCACACTTGGTTTTCCTGGAATTTACACTGAATCCAAAACCAATTGGTCCCACTGTGAAAGGCATGAGGAAAATAATTCTAGATATCACACGGTTGAAAATGTCTTGGTAAATAAAGGATGTGTACATAGTGCTATCCTATGATTATTTCTACTGATCAATGACATAAATGAAATAATAATATGTAGAAAGATACATTTAAAATAATTTTTTCTAGGATAAAAAATTCACATTTTGTTGAATCCATCAAACCACATTGTTATATTGATAAATCTACGTCACCATTTTCTGAAAAGCATACACAATATGCAGGGGCAGATCCAGGTGTAAAACTGACCGGTTTACAACATCATAGCACATAGTAAAAAGTAACTTTCTTATAATAATGACGGTGGCCATGAATGCCCACAATTCTTGTTGTGGGCATACCATGTATGAATGAATTGAAAAGTCTTACTGTGTACTGTTAAAATACACCTGTGTTCTAGCTGACTACTATGTAGGCAAATTCACCTCAATATGTACACAGATTCTGACCAAGGCAGTACACACACACCAAGATCTAAAAACAGCTGTCACAGATGCAGATCTTGTGTAATGGGTATCACAGATCTGAACTGTATACAAAGCAGCCCCCCTACCCTTGTGTACTGCTTATCATGGTATCTGGTTTGTCTGCTACACAATCAACAGTTTTGATGATACAGCTTATTATACCAAAAACACTATATTTTACGCATGTAAAAATAGGGAATATACTGATCAACTCTACACATACCTAACTGAAAATTATCTCTCAGATAACTTACAGGAGATGAGTTTTTATTGCAAATGAGGAATGGTCCATGTCAATATGTTCAGTCAGTAGTGTTAGCATTCCATTAGTAGTACCACTGTCATTGGTATTACTAATAAATCATAGCAAATACTACATGACATATTCCATAACTTCACATGTACTGCATCGATTTTGTCAACGTGAACACCGTTTTTTTCCAGAGCGACAAGGCGGCATGGACGGATGCAACATTCCAAGAACGCGTTCGCGTTACCGACAATACTAGCTTAGCTACACATTCGGACGTGTCAACTATGAGTCCAAAAACACGAACGTCGCAGTCGATACAAAATGAACCGGTGTAAACGAGGACACCTACCGCTTTGCACTCGTACTCAGTCGTTTCGGTATTCTTGAAACTTCGCTGGTTTTCGCTGCGTCGTTGGCGTCGCCATTGGAAGCTGTTGTTTGCTCGACGCGTCGTCCAGTTCGACTGGTCGACGCCATGCCTTTCCCGTCGTCTCCGCTCCTTCGTTTTTATATAATTTCCCTGAATAAAACAAACAGCGACTGGCTGCGATTGGAAGCGTACGTAGTGATTGGGTTTTATGCTTCAATTATGTAAATGTAATCACAATAACAGTGCGCAGCTATGCACAACATAAACTGCACCGACTCCGAAGCCGCGAAGGCGAAGGCCCGGAACTCGGAAGTGTCCGAGTGGCAACAGGATTGCCACCGCACTTCGAAAGCTGACCCGGTCACGACCCGGTCGTTGCATCCCGGCTATTCCCGGGTGGTGAACCTAACTGGGCGGTGGTAACGACATTGGAGCCATTACAACACCAGCTGACGACAAATGTGACATATGCCTATGGCTATGACCCCGGGCCAGACAACCAAACACAATGACTAGCGGCGTGGCGCGTGTCTGAGTTGACGAACGCAGTGTCAGTGACAGTGTCCGCTCCCTGTTTTCCTAGTTTACAACCACAGCTCTTAGGGCACAGGGGAAGCTACGATTGTAATCGTGACTGGGTACTGTAAAAAACCCTAAACCCGAAATGAATGGCTGTCCGAACAATTATGCCTACTAATTACTCACGTTGGTAATTACCAGGCAAACCCCAACCGCGTCAACGAACACGCAGCTACTCAAGTCAACGCAGTTTCTGGCAGTCTCACGTGAGTCACTGTAAGTATGTGTACGGCCGTGCTGTGTGTACACGGGTTGTACACTCGCTGTTCTAATCACCCCCTCCGATGCGTTATTTTCGGGAAATGATCGATGTACCGCGGAAAGAAAAAACTAAATATTATACATATATGAACCCTAAAATATATAGTTATATATATATATATATATATATATATATATATATATATATATATATATATATATATATATATATATATATATATATATATATATATATATATATATATATATATATATATATATATAATATATATATATATAGTACCAGTATATTTGATGTTGGTGCAATATATTGAACGGGCAATTTAATCAAATTCGATCGTCTATACGTACTCTGGGCTATATATATATATATATATATATATATATATATATATATATATATATATATATATATATATATATATATATATATATATATATATATATCCATAGACGTCGTGAAACCGGGGGTGGGGGTGTGGTGGGGGTGGGGTAGGGCGCCCCTAATGTTTGGGTATATATATATATATATATATATATATATATATATATATATATATATATATATATATATATATATATATACATATATATATATACATACATACATATATATATATATATATATATATATATATATATATATATATATATATATATATATATATATATATATATATATATCGCCCCCCCCGCCATATGTTTGCAGCAACCAACATCGCACACGCACACGCACACGCAATATTATGGTAAAGGATAATTAACGTATATATAGGCCTACGTCGGAACTAGTGTCAATGTAAAGACCGAAGTATTAGCAGCCGGCTTCTGTAAGAAGAACGACACATGTCGTTCCCACCCCCACCCCCCCCCCCCCCACCCCCGGTTCGTATGTAGAACGACATTATGACTACGATTGACTGAGACCCCCTGCCAACAAGCCTAGATCCGCCCCCGCGGGAGCCCGCGTCAAGACCTCGATTTGTCCTTTGTATTTTATTTGTCCTGTAGGCCTACTTGATCTCTCCAGGAGTCGTAGTATCGTTGTCATCATAAGTGTGCGCTGTGTCTTGGACTGTGTGCTATAAGGAGTACAGGTTTCTGCTCTTTGTAGATTTCCAGGCACGTCCTTGGATTTTTTAAAAAGGGGGTTCGAGCGTACACAATCATCCGGGGATTTCTGGGATGATTTCTGAAAATGTTACAGTTAAACAAAAATTATTTCAAAAAGGGAGGTTCATTCGAATAAAAAACTGGCCGTCAGAAGAACAAACTGTTAAAAATAATGGGTTATTTCGCCGCTACCCGAAAATTGCAATGGCGAAACGAGGCACTTACGAAAGGAAAAGTGATGACCTAACCAAGAAAACGGCCACACAGGCGCCAAACTTCTCATACATTTACCATTCATATATGTAGTACTAGGTACATAATAATAATTATACACGTGTGACGTGATAAAACAATACGCTTACTTTCATATAGCGATTCCTAGTATAATGATAAAAACGTGTATACAAACAAATATTATAGAAACCTAAATTTCGGTGGGTTAAATTGAGTGGGTGGGGGGGAGAGTGAGGGGAAAACTGGCACCGTCATGTAGAGATTCTTTTAAAGTATCTTGCCATGGCGCCCGCAGGCTTTGTGCGTGAGACTGCTTGCCCGTCGTTTCTACAGCTCACAGTTTATCTTACCCTATACCGGGACAATTACAACGGTGCATAATCAAAACCCCTCATCGATACACAATGAGTCAAATCCTAGCGGTTAAAAGCGATATTGGTTAAACACTTACTCTTAACACCCAAATCACAGAGAACAACTTTGTATTCTAGGAAATCGATGCAGCTAGACTCCTGCTGTAACGCGCAACGCAACTCTCATTTAAGAGAGCTACTAAGTCAGAACGGGAGTTTAGTAAATGAAGGCTAACATATGCTACATAAGTTTAGTTTAGACGCAAACAACATGACCACACCCTGTTGGCAAGTATAGGACTAGGTGCTTACAAATATATTGTCATTTGGTGAGCCGCTGAGCGAATATTGTCAGTCTACAAGCAGTCGTGACATAGGTTTAACATTATGGCGCGGCCCATGAAATAAAGATCCTGTATGTTAAACAAATTAATGTCTTCCAAGAACAGCACTGGCATGATATTCTTGATTGTAGTTACACATGGTTATGTTTTATTAACTCATATAGGTGCATAGGTCCAAAACTATGACTTTTGTTTCGCTTTAAACTTACGTTGAAAGAAAGGGTAAGGGCCTAATTAAATTAAAATGAAACATACATTTATGTTTAGCCTTGAAATGTCTACACTTACACTTATAAATAATGAGCATTTGTAAGGCTACTGAAAGCCTTTTACAATTCGCCCATATCTTAACCCAGTTTTTATCTATTCTATTAAAAAAAATAGTAGAGGGTGCAGATATAATATTGTCTGGCAATTAATTCCATACATCCACCACTTTTACTGAAAAATCAGTGTCTGCATAGCTTCATATATTGTTGTTTGTTTATTTTTTACTGTGGCCTCTGGTTATTTAGATTAATGCAAAAAAACGATCTGGGTTTATGTTCTCCTTCCCAGTTAACAATTTAAAAGTCTCAATTAAATATCCGTTCTTCTAGACTATATAGTTTAGTCGTGTTAATCTTTCCTCGTATGTAAATTCCTTGAATCCTATTATCAGTTTTGTTGCCCTGCGCTGCACTTTCCCAAGCAGTAAAATATATTTTGCATAATAAGGTGACCATGTATTTACGCAATATTCAAGATGTGGTCTAATGTAAGTGGAGAAATGTAAGTAAAAAGTATATGTATTGTAAACAATGTTGAACGTGTCCCAGTCCAACTGAATAAATGCTTTCTTTACTGAACGCAAAACCCCCATAGCTTGTTGGGATGCAGCGGCAACTTATTTCTCACTTTTCAAATTATTTGAATACCAGACACCTAGATCCTTCTCTTATTATTTTCAGTTGTCATGGTGTAGTGGAATTTTGGATTGACTTTGCCTATCCTGTTGTATGTATTTGTGTTAAACATCAGGCACCATTTATTACCCCATTCACTTCAATTATCTAAATCAGCTTGTAAGATTTCACAGTCAGATATGTTTTTTAATGTTCTGAATAATTTGATGTCATCAGCAAACATTTTACATTACTATTTACTGTCTCTGGTGTATTATTTGCATAAATTAAAAAGAGAATAGGTCCCAAAAAGACTCCCAATACTAATCCTTGCGGAACCCCGCTGATGACATCAAACCATTCAGAATTTGCACCTCTTACCATAATTCACATTTTTCTATCTGATAGAAAATCAGCTATCCATTCTAAAACTTTATCTCATATTCCATAAGTAGATACTTTCTGGAACAATATTTTTCTCGGGACTTTGTCAACTGCTTTTTGAAAACCCAGAAAAATAACATCAACACTATGTCCTTGATCCACATCTTCTGTCCAACTGTCTAACAAATTTGTTAGACTAGAACGACCCTTTGTAGAACCAATTTGGTCTGGGGTATTTAAATTGTTTTCTAATAAATGGCTTAACATTGCATCCCTCCCACAAGATTCCATCAGTTTACTGGCTAGACAAGTTAAACTCACTGGTCTATAATTACTAACCACATACTGGGATCCTTTGTAATATGCCACTAGACAACGATTTCGTGAATATTTGAAACAGTTACCTTTATTCATATAACAGTAAAGTAGAGACCATTATTAATTTTGTACTAAGCATTGACATTTTGATACGGTCCTCTGAAAGAAAACTGGCGCGTGTAGGAACAGTTGGTCGACAGAGGGCGCAGTTTTTCTTAGGAAAAGTGTTTGATTATGATGCTTTGTTCAAACTCCGTACTTGTGTTTTGCTCTGGTATTTAAATCAAGTAAGTAATATGGTTTGCCAGTGCCGTCAGTTTTATGCGAATGTACATATGCTATATAGTTTATACAAATATAGCAACACATTTCGTTTGACAGCTAAAATAAAATATCCACGTAATATCGCCCACCACATGCATATTGGACTCGCATGTTGCTATGTAATAAGCACTTTAACGACATATTAAATGTCATGATAGAGCTTTAGAACTGTTTACTTTATTAATATATCTTTATTAGCTCAAAATATATTACAATTTTAATAGTAATACGGCAAACATCGCTAATTATGTTATAAGTATGTGTATTAAATAATTAACATGTATTATGTAAACTTTTTGTTTGTATATATATTTGAATTTTTTACTCAATTCATGTAATTAATAGATCAGTATTGTTTTTACTACGACTAGTGTTAGGCAATGCTGTAATGCCTAGTGCCAGGAGTTGACAGTCCATGAACCTGTCGTGGCCTTCGGTATACATATAGAGATCATGCCTCAGTTAGACTTCCTGGTGTGTTACAGACGAATGTATGGCACAGTAATTTTAGATATGTGTAATTTTCAAATAATCATATCATCTGACATTACTGCATTTGAGCCAGGCACATTGGCAAGTTTGCTGATAGAAAATGTTTGCAATGTAACTGGATTTTTAGATGATTTCAATAGGCGGAAGGATTTTTGGGAATTTTTGCCAAAAGGCACGTGTGCGTAGTAATTCATGCAACTGGTAAAAAATTACGGGTATGGCACATTCAGGCATTTTAAATGAGTTAAAAGTACGAGACTTTGACTAAACTCGATCAGCATGTCAATGAGATGATGACAACGGAAGGTAAGAACTTTCAGAATTTTTTATGGTCCTGTTTTCTTATAATCATGCAAAACGTTAACATGGTCGCCAATGGGAAACGTAACAGTAGGCTGAACCCTATGCTTGTCAACTTTGAAGGCGTATTGCGATTTGTATCATGCATGATATGACTTTTAAATGACATTTAACTCCAGCCAGCCATGTCTAGGGCTAACATAGGAGTGGTTTACTTTTTCTCTAAAGTTACGTTTTCTTTTTCTAGAGTTAGTGAGTCAATGATTGTTTTTCCATCCCTACATTGGATTGTTTACTTCCCCTTGCATAGACACCAGATATAAGGGACCAACAGGTGTTATAGTGTCTCTTCCAAAAGTCACAGGCAAGGCCAGAGTTGTTTGATTTAAATCATTTGATTTAAATCATGATTTAAAAGTAAGTTAAATACATGTAACATTTGCAGTCATGCCGAAGCCGAGTGGCATTAAGCCTTTACGCTGGCATTTGTTATGATCATGATTTGTTTCTGACATTAGATTCAAATTTTATGCATTTCCGTGTAGCAATAATGTTAAAAATTCAAAACATAAAACGGGCATATATGTTTGAAGTGTGGCTATGTAAGGGGGCATTTAAATGAGGAACAGTGACAGTGCGTTTGTGTTTTCAATGGAACATCATTGCTCTCCTAGTGAACAAGCTAGTTTCTAAAATACTACATGCACCACCTGGTGACTACTTTGGTAGTAGACGCATGGCGGAAAGAAAGCGGCGATACATCCAACATCGAAAAAAATTATAGATTCTAGATTCCATTAAATTAATTTACTTTGGATGTCAAAAATTCAAAACCTTTCAATATTTTTTATTAAAATGAACAGTACGTTTTATATTGCAACAACATGAACTTGTCTGGTGGGACAAGTGTCCAGGATTATTTACTTGTCCTACACGGGTAGCCTGCCTGGACAAACAGACAAGCGTTATTCTCAAGCCTGGGTTACAGGCAAAGTGGGGTGAATGAAATTGCCCAAGCTTCAAAACAGCAGCAGGTGGAATTGAACCACCATCCTCTCGATTAACTGTCTGGTGCTCTAACCATTAGACCACCACTCCCTATTATGTGCCAGTATACCAGCAATACCATTTGGTATATTTGGTATATTGTTTGATATCACAGATCTGACGATGAGTAGTAGCAAAGAGGGTCCAGCAGATGGCAGCAGTGAGGTGACTGCAAGGAAGAACAGCGTGATGGGAGACACACAGTTCCGCAACTTCACAGACATGATGGAGTGGAGAAAGAGAGTGAGGTCTGAGTACATGAGACTGAAGCAGCACAAGAGGTTCAAGAGGGCTGATGAAGTCAAGGCAAGTGCTTTTGTGTTCCTCTACTCGCACGTAGCTTATTGGTCCATTGAGCCAAATTTATACAAAACTGTAATTGCTTAATAATAATAATAGGTACACTTGTATGGTGTCGTATATCTAGACAAAGTCCATTCAGAAGTGCTTAAAATACATAGGTGATAAATAGGTTTGTCTCACATGTTAATGAGAAAGATAGATTACTAGTTTATAGATGCTAGTTGCTGACATCTGGACAGTTTTGGACAGCACCTCTTCAGCATACCAAATAACATTTCTTGTCAGCTGGTTCATATTTTTACTGCAGATTTGTTTGATTCGTGCACTTTTACTAATTTGTAGTTGTTTTTTGTCTTAGCCCACACTTCAACTGATTGAAGTCAAATTGTTCCAGTGGAGGCTCATCAATGAACATTTTTATCAGAGCATTAGTGTTTTTTATTCATGCGGTTTCTTGGACCTACTATTTTGAAAGCAATGCATCATGGCAAGATTGGTTATTTCATATATCAACATCTAACACTTGTATTGCCTAGATATCGATAATTTGTTGGTAGCACAATAACCTGCCCAACTGCCGTTGGTAGAACCCTGCATGTGATATAGATCTACATAAATAGTTTTACACACAGATGGCATTTGGATCAAACCGACGCCACATCAATGAGATTACAGCGAAACACAATGATTGGTGCCAGCAACAGAAGCTGTCGCAAGCCCTGTATTCACACGAGACTCTCAGTGCAGTTCCTGTCACCAAAAAGGTTTGTTCTTGTAGTTTCTGGGATGGAATATTGAGATCTCAGTGCAGTGCCAGACTTAGTGTATGTTGTATGAAGTCATTGATGAGTGCGCATGCACTCGTGTGCGCACACACGATTTAACACCAAATGAATAATAACACCAAATGAATAACGATTGGTACTAGAACTTTGTTTTCGCATGAACTGGACAATAACATGAACAAAGTCTATTCAATGTAGTGCCATGAAGAGATTGAACAATGTGACTGTTTCAATGAACACTGTGCATACAGTTTAGTGGCATGAACAGCAGTGTACAAAGTGATTGTATGTTTCAGTGTGAAGTCGAGAGTGGGATGTACAACAATGTACAGTGTGTACCCCTGCGCCTGCTCAATGCCCTACCCTCTGTCCCTGTCATGTACAGCTGGGCGCCACTACAGCAGAACTTTATGGTAGGATTTCCTCAAGCGTCACCATCAACCATAACGTGTTCACTAGTTTGTTCATCTTATTTAAATTGCCTGTCTGTACCCCATTTATTTCTGTCCCTGTGATATAACTTTAACGCTACCTGGCAAACAGTGGTAAAATTATGCAATCAGATTATTTGTAAGATAGTACTGTGATGTTCTGTGCCATTTTTTGTGGGAAGAATGTGATAAAATGTGAGAATTTTTGAAAATGGTAATAAAACATACCTCCCATCAAATGTGATAAAATGTGAGAATTTTTGAAAATGGTAAAAAAAAACATGATACCTCCCATAAAATGTGATAAAATGTGAGAATTTTTGAAAATGGTAAAAAAAACATGATACCTCCCATCAAATGTTGAGACTTGGAGCCTCTGATTCTATATGTGATGAGGCAGTTCTCATGTTCATCTACGTGTGACATAATTGACCCTAGGTGGAAGATGAGACTGTTCTCCACAACATCCCATACATGGGAGACGACATCCTGGAACAGGACGGGACTTTCATCGAGGAACTCCTCCGCAACTACGATGGCAAGGTTCATGGTGAGAACTCAGACGCACTATTCATCGAGGATGACATCTTTGTGCAACTCGTGAAGACGCTGCAAGAAACGTACCCCGACGCTGCGACAGCAAGCATCGAGGTGAAACCACCAGATGGTAGGTGGCAGCACGGTAGATGTTTGTTGTTCGCATGTTTTTTATTTCCTATAAATTTTATACCAAAAGTGGGCAGGAATACTGGTACCTTTTACTATCAAGAATTGAATGTGTTCATTTGGTAATGTGTCGAGTGTATTACTTAAATTGCTTACTCTATAGTGAAATATAAAATTTTGCTCAGGAGTTAAGCAATTAGATACTAGGTAGGTTTGGTTTTTCGCAAAATTAACTTGAAATGAGACTAGCAAAAAAATCAAATTGACTAAGCACCTTTAATCATAAGCACCATTTAAAAAGAAGTTTCTTTTTAAATGGTGCATAACTGCCATTGCAAGAACAGAAATAATACAACAAATTCCAAGTAGCTTCTGTTTTTCTTTTGCAGCACTAACAGATGCTACGATTCTTGACACAACATGTGGAGTGTTACAAATATGTTTATTGACACTGATTCTTGACACAACATGTGGAGTGTTACAAAAATATGTTTATTTTACACTGATTCTTGACACAATATGTGGAGTGTTACAAATATGTTTATCTGACACTGATTCTTGACACAACATGTGGAGTGTTACAAATATGTTTATTGACACTGATTCTTGACACAACATGTGGAGTGTTACAAATATGTTTATTGACACTGATTCTTGACACAACATGTGGAGTGTTACAAATATGTTTATCTGACACTGATTCTTGACACAACATATGGAGTGTCACAAATATGTTTATTTTACACTGATTCTTGACACAACATGTGGAGTGTTACAAATATGTTTATTGACACTGATTCTTGACACAACATGTGGAGTGTCACAAATATGTTTATTTGACATCTGACACTGATTCTTCTCCAGATGTGGCTGAAAGCAGCAGGGACTCATCAGACCAGCCCTGCAGCATCATATTTGAAGCCATCGCTCTGATGTTCCCTGACAAGGGATCTACAGATGAACTTAAAGAGAAGTAAGTTAGAACAACATGCAGTTGCCATTTTTAGTATTACTGTTTCATTTTTAAGTCGCTCATCAGTTAGATTTGTTCGCTCATCTCTATTCAGGCTCATTTCGTGAACAGGTTTACCTATCCAGTATTCACTGTGACATGCTCGTCCATTTGTAAAAAAAATTATTTAGTTTTGGTTATATCATTGGACACAATATAAGATTATTTTTGACCGGTTCCGTTCAAAAGTTGGCCTGCTCTATGTATTATAATATAAGGCTAGTGAAATTTCCCCATCTAACAATCAAAGTCAATTCTTTTGATGATTTCAATAAAAACGCACATTTTTATTAAAACTCCACCCTCAACTGGTTTAGCCTATCGCGAATCCGGTTTGTTGATGTCCTAATATGTAGTGTGTGAATAGTTAAACTAATGTCTGCAGTCAGTTTAATAAAAAAGTATGTATTTTTTTCAAATCATAAGAATTTTTGCAAAATGAATTTGAAATGAGACGAGCAACAAAATTTAATTGAGGAGGAACCTTTAAACTGACTGCAGACATGTCATTGGGTAGGTAAGACAGAGGCAATAGTACTAATTACTAAATAACATCAGTAAAAGTAAATTGCAATTAGCCATGGTCTAGGTATGACCAGGCCAGATCTGAACCAAGCATATGAAGATTCTTCTGACAAACTGCCAATAAAACCAAAGGATTTAATCCTTCAAAAGGATCTGTGGCTTTTCTGAGCAAACACTAGCAGTGACTGGCCAGTGAGCAGTGAGATACCAATAAAAGTAAATTGCAATTAGCCATGTCCCATGTGGAAGGACCTGTGGCTTTTCTGTGCAAACACTAGTAGTGACATTCATAACGATTCCGATTCCACTCAATGTGATTCCGATTACAACTCCACTCCAAATGATTCCGACTCCGATTCCACTAAATTAACTCCAAACGATTCCGATTCTGACTCCACTAAATTAACTCCGAACTATTCTGACTCCGATTCCAACTCCGGAATCAGAGTCGGAATCGTCCTTTGATTCCGATTCCGGAGTTGGAATCGCCCCAGGTCTGATAGAGACCTATTCCATTACAGTGTTGTTTGATTTAAATCATTGATTTAAATCATGATTTAAATTGCTCCCAAAAAATCATTGATTTATGATTTTTTTTACTTCCGGTTTTTTTAATCGCTGATTTATATGAATTTAACACAAATAATTGTTTACAAACATCGAGATCAACAAAGTTTTGTGTGGTTTTTAATACAAAAGCAAAAAGTGCGCACACTTGTGTAGCAGTATTGACACCAGATAGCCTGATAGTAAAATATTTTATGACATTGTGTATACCAGATTTTAAAAAATCAAATAAATAAAAAAAATCATATTTAAATTAAAAAAATCAGATTTTTTTTATTTAAAAAAAATCATGATTTTTTTAAAACCCTGTTCCATTGTGAAGGTAAAACAGAGGCAATAGTACTAATTACTAAACAACGTACAAACATATTCCATTGTGCAGGTAAGACAGAGGCAATAGTACTAATTACTAAACATTGTACATTTGACTGTGTTGATGTCAACACACATGATGAGTGCTCAGCTAAGAACGTCTTCTCACTTACAAAAATGCAGTTTCTGGAAGCAATTATCCATCCCATGTATGTGTTGTGTGCACTGGATGTACACTGTGTACGTGTTGTGTACAGGTACAGAGAGCTGACAGAAGTGCACGACCCCAGTAGCCTGCCTCCCGAATGCACCCCAAACCTAGACGGACCCCATGCGGAGTCGGTGTCACGGGAACAGACCATGCATTCCTTCCACACCCTCTTCTGTCGACGCTGCTTCAAGTACGACTGCTTCCTACACCGTAAGTTACGCCCCCACTCCTCAATACTTGTAGTTCTCAAGTTATGATTATCAACTTACAATAATAATAATAACAGTTCTTTGATGCGCCAGTTTCTAGCTTACGCTAATCACTGTGCGTACAAACTAAAAGTCCATTGAACAAATTATATATAAATAAGTTAATTAATTAAAACATCCTCACAGAAAAGTATATATAGTCCTCCATGACAATCGTTATGGTCCATAAAAAATATAAATTAATTAATTAAAACAATAAATTAATTAAAACAATCGTTATAGTTCACAATAAAAAATATAAATAAATTAATTAATTAAAATATCATCTCAGAAAAGCACATCAAGTCCTCCACGACAATCGTTATAGTCCATAAAAGAAACAGTATTTTTCACACGTTGCCACATGCACACTGGAAGAGGTGTGTCTTTAGTTTGCGCTTAAATAATGTCAATGAAGGTGCGTCACAGAGGGAGAGTGGTAGTGCATTGCAATGTGTGGGGCAGGTTGTTCCAAAACCGCATCTGCTGATGGACTTGGACGCTGGTGGTACAGTTAGCTGTAGGTCATCATAAAGCTGCTTTAGCCGGGGATTTCTGGCTCTTTGATTTAGCATGTCCAACAGATAGGCCGGTGCCAGATCATTCATTGCCTTATATATACAGTACTTTAAATTTGATGCATTGCCTCATAGGCAACCAATGCAGACCCACCAGACTTATGATTCTCAGCTTACGATTCTCTAATTATGATTCTCAGCTTACGATTATCATCTTACGATTCTCAACTTGTGATTCTCAGCTTACGATTCTCCACTTATGATTCTCAGCTTACGATTATCATCTTACGATTCTCTACTTATGATTTTCAGCTTACGATTATCAATTTACGATTCTTTACTTATGATTATCATCTTACGATTCTCTGCTTATGATTCTCAGCTTACAATTATCATCTTACGATTCTCGACTTGTGGTTCTCAATTTACGATTCTCTAGAATCTCAACTCGCGATTCTCAACTTACGATTGTTGTTACTACATAATTTAACAAGCAATCATAATTATGGTAAATTTTGTAAATACAATATAATATGAATATTGCATTTAATAAAATGGCGATATTAGAAAACTTAATCACAGTTGGTCCTAATGTGTTTCACTTGACATTATGCTTGGAGGCACTGACACAAGTATGTGGTCGTCTGTCTTATAGTCAGGATTACACTTGATTATGATCAGAATTAGTACACTGCAAGGTGTGATGATTATTTATCAATTGTCAAGGATGTAATCATCACAATTGATTACAGAATTTGCAGTTAAATGTTTGGCCTGTCTTAAATGTACTCATACTTTGTAATTGAATCTAGACTTGTATTTTACCTTGCAGCATACAAGCCGAGTCGTAGCATGTTGCGGCATAAGAACCCTGACATCAGACCTGACCAGGAGCCATGTGGACCAAACTGCTATCTTACTGCCCTGGTAGGTCATTCAAAGTGGTCTTTGGCTGCTACCTAATATATTGCCTGATGTATAATCTGATGAATATAAGACATCCAAGATATGAGTGTGGTGTGATAAATGGACATTTCATCAGTCATGCAGCTCGTTTGTTTGGACACTGAAGAGCTCAGCTAGATGCCTGATGGAACTTCATCATGGAACTAGATCCAGTCAACAACTTAATTTGCCATAGAAATTAAATATGCAGTTGTGTAATTTCACCAGCTGTCATAAAGATTGATGATGTACTACTAGTAGTAGTAGTGCTGGTAGTACTAGTAGTAGTAGTGCTGGTAGTATTAGTAGTAGTAGTCCTGGTAGTATTATTAGTAGTAGTGCTGGTAGTACCAGTAGTGCTGGTAGTACCAGTAGTAGTAGTGCTGGTAGTACCAGTAGTAGTAGTGCTGGTAGTACCAGTAGTGCTTGTAGTACTAGTAGTAGTGCTGGTAGTACTACTAGTAGTAGTAGTAGTAGTAGTGCTTGTAGTACCAGTAGTAGTAGTGCTTGTAGTACTAGTAGTAGTAATGCTTGTAGTACTAGTAGTAGTAGTGCTTGTAGTACTAGTAGTAGTAGTGCTGGTAGTATCAGTAGTAGTAGTGCTTGTAGTACTAGTAGTAGTAATGCTTGTAGTACTAGTAGTAGTAGTGCTTGTAGTACTAGTAGTAGTAGTGCTTGTAGTACCAGTAGTAGTAGTGCTGGTAGTACTAGTAGTAGTAGTGCTTGTAGTACCAGTAGTAGTAGTGCTTGTAGTACTAGTAGTAGTAGTGCTTGTAGTACTAGTAGTAGTAGTGCTTGTAGTACCAGTAGTAGTAGTGCTTGTAGTACTAGTAGTAGTAATGCTTGTAGTACTAGTAGTAGTAGTGCTTGTACTAGTAGTAGTAATGCTTGTAGTGCTAGTAGTAGTAGTGCTTGTAGTACCAGTAGTAGTAGTGCTGGTAGTACCAGCAGTAGTAGTGCTGGTAGTACCAGTAGTAGTAGTGCTGGTAGTACCAGTACTAGTAGTGCTGGTAGTACCAGTAGTAGTAGTGCTGGTAGTACTAGTAGTAGTAGTGCTGGTAGTACTAGTAGTAGTAGTGCTTGTAGTACTAGTAGTAGTAGTGCTTGTAGTACTAGTAGTAGTAGTGCTGGTAGTATTAGTAGTAGTAGTGCTGGTAGTACCAGTACTAGTAGTGCTGGTAGTACCAGTAGTAGTAGTGCTGGTAGTACTAGTATTAGTAGTAGTAGTGCTGGTAGTACCAGTACTAGTAGTGCTGGTAGTACCAGTAGTAGTAGTGCTGGTAGTAGTAGTAGTGCTGGTAGTACTAGTATTAGTAGTAGTAGTGCTGGTAGTAGTAGTAGTATTAGTGCTGGTAGTACTAGTAGCAGACCTGCCAATATTTTATGAACAAAAAGCAGAAGATCTTCCTCTTACTGTAAAAAAAACACAGAAGACTTTTTGCTCGGAAAAACAACCAAATTTTATATTGAAAACATGTGGAAAACAAAAATGTACAACAAAAAAGTGCGAACAATGCCAATGAAATACCAAACATGGCGTACAATTTAAAAGAACTGCTAAAACTAGCCACTGCCACTCGGGCTCATCCGGGATCAAGTTTTTGCCAGTCCAAAATGTTTTCAGAATGTAGCAAAATGGATGTGCGCGCTCGATGGCACGCTCGGTCGCGTGATCAAAAATGTAAGTATAATATTCATATATAATCAAGTTAACAATACGATAAAAATATATATGTATATTTACTTACATAATCATTTGACTAAGTCTTAAAATAATAATCATTAATAATTCAAAATAACAACTGACAAACATATATCGTCTTCTAACGTGAGTCCATTCAGTGCTTGGGAATACTGTACCACCCACAATTAAAACATCATAGCTCTGCAAATTATCATCATAAAAGTATGAATGAGGTATCATTTTTGTTGGTTGCTAAGATACTATTTTCTATAATAGAATGATAATAACTACAACACATTATGTAATCATGGGAACATTACTATCTGAAATAAAAAAAAGGAGATTTCACCCTGCTACCAAACAATTTTAGAGCGGCTGAATGTCCCTACATCCAGTGGTAAAAATGTAGCCAAAGATGTAAGCTATACAATAAAACAAATATGAATCAAATACGTTGAACAGTTTTGTTTGCATTACGGTTTTTGTAGAACCATGTCAAACGTTGACGATTTTTAAAATGAGTATCAAAACACAAAGCAAATAATAAACATATTTCAACCTGCTACTAGATAATTTATGAGTTGCTGAATGTCCCTATATCCAGTGGGACAAATGTAGCCATATGTGTAAGCTTTAACATAAATTAAGCAAACATAAATCAAATATGTTGAGCAGTATTGTTTTTATGATGTTTTATGTAAAATCATTAAGTTCTGTTTGTTTTGGGTTTCCCCACACACATCAAAGATGTTGAGTGGCAGGTGGATACAATGTAATTACTGGCAGCCGGCTTCCAAGAAAATTATATTGGCTTGACCTATTTCTCACAGTCTGAATTTGCCTGTCAACTGAATTTGCCACACGTTGTAGTTAGCATTGCGTTGTATAACGGGTATGTCGGATTATAAAAACGACATGGACGGGCTAGTCCGTCCAAAATAAATCTTTACCCGTCCAAAAACGCACTTTCCGCATTTTACCCGTCCAAAAGACGGGTGGACGGGTCTGTGGATGAGTCGATGCTGCCACAGTTCAGTGTCATTCCCACACTCTGGTCTCAAGCAGCTGCATGGTATGTGGTTGTTGTAGATGCCGGTGGCATGTCGTGCCCTGTCGAGAAGGTCTTTAGTTGGCCGGAACATGTGACAGTCATAGTCAGTGTTCACTTTCACCTGCAGCAGGTTGCACAGTGTCTCAGCACCAAGAGATGACCGGAACTTGGTGTCGTTCTTGGTGCCAATTTTATTTTCACTTCGGGTGGCGCTGCGATCACCGGGGAAATCGGAAAAAAGCGGAAGGTTTTCAAAGCATAGCGGAATAGCGGAAGGTTTTCTTAAAAACCCGAAAAAGCGGAAGATCTTCTGCCAAAAGCGGAAGACTTGGCAGGTCTGCTAGTAGTAGTAGTGCTGGTAGTACTAGTAGTAGTAGTGCTGGTAGTACTAGTAGTAGTAGTGCTGGTAGTACTAGTAGTAGTAGTGCTGGTAGTACTAGTAGTAGTAGTGCTGGTAGTACTAGTAGTAGTAGTGCTGGTAGTACTAGTAGTAGTAGTGCTGGTAGTACTAGTAGTAGTAGTGCTGGTAGTACTAGTAGTAGTAGTGCTGGTAGTACTAGTAGTAGTAGTGCTGGTAGTACTAGTAGTAGTAGTGCTGGTAGTAGCAGCAGTAGTAGTGCTCAGTAGTACTATATAATGGTAGTAAAAGCTTTTTGTCATGATGGTGACCATGTCACGTTTTTAGCATGATTTTCAACGGGCTGTCACATTCGCATACACTCTTACATCACAGTTATATAACTTAAGATAAAATGTACAGTTCAAAACAGTGAACCCATTGCAACCCAGTAACCGAGTCCCACAGACTAAACCCAGAACTTTGGACACATTACAATGTTCTGTTCCCTTCAATTCCTTCAACTTCAGCTCTCTTCCACAGAACTTGACCAAGGAAGTGAATACTGACAGTGAAGACAGTCCCTCGGACATCACAGAGAAGTTGGAGAAAGTGAAGGAGACCCTGCTGGAGGTTGAGGGTGTGACAAAGGAGAAGGGAGGGAGAGGGAGGGACCTCCGGGAGAGATCCCCCTCCCTCCACCGACAGGTCATGTGTCGACGACGCAAGGCAGACACAAACACGAGCAGCGGCGCAAGCACGTGTAGTGAAGACAGCGATCACAGCAACGACACATTCGGTTAGTCAGTTGGTGGTTGCTCTTTAAATAATGAGTTTTTAACAATGGTCTGTATTAAATATTAACTTGTTACATATATCTTAGAGTCTATTGTCTATGTAGAACCATATGTCCAAATAGATCGGTGGTTTTCATGTAAGATTTTCACACATTTTGAATGTATAAAATTGTACTTAATAACTGTATGTCCAAAATACTTGTTGATAAAGGTGATTTTAATAACTACAATTTGGTTTGTGACAATGGAGCCACCCAAAACAAAATTATTTCTTTGAAATAACACATTTTACATATTTTTATTAAGTGTTCAAGGAATTATGTCTCCTGATTCCCTACTTAATTGTCAATATTTTTAATGATCATCCTCATATGGATTATTATTTACACCCTAGATCCCTTCATGATTTGAACGAACCTCACTTCATAGTGCTAACAACAACCTTGATAACTATGAATGTACACATATTGAGATGACAATTACAATTTTGTTATCATGACATTAGCACTCATCTAATTAAAATTTTCTTTAATTGCTTCTAAGTTTTAGATTACCTTCACACCGTCTTTGGCCATTTTGTTTTGATGATTGCTGGTCAATTTCAGGCAAATAAACAGTCAAGAAATCTAAATGATAAATATGTCTACATCCTGCAGCTGTGTACAATGCTACTGTACCGGTAGTTATAGTTGGTGACATTGTGTTGACAGAGTTCCCCCCACCCGCGCGGTCTGTGACAGACAAGTGGAGTGAGTCGGAGCAGTCACTGTTCCGAGTGCTCCACGAAGTCTACTACAACAACTACTGTTCCATTGCTCGACTGCTGCAGAGCAAGACGTGCAAACAGGTGAATGTCTGTCAAGGTTTTATTTCTCCATGTTATGTCACCCTTGTGAGTGACGTAACGTTGTTATCACCCCTAGCGGATTCATCATAACAGACATAATATGATCATATGACACATTGTCCTAATTACCACATCAACCAATGAGAAGCATTGGTGAGATTTCTCATGGCTACATATGGGCTGATAAATTTTTTTTGCGTTATGTATGCATATATGTTGCTATGATTGATGTAAACAGAAAGCTCCACCAGGTTGAGTTACACCTAATATTCCTTCAGCTTGTGCAAAAAGATTATAAATATATACATGTGGGCAGCTGTGCATGCGCACATGCATGGATGTGTACCTGGTATCTGAACTGCTGGTAAGTGGCATACAATCACTGGTTTGTATAATTCTATAATGTGGTGATGTTCACTTATTGTTGATGGTATGAGTGACTGGTTGTTGCTGATGGTGCGAGAGTTCACTGGTTGTTGCTGATGGTGTGAGTGTTCACTGGTTGTTGCTAATGGTGCGAGTGTTCACTGGTTGTTGATGGTGTGAGTGTTCACTGATGGTGCAAGTGTTCACTGGTTGTTGCTGATGGTGCAAGTGTTCACTGGTTGGTGCTGATGGTGTGAGTGTTCACTGGTTGTTGCTGATTGTGCAAGTGTTCACTAGTTGTTGCTGATGGTGCAAGTGTTCACTGGTTGTTGCAGATGGTGTGAGTGTTCACAGGTTGTTGTTGATGGTGCGAGTGTTCACATGTTGTTGTTGATGGTGTGAGTGTTCACAGGTTGTTGCTGATGGTGCAAGGGTTCACTGGTTGTTGCTGATGGTGCGAGTGTTCACTGGTTGGTGCTGATGGTGCGAGTGTTCATTGGTTGTTGCTGATGGTGCGAGTGTTCACTGGTTGTTGCTGATGGTGCAAGTGTTCTCTGATTGTAGGTGCGTGAGTTTGCACTCCATGAAGCTGCTCACATTCCAGACATGCAGGAGGATGCAGACACAGCGCCACCTAGGAAGAAAAAGAAACGTCAGAAGTAGGTTGATTTGTTCATCTGTTCGTCCTACTCTCTTACAATTGTAGTTGTAATGTTTTCTTCAACTAATATTAAAAGTATTTGTCAAAATAACTACTATAGAAAGGCACTTGGTCTCTGGTGTGTTTGCCTTTCACCAAGTTTTCTTTCTTTCTACACAGGCTTTGGTCGATGCACTGTCGCAAGATCCAGCTAAAGAAAGACACATTGTCCAATCACATATACAACTTTGTACCATGTGACCATCCGGGCCAGCGTTGCGACGAATCATGTCCATGCATCGGCGCTCAGAATTTCTGTGAGAAATTTTGTCAGTGTAACCTTGACTGTAAGTATGCTTTTACATCTCTATCATTTCAACAATTAAAAGTATATTAACAATGTATTTATTAGAGATTCTGATTTGAGGAGGCACCTTTAACTTAATGTGAAATAAATGGCTGGTTGTTTCAGGTCAGAATCGGTTCCCGGGCTGTCGCTGCAAGGGTCAGTGCAACACAAAGCAATGTCCATGTTTCATGGCTGTGAGGGAGTGCGACCCTGACTTGTGTATGATGTGTGGGGCTGGTAAGGCCACTTGCATCATTGTTTAAGTTTAAAGATTTTTCTAAATGTTTGTAGCCATTAGTTGTGTGCACTGCTCGTGTGTATTCATTGGAATTGGTGACAGTGACTTGACACTGTGAACTTAACAGACGTCTGTCTGTCTGTCCATATGTAGTATATTTTATGTATGTAGGTCCGTATGTATGTATGTAGGGCCAGATGACGAATGTCCGCACATCTAAGGTATAATGTGCCATAACTAGTTCACTGTTTATGCCAGAAGGGTAACATTTCTTAACTAATCTGTGTATTAATAGTTTATTACATACTACCAATTACCAAACTTCAACTCCACTAATAAAAACATATGTTATCAATATGTATTGATCACTGGTGTGCTGATATGCCCAAGGGTACTGGGGCATAACTGCACAGGTATGTGTGATTATATATGTCGTACATAACATATTTCAGTGATTTGCAACAGAGCAGAATATGATCTGCAATGATAAATTTCAGGATGCAGAACATCATATTTTTTTAGGCATATCCATAAGTACTACTTGAGGGGTCAAATGCATCCATATAAATAATAGAAACATAACCAGCTGTAGTTTATATAACATTGCAAAAATTTGGCAATATCTGATGAAGTTGATGCATGTATTGGTCTGTCTCAACTACAACGCTACTACAACAAAGATCATCATGCCGTCACGCTATATAAATGAACATACTGCAATGGGGCATATCCGTGCATGACTGGGGCTTATCTGCACTCGCCTGTGTGGATGTGCCCCAAATGACCGATGGGAGAAGATTGTAAATTGGCGGTAAAAGTTTATTTGTTCAACGATAACAATAATAACACACATCCCAAAAATGCATAAGCATATATATTATTGTAGGTATGAGATAAATATCAATATATTTATAAAATTACATGACATTGTACAAAAACAGTATTTTAGTTTATTATTTTTTACTGACTCAAACGAGTTCACTTCACTGGTTCAAGTGTTTGATGTACGAGTTGCTAACATAGACCACAGTTTTGAAACCAAATACTATGCGGTGTGGTCAATAATGAAGTGTGCAGACATGCCTCAGCTTGCGGACATGTCCCATCTTACATTATTTATGCACATACCTCCGTCCGTCCATCCTCTCTATGAACATTCATCTGTGTGTCTGTCTCTATGTACATCTGTCTATACATATGTACATCTGTTTATACATATGTACGTCTGTCTATACATATGTACGCCTGTCTAAACATATGCACATCTGTCTATACATATGTACGTCTGTCTGTGAAATATGTACATCTGTCTATACATATGTACATCTGTCTATACATATGTACGTCTGTCTATACATATGTACGTCTGTCTATACATTTGTATATATGTCTATACATATGTACGTCTGTCTAAACATATGTACATCTGTCTATACATATGTACGTCTGTCTATACATATGTACGTCTGTCTATACATATGTACGTCTGTCTATACATTTGTACATATGTCTATACATATGTACGTCTGTCTAAACATATGTACGTCTGTCTATACACATGTACGTCTCTCTAAACAT
This sequence comes from Lamellibrachia columna, assembly GCA_963662155.1. Lineage (NCBI taxonomy): Eukaryota > Metazoa > Annelida > Polychaeta > Sabellida > Siboglinidae > Lamellibrachia > Lamellibrachia columna. Next base: position 17,437,408 of record OY759271.1, on the reverse strand, counting down.
ATGTACGTCTGTCTATACATATGTACGTCTGTCTGTACATATGTACGTCTGTCTATACATATGTACATCTGTCTATGTAATATGTACATCTGTTCGTCTGTTTTCTAGCATTTGTTATACATTTCCTACAGATCAGTTTGACAGTAACAAGATCAGCTGTAAGAACGTGAGTGTCCAGAGAGGACTGAGGAAGGTGAGTGTCATACCTCAGGAGGAACACATTGTACACCTCACAGTACCAAATCAAATTCATCAATACAAACTGATATTAGTTTTATTACATTCTTGACCACCTTCTTGTTAACAGCAAACAGTAAAAAGAAGTTACTCAGTAAAAAGTGCACAATAATTGCACTGTAATATAAGCCCTGCATTATGTAACGGTGTTGACTTGATATTTTTTAAAAAGTCCTATTTAATTCATAGTCGCTGTGTATCCATGTTGCAGCAACTGTTGCTGGCGCCCTCTGATGTCGCAGGCTGGGGCATTTACCTGATGGATGGCTGTGAGAAGAACGACTTCATCTCGGAGTACTGTGGAGAGGTAAGGTCTGATAGTCATGTGATCGGTGTACACACTATATTATTGTGGTGACATCTGTCACATAATTCTGGATTCACACTATGTATTCGTGTTTCCCCATGGCTGAATTTAAAAGGAAACTTGTATAAATGTGTGTGGAAAGCCATGCCTATTTGACCTACATAATGTTGTATAAGATTAGAAACAGTTGAGTGTAAATAGATGTTTGGTACGACACAAAGTTGAAATAGAAGTAAAGGTTTATCTACGTCGAGCTGGAGACTCACAAGTCACTTGGCTTACAATTGCTCTGCTGCAGATTATCACACAGGATGAGGCGGACCGCCGGGGCAAGATCTATGACAAGTACATGTGCAGTTTCCTCTTCAATCTCAACAATGGTACATTGCTCAGTTACTATCCAGTTAGTTCTCTCTTTAACCCATCTCATTCTGTCTAAACTTTGCGCAGAGGTTTAGTTGGAATGAAGTGCACTGCAGGTAGTGTACACAGTCTTGTGATGCAGTTTAAATTGTCTGCGTGATACAAGTACTGTTTGTAAAGCCTGTAAAACAAGTCAAGTCTGAGAATCCATTTGTTGAAAACATGAGATGAGTTAGTTTACCTCCATGCAGGCTAAATACATGTCAGTGTGATATCAGTGTTATAACCAGACTGCCGGTGTCCCCATTAGGTGTAATGCTGCTGCTACTGTTACTGATAAGTGTTAACCCCATTTTTCATTGGTTTGACGAGGGTTTGGCACAGAGGGTTTATTATAACTTAATATAAAAGAGCTCAAATTTGTTACTTGGTATTTAAATTGAATTTATTCTTCGTTTGAGGAAACTGTTTGTAGCATTTAAATAATTCTATATATAACAATTTTAATTACATGTTGACAGAAGCAAGTTATAACACTTTGTTTCTGGCTGTAGATTAGCAGTGCAACATTACACTTATCTGTTTGGCAAGCCATCTATTCAGCCGGTGTAATGTGAAATATTATCCTCTGTCGCAGACTTTGTTGTGGATGCAACACGAAAGGGAAACAAGATTCGCTTTGCGAACCACTCAGTGAATCCCAACTGCTATGCCAAGGTGATGATGGTGAATGGGGACCACAGGATCGGGATTTTTGCCAAGCGTCCCATCCAGGCGGGCGAAGAACTCTTCTTTGACTACAGGTACAACTACCATCCTTACAACCACCTTCCTTACACCCATCATCCTTACAACCACCTTCCTTACGACTACCTTCCTTACAACCACCATCCTTATGGTCGCCTTCCTTACAACCACCTTCCTTATGGTCGCCTTCCTTACAACCACCATCCTTACAACCACCATCCTTACAACTGCCTTCCTTACGACCACCTTCCTTACAACCACCATCGTTACGACCGCCTTCCTTACGTCCACTATCCTTACGGCCACCATTCTTACAACCACCTTCCTTACGACCACCTTCCTTATGACCACCTTCCTTATGACCACCTTCCTTACGACCACCTTCCTGTTGAGAATGCTGCTTCACCTGTTCACCAAAGTTTTGTGTTGCAATGGCAATGACAACTTCACGCTTAAAAAATCATATACAACTGCTGGTTTCATGAAGCGTTTGGTAGACATTTGACATAGATCACGTAACAATGGCAGAAACATGCATAGCTGTGCTAACAATTGTATGTAGCTATTGTTCTGAATTACGCCATTTATGTCAAATGTCCACATTGGTTGGAATTTCATACGAACCATCACAATGGGCCCCGGGCATGCCTACCAAATTTGAGCCCCATACATGCGAAACTGACGCAGACATGAGGGAATGTAAAGACAGACAGACAGAGGCAAACACTGCTTTTTATTAAAGAAAATGTGTCTTGTTTTTTGGGAGTAAATTACAGGAACTAGTATATTTAGTATAATCTAATTTATTTACAAAGCACACTTTGTTCTTTCAGATATGGGCCGACAGAACAACTCAAGTTTGTGGGGATCGAGAGAGACCTGGAGATGGCACTGTAGCCATCTGTGGGGATCTAGAGAGAGACCTGTATCCATCTGTGGGGATCTAGAGAGAGACCTGGAGATGGCGCTGTAGCCATTTGTGGGGATCTAGAGAGAGAAAATTGGAGATGGCACTGTAGCCATTTGTGGGGATCAAGAGAGAGAGAGAGACCTGGAGATGGCACTGAAGCCATTTGTGGGGATCTAGAGAGAAACCTGGAGATGGCACTGTAGCCATTTGTGGGGAGAGAGAGAGAGAGAGAGAGAGAGAGAGAGAGAGAGAGAGAGAGAGAGAGAGAGAGAGAGAGAGAGAGAGAGAGAGAGAGAGAGAGAGAGAGAGAGAGAGAGAGAGAGAGAGAGAGAGAGAGAGAGAGAGAGAGAGAGAGAGAGAGAGAGAGAGAGAGAGACACCTACCTGGAGATGGCACAGTAGCCATTTGTGGGGATCTAGAGAGAGACCTGGAGATGGCACTGTAGCCATTTGTGGGGATCTAGAGAGAAACCCGGAGATGGCACTAGACATTTGTGGGGATCTAGAGAAAGACTTGGAGATGGCACTCTAGCCATTTGTGGGGATCTAGAAAGAAACCCGGAGATGGCACTAAACATTTGTGGGGATCTAGAGAAAGACTTGGAGATGGGCCTCTAGCCATTTGTGGGGATCTAGGGAGAGACCAGGAATGGCACTGTAGCCATTTGTGGGGATTGAGAGAGAAAACTGGAGATGGCACTGTAGCCGTTTGTTGGAATCTACAGAGAAACCTAGAGATGGCACTGTAGGCATTTATGGAGGAGAAACCTGTATATTGCGCTGTACCATTTGTAGAATCTAGAAAGAAACATGAAGATGGCGTTGTAGCCATTTACAGAGCAAGAGAGATCAGTCCCAGCTGGATGGGTGCTCATTTGGACAGGTGTATGGAAGTCTGCTAAAATAGCAAATATTTTGCATAATCGTCATTTAATAGATTGTTAGAACTGATTAATAACATGTTAACATATAATATGTTCATGTGTTAGATTTGGACATAGAATGTAGCATGCACATTTTCTAAATAGGCCTGTAACAAATGTATCATCAAATGTATTGATAGGCCTGTAACAAATGTATCATCAAATGTATTGATAGGCCTGTAACAAATGTATCATCAAATGTATTGATGGTACATTTGTTACAGGCCTATTTGCTAAATTCTATGTCCAAATCTGATAATTTTTCATGTAGCGTTTAAATCTTTGTCAGAGATATATTTCATTTTATTTAAACTGGCAAACTGTGTAGGCCTTGTTACAAGGTAACTCTGTAATCAGTCACTCCATATGATATTGCCTGAACTCTGTATGCCTATAAAATAAATGTTTTTCATCACATGTTGCACCATCATTGTGTATGTTTATCTGTTTCCAATAATATTAATAATGTTTTAATAAATATGAACCATTAATTGTTTGCAACATGTTGAACCTATTTTATAGGTAGATACGATAATTTAGTACTTAAACTTTTCTAAGTTATTGGTACAACTTGATCAAAGGTACTACTACACAAATAATCAAAGACAGTTAAGTACTCTACATGATTATGATATACATTTATTGAGAATAATAACTAATCAGTTTTTACAATTGTTTTGCTCAGACAATACAAGGCAATTATGCCCACTCTATCTACATTTAAGGTCGGTCAGTGTTCATTTGTTATGTTATACATGATGCTTTAAACCGACATGGTATAAAAAATTTGAAAAAGTAATGAGTGTTGATTTGCTTGAAATTAGACGATTTAGTACTGTACACTCTGAACAGGGAAAACCTAGGGGAGCTAAACTTGCCTAAACTCGTATTTAATTAATTGCTGATGTGCTGTCTCTATATCCATAGGCAGAGTTAGTCTTCACTGTTGGGGGGGGTATGGAGGCCATAATGTTTTATTAATGCGAGTAGCAGCTATGCGGACCTCAAGGTGCACGAAGCGCCGAGAGGTGTCATGGGGGGGGGGGTATCCCCATCATGCTAGTAGAGCCTACTACTAGACTAGAGGTAGAGCCATAGTAGAGGGGTTTGGGCAAAAAAACTTTCAGAATGCATTCCTGATGTATAATTTTAAAAGTATGTGCTGGTGTAGGGGGTGCAAGCTGACAACGGCAGTACACATTATTGATAGTGGCCATGATCAGCCTATGTGCCCATCCAATGTTTTAAAATAGTTCTATGTTGGATCAAACATCAAGCGCCCTGACAATACTCGTGAACGGTCTGACACAGTGCTCCCACCTCGCGGTTGCCTGTTACAATGTTCCCAGATGTCGCTGCAGCGCTCCCAGAAAGCACCGCTCAAAATGGGATCGAAAACGTAAGAAGAAAGGTAGGGATTTAATTTAATTCAGAATCTACTCTCTGCTCAAACATGTAAGCGCGTGTCATGGTTTGAATTAGCGACCCATGTTCATGTTGCAACAATACCATTGTATGTAATCGTTTAGAAAGGGAAATAAGATATGTCGGTTTTTGTTGGTAGTCGTTTGTAAACATAAAGCGTTTCTGTCAGTGTGCTAGGTGACGTCACATTGTTGTGATCGTTGCCTCATGTGACAGCTACGATAGGTCGAGCGTTGACACAATTGACTGATTTTGGATAACAGTTTGAGACGCACCGTTGTCGTGCTAAAAGGTTGTGTCAGGCGCCTAGGACGGTGGGTTTATTGCATAAATAATGCGTGCAAGGTGCGCGCCACGACCAAGCCGTGATTCACGGCGTATGCACGCAAGTTGTGACGTTGGCTATGCCATGAGGTGACGGTTTACAACAAAGCCAAAGGTGAATGCTCCTAGCATTTAATGTGAGGTAGGCATATCTGATTTAGTGATTATATATTTGGATAATTACTCAGCCAGGTCCATTCTAGGATATTGTGCTATTTCAGGTTGTCCTCTAGAGTTATTGAGTCCACTACGTATACTCTACAGCTACAGCCTCAGGTTACATATTTACCCCCTCAGCCCCTGTGTAGAATATATTTCACTTGCATCACACCAACTAGAAGAATATAAAGAAAACCTTTCACATTGTCATACACCTAGTGACGGTAGAGAAATAATGGAAGAAGAAATGGTTGTATATGGCAACAATCCCAAACATTGTATTATAGGAGAACAACTATAATTTACACTCAGTAATGTTATCTAGTTGAGATTACTGGCAAGATAGGCTGTTGTATCACATTTGAATTGGCATCAACATATTCAATGAATAGAGATTAGCACAACATACTCCATTGAATCTAGCATACATAGTGTCAGGAAAGGCTGGTGGTTGTATTTTCACTCACGTGGACAACAGCATCGCAAACAAAGAAACAAACTGGACCCCTAAGAGAAGAGCTTTGTGATTCCCACTGTAAACACTAAACTGCAGTGCTAACCCAGGGTTGGGCTGTTTTGTGTGTACACACTTTAGACTTGTCACTTGGTAATAATCAGTACATTTTGATGTTTATTTGTTTGTGTTACAACAGATCTTCAGGACTTGGCACATGTACAGTCAATATTTGGTTTCTTGTTTACAAGGGTTTATTTATCAACAATACACTGCTGCATTTGTCACCAGCACTTAACCTTTTGTTGTCCATCTTAATGTGGTCTACAACAGCTGGTTCAGTCATTCCAACATTGTGTTTTCCAGGGTTGGAGTCACTGTCATCAAAATAAAAAAATATCCTCATAGTTATAATGAGCCCTCCCCCGCGTGATCCATAGTGATCAATAATTTTATCTAACGCATGTCCTTTGATTTTAGATTGCGTTGGACTCTCTGAACTAGGAAACAACTCCTCTCTACCAAAGAGTGGTTTGTAATTGTTTAAATATAAATTTTAGAAGACTGTGACTTGTCACTCAACTGTAACGAGTGCCCACTACTGAAATTAGTAAAAAAAAATAACTGGCCCAGTTTTTTAACTATTTTGAGCCGGCCCATGTGAGTTTGAACTGGCCCCACAAAATGTATAAATTACAAGTAATAAAGTAAGTAATAAAGAACTTTTTATGCATAAAACTAAAACAGACACTGCTCTAAAAAAAATACTGACGTTCATTTTGTGTAACTGGCAGGCCAATAAAATAAAGTAATGCATTTAATAAACATTTCAATGTGAATTTTATTTGTGAAGCAGTTACAATTGTTGAAAGTAACATTAAGTTTGATGCCGACATTTTGCACGCACTGCCAAAGGCACTGCCCTGGGCCTGACACGGACAAAACCTATACCGTTCTCAAATCAAAGCCTCCAAAGTTCACTTTCACAACCAAATATCACATTAATCAGAATTTCTTGGCACATTATGTTGTCAATCGGATTGTCTGCCTCTGTAATATCACCAGTATCAAGTAAATTGGCATAAATAATATCCTTAACAATTTTATAACTCTACGATTCTCGCAACTTCGTCCGCTGTCTTTGCTTTGGTGTTTCCCTGGTATTCCCCAAAATACTGACGTCATTAAATGTGAATCATCTAGTAGGCATCCATGTTACAAATGCCTTGCATATGCGGACTTTGCTTTGACAGCAATCTGTAGCTGGCAATGAAGAAGTTGTTTTAGTAGTAGTTTTATATCGAATTAGCATGGATTAGTAAGTACTGTGATGTGCATCACAAATACTGTCTGACCCAGCCATGGCCGCTGGGTTGAATTGGCGGGATGGGGGCCAATAACTCAGTAGTGGATCCAGGGAGGCATGGGGCGCATGCCCCTCCCATTTTGCTTGCTTCTGATACTAACTTAGTCTAAGGGCTTGGGGCACATCATTACCAGTGAGTATAGCCACAACATGAATCTGGCACTATCCAAGAAGGGATGCAAGGTTCGTGAAGTACAAAACGTTATGTCTACCCTGCAGACCCTTGCTATATTCTTCAAATAATCACACAAGAGACAACGATGACTAGAGCAATCTAGAGAAAAGATCAACATCCAGAGGAAGTGTGAAGGTTTGATGGAAGTGGGTGTTGCAAGGATGAAACTACAAAATGTTTGTAATGACACGCTACACTGGAGAAGTTTCGTGAAATTTTTGAAGCCATCCTTGATTTCTTGACTGCAATTTTGAGAGCAACAAATGGAGTTCAAAAACAATGATTGATTTGGCGTACTCTTTGGCTTTTGGCCTACTCTTCGCAATCTCAAGCTTTGCATTCATCACTGCATGTCTGAGTACACAGTAGGCCTCAGCAAGCTGCTCCAGGGTTGTATGCAGGATGTTCTCTGGGCCTACGAAGAAGTCACCCTGGTAAAGGACATCTTTATCAACAGCAGACAAACTGCAGACACATAGTACAGTGAGGTCTACAAGATGAAAGAAGAGATGGCCAACTCTGCTGGGAAAGTGATCTCGGTTCCAAGGCGCAGAGGCAGACACCCCAGAAAAATACTTTCGGCACTTAGTATTCCTACCATTTCTAGACCACCTTCTCCAAGAATTGGACACGAGATTAAGTACGATCATGGGGAAAGCTGTGCTCGGTCTGAAGCTCCTATCCAACAACATAGGCAAGCTGACAGATGCTAACATAACTGACCTACAAGAATGATGTTGCCACTACCTGCCATCCCTAATGGGGTAAGACCACAGTTGACCTTCCTGTTTATTGTTTCACACGAATGTAGGGCGTATTAAATTGCGATATGTGAATTTAAAGAATTCATACGATGTGACATAAGTGCAATTGAGCAGGCATATTCACAGGTTTGTTTGTAGAAGCTATTGGCTGTGAAATGGTGCATTTTTTTTTAGAGTTTAAAAGGCGGAAGGATTTATGGGAATTTTTCTGCTATGGGCCACGTGGGCGCATGAATACAAGGCTATTTTTGTCAAAATTGATGGGCATCGCACGTCGGGGCGTTTTAAAAGAGCTGGAGGTATGTGATTTTGATAAAACTTGGTCAGCATGTCAATGAGATGATGGCATTTGCTGTGAAAACGTTTCAGAATTTTTAGTGGTCACGTTTTCTTATAATCTAACAAAACGTTAACATGGCCACCAATGCAATTTTCAACTGTGGTCTGACTCCAAATAGACGGAAGTCGGGGTCACAAACACGGTTATAAAATGTTGATGTGCTTATGTTTTGGTCGTTGTTATTAGCTTAATTGTGGATATTACACGTAATTTGGATGAAATTATTAGTTTGTTATAACAAATTTCTTATAATTTTTATAATTTGCAATTATGATAATATAATTAGGGCTCATATTTTGGAAAATAAATAAATAAATAAAAACGGTAGCTAACCTGTCCCATTTTGTGTGTGTTTGACTTAGACAATTGTCGGTGTCAGACTAGATAATATTATATTATTATATATATGTTATAGATTCCATCTAGTGAACAAGATCATTACTGGTTAAACGCCGCTAATATTTAAACTGTTTAACAGTCTCCCTTAGGAGGTGTCTTATAACCTATCTACTAAATATAAAACATGTCAAATAAATGTACATTTTAGTTTTGTACTATAACGTTTGATGTGCACGAGCTGATATATTGCGCAAGTTGATGTTTAATATGATATTTCATTGCTAATAAATATAATTTTTTTATTTTTCATATGCTAAAATAGCATTATAGAAATTGTGGTAAGCTAAAAGTGTACAATAAGCAATTTTTAATATCAACAAAAACTGTTGCCTTTCCAAAATGTCTATTCACCACATATCAATACCAATTTCATGTTGTGTGCAGTACTTTGCAACCCTAACCGTAGCTAACCCCATCTTTAGCTAACCACATGAATGGTTAACCCCATCTCTAGCTAACCCCATCCCTAGCTAACCTTAACTCTGAAGTGGTTAACATAAGATATAATCATTCCCATAGGCACAGGTTGATAGGAAAAGTGAACAGTTTGCTTGGAAAAGGCAGACAGCAGTAGCAATCACGAACATCATGATACAGATCGGATGCCAAAATGGAAAGTTTGCAAAAATTAGGGGGTATGACATAAGTATGTGACGGAACAGGTAACCATTTTGGACTAGAGCGATCATTGGTGGTATTTGTCTTGTGGCTCAGTGCATTAGCAACATTGTGCAACAAATTTGGACAGAATAGTTGTATTTTGGTTGTGTCACACCCACTGGAAGCACTGCGTAGATCAGCATTTTCAAATCTGGCCGCGACTGGCATCTGGTCATGTGATACCCTTTTATGGTGGCGTATCGAAATCAAGCCGTTCGCCTTGTATCTTATCAACTAGAAGTATGAAAGCAGTCACATAAACAATAAAATTGGACAAACCTGAATCATTGGAATTTACCCTAAATCCTGTTAAATGTAAAAAATGTCAAATTTTCTTACAAAGTTATGCCACGTTTGGTTTAAAATCAAGCAATTATATGAATACTAATTTAAAAATAAACTCATTAGTATATTCAAAGGGACATTAAGCAGGCTTCATTGGTTCGCAGTGCTATGTAAATCTAGTGTACATGATCTATGATTTATCAAGTGTCAAAATCGACCTATAATTAAATTATGTGACTGGTTTTCAGCTAATAATACGGACAAAGAATTGTTTAGACTTGGCTGTCAAACAAATAATAATGACTTGACAAGTAGGAGTGTTCCATAATGTGTCTACATATACACTGTGCCGCAACTTGACATAAAATTTGACACTTTCTGAAACAAAAAAATTCCCTATTTGGGGTAAGACCACAGTTGACCTTCCTGTTTATTGTTTCACACGAATGTAGGGCGTATTAAATTGCGATATGTGAATTTAAAGAATTCATACGATGTGACATAAGTGCAATTGAGCAGGCATATTCACAGGTTTGTTTGTAGAAGCTATTGGCTGTGAAATGGTGCATTTTTTTTGAGAGTTTAAAAGGCGGAAGGATTTATGGGAATTTTTCTGCTATGGGCCACGTGGGCGCATGAATACAAGGCTATTTTTGTCAAAATTGATGGGCATCGCACGTCGGGGCGTTTTAAAAGAGCTGGAGGTATGTGATTTTGATAAAACTTGGTCAGCATGTCAATGAGATGATGGCAGTTGCTGTGAAAACGTTTCAGAATTTTTAGTGGTCACGTTTTCTTATAATCTAACAAAACGTTAACATGGCCACCAATGCAATTTTCAACTGTGGTCTGACTCCTAATGTCTGTACAAGAACTGTCAAACTGTACTAGAAGAACTGGGATTCGTCAGAAGAAACAAGGCCCTAAAATCTACAGGAAACAATGAGTGCAACATCCAGTTCCATGTTCCTAAATCTTTTCCGTATTTTTCACTTGCTGATGCTATTATCAGTCACAAGTGCTGCAGTGGAGCGTGTTAATGCTGCACTCATGATGGTGAAAACCGTAATGCGGAGCACCACGCACCTGGATCGCCTCAGTGCGTTGGTGCTACTTCGTCTGCACAAAGACATCAAACTTGACATCCAAGCAATTATTGACAAGCACAAATGGAAGCTCCCAAGAAGGCTGTTTTTCATTAATCCTTGAGCGCCCATTGAACTGCTACTGAATGATGCACACTCACCATACATACGTACGTACAGTACACTAATCCATTAAATGTTTCAATGTGTTCCTTTAATTAATATGATGATAACATTTTCCACAGTGGTTCACAAATCATCCACGTGAGCAAACTTGCACCACATAATGGCTCAGAAAACACTGTATCAAGAATAGTAAATACAAGCCCCGGACCCCTTTGCATGGGTGGCTGCCCCCCTCCCCCCGTGGGCAAATCCTAGATCTGTAACTTGCAACTGTAACTGAATCGACGGGAAGTATTTTGAATCAGTAGTTGCCAATAAAAAGGTTTTTATTCAAACACTGATAATTAATTGGATTTACACTGGTGTTGTTCCAGGTCCTTTTGTGCATTAGCTTTGATGTGCCTTCCAGGTGTGGAATGCAGCAGTAAGTGTAACTTCAACAACTTCTATTAGGGAATCATATCTACAAAGTTATGTGTGATAGAACATTTTGTTGTTCCTATGAGTCTTCGGTACTATGTATAATTATGCAGAACATTTTGTTGTTCCTAGGAGTCTTCGGTACTATGTAAATTATGCAGAACATTTTGTTGTTCCTAGGAGTCTTTGGTACTATGTAAATTATTCAGAACATTTTGTTGTTCCTAGGAGCCTTTGGTACTATGTAAATTATGCAGAACATTTTGTTGTTCCTAGGAGTCTTCGGTACTATGTAAATTATGCAGAACATCTTGTTGTTCCTAGGAGTCTTCGGTACTATGTAAATTATGCAGAACATCTTGTTGTTCCTAGGAGTCTTCGGTACTATGTAAATTATGCAGAACATCTTGTTGTTCCTAGGAGTCTGCGGTACTATGTAAATTATGCAGAACATCTTGTTGTTCCTAGGAGTCTTTGGTACTATGTAAATTATGCAGAACATCTTGTTGTTCCTAGGAGCCTTTGGTACTATGTCAATTATGCAGAACATCTTGTTGTTCCTAGGAGTCTTTGGTACTATGTCAATTATGCAGAACATCTTGTTGTTCCTAGGAGTCTGCGGTACTATGTAAATTATGCAGAACATCTTGTTGTTCCTAGGAGTCTTCGGTACTATGTAAATTATGCAGAACATCTTGTTGTTCCTAGGAGCCTTTGGTACTATGTCAATTATGCAGAACATCTTGTTGTTCCTAGGAGTCTTTGGTACTATGTCAATTATGCAGAACATTTTGTTGTTCCTAGGAGTCTTCGGTACTATGTAAATTATGCAGAACATCTTGTTGTTCCTAGGAGTCTTCGGTACTATGTCAATTATGCAGAACATCTTGTTGTTCCTAGGAGTCTTCGGTACTATGTCAATTATGCAGAACAACATTCTTGTTGTTCCTAGGAGTCTTCGGTACTATGTCAATTATGCAGAACAACATTCTTGTTGTTCCTAGGAGTCTTCGGTACTATGTCAATTATGCAGAACAACATTCTTGTTGTTTATGTCTAATCTACTATTTATTAATTTATTGTAATGATTATGATGATACCCTTTGATTTCTTTGAAGATAGTAAATCATGATGATAAATCCCATGATTCAGTTCCTGAAAAAGGCAGCTGATGGTGGCTGAAAACAGTGAAAATGAGTGATGAAAATTTTTTCCAAGATACAATGTAATGATTGCGATAATGAAACAATTGGAAAGGCGAGTAATTAATGATAATGAATATTCTGTACAGGGGTGGGTCCAATTACACATAATTATATCAATTACAATTACATTAAAAAAATTATTTCAATTACAATTACACACATAATTTTTCAATTCAATTACAATTACACTGTTTCAAGTTCAATTACAATTACATTATGCGGAACCAAATATATTCAGCATTTGTGAATTATATAGTTTTGCACTTTTGCTGAATTTCAATATTTTGTACACAATTGATAAACAAATATAACAGTAATGATTGTAAATTGTTGAAGAATTGTGACTTTGAATTGTACTAAATAAAAAGACAGCCGTTTAAAACATATTTTTATTATATAAATATATATTTTAAATCTGGTATATAGACATTAATAAATTTTATATAGATGTTGATGTATTTATAAACTCTTTCAAATGTGTTCTATTCAAATCGATCTAGGTACTTGTCTTAACAGAGGGTACATGATTTTTGCTTATATAAAGACATTAGACAATGTCCACAAGGCCTCACCTCCTGTAGTTGCATAATCTGTCTTGGAAAGGAAAGCATGCTGTGTGGCTGTAGCAGTGCTAATTATTGTTTGCTGAGAGGGTGGATTAGCACCTGTCCAGGGCCCTGTGTACTCTAAGGGTCTCTAACCAGACTGCAAACTGGTGCAGTATTAAACAATTGTAGCCCAGACTGTCTCAGTTGAGTCAACATACTGAATTGATAACAACTAGCACAAGCTCTAAGTGGACTTTAACTCAGTGCTTCTCACTTGAAAAGATAATTCCTCTGGAAGACAACTTTGTGTAGCTTCACTGCATTCAAAAAGGGAATATCTCAGACATACACAATGTCATAAAATATTTGACTGTCAGGCTATCTGGTGTCAATACACCTACACAAGTGTGCACACTTTGTGCTTTTGTATTAAAAAACATACAAAACTGTGTTGATCTCAATGCTTGTAAACAATTATTTGTGCTAAATTCATATAAATCATAAATTAATGATTTTTTTGGAGTGATTTAAATAAAATGATTTAAATCAAACAACACTGAACCTGTATGAGACTTAAATTATATTTTATTGACAGTTTGTTCAAGTAGTTCGTGATATGAAACGTACTGTAATTAATTGTAATTGAAATAAATTTTCAATTATACAAAATATAACAATTACAATTACAGCACAACTTTTAAACCATAATCAATTACAATTACACACTTTTGTTGTAATCAATTACAATTACATGATTGGACCCAGCCCTGATTCTGTAATGACTGCAAATCTGCAACCCTGGGTGCTTATGTGCCAGCTTGTTCTGTCTTTCAATGTTGTGTGGTCCATGACAGAGCTCTGGTTAAATCATTTGAGTTCATACCAACTTTGTGTGATCTGTGCCAGCTGATTAAGGGGGGGCCATTCGAATATTGTGTAATGTCAGAGAGGGGTAGGGGTATATGCCTAAATGCCAAGACACTTCAAGAGGCAAGGGGGTGTTTACAATGCTGTTACGTAACACCACCAAGGTATGTATGTTTACAGTACTGTTATGTAACACCACCAAGGTATGTATGTTTACAATACTGTTACGTAACACCACCAAGGTATGTATGTTTACAATACTGTTACATAACACCAACAATGTATGTATGTTGACAATACTGTTACGTAACACCACCAAGGTATGTATGTTTACAATACTGTTACGTAACACCACCAAGGTATGTATGTTTACAATACTGTTACGTAACACCACCAAGGTATGTATGTTTACAATACTGTTACGTAACACCACCAAGGTATGTATGTTCATGAAATTCACAACTAGTGCCCATGTGATTTAAGGACTTGCTATTCACAGTGCATTAGTAACAATGTCAGCAGTTTAATCATCGTAAATACCAGACAAATCCATTATCCAAATATCATGCACTCCACTGTGCTTTTACATTTGCACTTTCATTTTAATGAAGGGGTTGTACAAGCGGGAACACGTTTGCACTATTTACCAGACAGTTCCCATTTTTTGCTGAAACTGTATTTATGATTTTACATTTCTGTCCTCATTTAACATAAAAAAACTGAATTACATGTGTTCTTTTATGATCAGATGTAGGATTATTTATCACTCTGTTTCCAAAATACTTAGCTACAGTTTTTTATTATAATGTTCTTGGCACAAGTCACCTCCTACAGTCATTTAATAGAAATCCTGTTCTTGACGTATGTGTACACATTAAATATTTAATATCTTCCAAAAATGTTACTGTTAGTTTATTATGTGAATTTTACTAACATTTCAATGTATTGAAAGAAATTACATTTAAAAGGTGACAAATATAGTTGCTGAATTGTTGTTGGAAATCAGAAAGTAATACAGCGGCATTGACACTTGAAGGGTTGTTTAATCATGTGTGCAGTACCATTGAATGTGATAATTATAGTGGTACTGATAATGATTAATGACATTTTAAGTTGTCATCATGATAAACATAATGATGTAACAATAACAACGAATGTTCCTTAATTAAATTCCAACCAGGTCCATTCCAGTGGTTGTCACAATTGCTGAATTGGTGGTGTGACTTGGTGTAAACAAATGCTAATTCACTATTAATTCACTGTTAATGCGGTCATTATGTGTGGAGGTTGCAAATGGGGCATTTCATTTGTGTAGTCATTCTATTTTGATTACGGACAAGAGGACATTGTGCTAATTGGCCATGATTCCTGCTGGGTGGGTCGCCCTTTAGCAGTCTCACTGTGACATTTAAAACACTCTGGCTCTTTACGTAGAAAACATTTTGTACCAGACAAACATTTGTACTCCAGTCAATAAAATTACTGTATCTTATGCATTGTTGTCACAGCCCCAGTCATTAGGTTTATTAAAGCTGATTATAATAATTATTATTTTGTACAAGTATATATAATAATTATTATTTTGTACAAATATATATAATAATTATTTTGTACAAGTAGATATAATAATAATAGTACGGAAAACACTATAAAATCCTTGGAAACCCAGACTCGGGCGCATCAGAATGAAAGGGTTCGGCAGTCTTATAATCAGTATACCCCTGTACAATGTTAAAGGTGCTTAATCAATTTGATTTTTTGCTTGTCTCATGTCAAAAGAATTTTGCGAAAAACCAAACCTACCTAGTATCTGCTACAACACGCTAGCTCGTTTGTGCAACTTTTGTATGTAGTTTTTGTGGAATCATCAGACAAACTATTAAATTAGTTAATGCTTGTTCAAGCATTAACTGAAGTGAAAATCGAAATGCTGAGAAATCATGATTTTCTTCCTTGGTGAAATTTTGTTACTTTGTCATGTGATCGGCGAGAGGATGGAGGTCATGCCCATGATCAGCCCTGACCCACACAGCGTTTACCATTTTGGATATCCACTATTTTGATCCTTACCAGATCTAACAGCTAAAGTCTATTCTTTCAATGATTTGAAAAAAATTGGCATTTCTTATTAAACAGACTGCGCACATTAGTTAAACTAGTCACACATCTGGACATAAATGAACTGGATTCGCAATGGGCTGAACCATTTGAGCAAGTAGCTTTACAGCTAATACCCTGGTGAGTAAAGATGGAAAATATGATAAGTGATGGCAAAAGTGTATAATGTTTCCTGCTGACATTTCAATGTATTGAAAGAAATTACATTTAAAAGGTGACAAATATAGTTGCTGAATTGTTGTTGGAAATCAGAAAGTAATACAACGGCATTGACACTTGAAGGGTTGTTTAATCATGTGTGCAGTACCATTGAATGTGATATCGAATCAATTTGACAGTTAAACAAGATAGTTTTCAAGATCTCTTAAAGGTGTATAGAGAGTCACATTTTTGCATCTCATGGGGAAGACAGTAACAGGAACAAGGAAGTGAATTCCAACCGAGAAAGCCCTAGTTCTTATGAAGTAGGTGTTGTAGGCCAGTAGCTACTATTTCAAGTCTATTTGTATTCTGTGTGGCTGCTTTTGTCTGATGGCACAGCTGGCTACTTACAGTGAATCATTTACACTGAGCATGTATGTCCATCTGTGAGATTGCAATCTGTGATGACCACCTGCTCAACCTATATCACTGTTAACATTGTCACCGTTAGCATTGTCACCATTGGCATTGTCACTGTTAGCATTGTCACCATTGACATTTTCACTGTTAGCATTGGTCTTAGTTAAGACTGAGGGCAACCACTCAGTACAAAAAGGTGAACTTTTTCCTACATATGTATTATGAGTCGGTTTATGATCCCCTTTAGGAGTCATGGTTACGGACCTGGTCCAGTGATGAGCTTGATAATAATCTGGTGCTAAAGATCATGATGGAAGTTTGTCTAACTAGATCTGGCTAGATTTAAATCTACTTTAGCATGACCAAAAATTTCTTGATCTTTAGACTTTTTGTCAGGCTTGCCAAAACTACATGCAGTTACTGTTGATCATTTAAAAGTGACAAAAACTTTGGCAGTCTGTAGAATATAATGTCAACTTCTTATCAAGCTGAAGGCATTATGTATAATTATTAATCTATTTCATTATAATGTAACTTACAGCTTCTTACTTGGGAGAACTTGGGAGAAAAAGTTCAACAAATGGGACACTGGGATTAGAATCCGTGTTTGCCAGATTAATAATTAATCACCTTAATAATAATAATAATTAGAGCACTTTTAGGGCGCCATGGATCCAGGTGACCCTGTTCAAAGGCACTGACACAAACATTGTTAAAGACAATCAAGATTTAAAAATAAATAAATTGTTAAATAAATAAAAACATAAAAAATATAGCAAATCTAAGTTCATAGCACTAAAAGTCGAATCAAGATAGTTTTCAAGATCTTTAAAGGTGTATAGCGAGTCACATTTTTGCATCTCATGGGGAAGACTGTTCCACAGGCGAGGAGCAGCGATGCAGAAGGCAAGATCACCATAATGGCGGAGATGTGCACTGTGTGCAGTCAGAAGAGAGTCTGATGAGGATCGGAATGTTCTGCAGGGTTGGTAGAACTGGAGCAGGTCTGGGATGTAGCTCGGCGCAAGCAGATGAAGGGCTTTGAACGTCATCAGTACGACCTTGTACTCAATACAGTACCGGACAGGAAGCCAATGGAGAGTCTCTAGGATGGATGTGATGTGGTCATAGCGACTGGCTCTGACCACAATGCGAACTGCCACATTCTGGACTCTCTGCAGCTTGTCCAGTAACTGATAATGTACATTATAAAGGAGGCCATTTCCAGTCGCGATATGACAAGGGAGTGAACCAGGAGTTAAGTGGCATGTTGTGTCAAGCAATCTATGATGGAGCGAATCTGATGTAGGTGAAAGTATGCTACCTGGCACAGTTTCGACACTTGATATTTCGTGCCAAGCTCACTGTCAAACATCACTCCGATGTTGCATGCGACGGCAGTAGACTGGAGGATGCTGTCACCGATGACGACATCAGTCAGACTGTGCTTGCTAGCCGAGCTCGGTGTAGTGATCACAAGCACTTCAGTCTTATTGTCATTCAGCTAAAGACGATGATGAGTCATCCATGCTTTTAGTTCTCCCACACATGCTTGGATGCGTGCCAGTGCAGCCATCTCATCATTGGTGTCCTTGATCTTAAATGAGACATACTATTGAGAATCATCAGCAAAGAGGTGGAAGTCAAGTCGATGCCAAATGGGTCCCGTGTAGAGTGTAAACAAAACTGGGCCAAGAACAGACCCCTGTGGCACTCCCTGGAGCAGCTCCGATGGGTCAGACTGGGTCTGGCCTAGGTGGACAGTCTGAGTTCTCGAAGTCAGGAATGACTCAAACCACTTGTGTGCGACGTCAATGACACCCGTGCTTCTCATGCAAGCCAACAGTAGTGTAAAATCTACAGTGTCAAATGCTGCTGTTAGATCAAGTAGGAACAGCAAGACACCCTTCTTGTTGTCCAGGGTCATCAAGATATCATTCTGGATTCGCATCAATGCAGTTTCAGTACTGTGATTCGGTTTACAGGCAGATTGGAATTTTTCCTGCAGATTGTTGCATGAGACGTGGTTAATGAGCCTGTTCAGCACTACCCTCTCTGTCAACTTAGAGATAAAGGACAGATTAGAGACAGGTTGAAAGTTTTTCATGACAATGAAGGCTTCTTGGCTTAAGGCTTAAGTATTCTATTTTGCCATTGCATCTTGCATTTCAGATGTATTTAACCCATCTGACTATGTGGAATCCATCAGGGATTGATTATGAAATAATTTTTTAATAATAATAGTAGTAATAAATAGCACGCATGACATGGAATATTGGATGCTTTTAATGCTTTCCCCAGGCACGTGGAAATAAATCTATTAGTATTATGCATGCTCTCTGCCAACTACAGGGTAAACATAACATTCACACCCGGCAGTGGTGAAAATAAGTCGACAGTGGTGACAGTAAGTCGACAGTGGTGACAGTAAGTCGACAGTGGTGACAGTAAGTCAGTGCATACTGGAGTCACATATTTTCAGGTAAAATTTTAAACATTTTATCACTGGGCTACTGCCAGTATACCATAATTATCCACCCATTTTGTACCTGGCTAACTGAGGAACTGGTCTAGTCACGATGCTCTTGCATAGATTGGGGTTTATTGGTGGCTGCATGGAGCAGATGTGTGCTACTGACATCACAGAAGAAGTACAGCTCATTAGGCAGTAGGTTTTAGTGTTAGTATTGGAAACATTGCTCATTGTCATCATGGATGTCATGGCCATAGTCATGATGAGTTATTTGTGTGTGTGTGTGTGTGTGTGTGTGCGCGCGCGCGCGCATGCACACGTGCGTGCGTGCATGCCTGCATGAAGTCAAGCCAATCTTTTTCCAGAGAACCCAGGAAAACAAGTACAACTTTAGCACAGGCAGTGATTTTACTCTAATGCTTTTTGTGATATTTGAGCAATGTACCACAGAGAGTGAGAGAACAAGACTGACGACTACCCCGGTAGGTTATATTGTGGACTTGTGGTTGCCAAACATGTAAATGAGCTTTAAAAAAACATGACAGTAGTTATATATGTGCCTTCTCTTCAGAAGGTCTTCTCCAATTTAGGCTGTAACACCAGCCAATTACCATTGCTTACAAAGCTTCTGTTGGTGTATTCTAGTGAGGCAGGCTTCTTTGAAAGTGTACTTCATAACTAGTGTTCTGTTAGAGATTTGGTACAAAACAGGACTATCAGTGCTCCAGCCAATATATTGAAATGGTGGCTTCATGAGTCCACAGCACATTGTTATCATGTTCCACTTGTAAATAAAGAATTATTTTTTATGTGCTGTGTCCTTGAAATGTTATCCAATGTAATAAATAAAGTTTTATATCATGAAAATTTGGAAACCTTGTTCTGCTTAAGATAAGTTAGATAGTTATGACTGTGTTAACAATTATTGGTGTCTATAATAATTTTTGTGTGATGAGAAAATAAGTAGTATACATTGAAACAATTTCATAAAAAAGAAAGAAAGGAAACGTAAAGAATATGCTTTTAAAGTTTAAACATTATGTAAAATTGTCATGCATTGCACAGTATCGCATTGTTTATGTACCAGGTATTAGTTTAATTTTGTTGCTATTTTTAAGCTAGTACAATTATGTTGTCACCTAGATAGTTACCGTAAAATGTATATCTTTTTAAGAGTTATAATTATAAATAGCTATTCCATTTAGCCAAGAGATAAATTTATTGTGACATTATCTGCAAACTACAATACTAGAAACATCATATGAGAGTAAATGCCATTGTACTGCTTGCCTTTCTGTCTGTGTGGGCTTTCTATAAACAACACGTACCCTCAAGATATAGTTCCCATTAAAATATTACTATCAACACATCTAACATGACTGATTTGCCTTTTTTTAGGTATTCCCGACATGACCACTGATGATTGACCCACAGACGGTGGTGACCTCTGTTGTGCTGCATCATGGGTAGCAGTTCGTCTAAGTTCCGCAAGCATCTGAACAACGGTGATGAATTCGCAGCATTGCAACTGTACAACAACAGTTCAGACCTGCGCAAGGCGCTTGACCCGAACTGTTCATATGGCGACACGTACAGCCACGACACGCCACTCCACCTGGCAGCCAGACATGCCATGAAATCATTACTACGGTCAGTGGTTGAATTCTACATGGGTAATAATCAATTCTGTGCATATTCCAAATCATACTAGAATTGTTGTGTCTTGTATGTAACACAATATTAAGATTTGATCTGCAGGGAAAGACAATAGGTTTTGAGTTACACATTATTAATTTACCCATCTCAGTATCATTTAATAATATTAAATGATACCAAGATGGGTTTGACATACAGTACTGTTCCATAATTTATTTCTAACTTTCACTTGAAGTGTTGGAAACAGTTAGAAATTCTGTGCATATGGCGCATCGTGCATGACCGTCATCGCCACATTGGTTATAGGCCTACTCTGTAGGATTTAATAACAACGTCAGTGCATTTGTTCCTCAGTATGTTTGAATTCTGTGCAGCTTGGATGCACACAAAACATGTCTGGGACGTTTTGTTATTCTGCTGAATATTAATCTGATATAATTATTTTGCTCTGCGAAATGATAGGAATTCATGGAATTAATTTATCAGGCATGCCGAAAGATGTGTGATGTATATTCTGAGAAACTCCATAATCAGAACTACATGGAATCTTACACAAATCATGGAAGGCAATTAAATCATGTTTTTGCACCAACTGATCGACACCTCTTGGAAGATTTTCTTATGCTTGTACTGATTGGTTGATACCTCTTGGAAGATTCTGTTATGTTTGCACTGATTAGTTGAAGAAACTTCAGTAAATTTGACATGATGGTGATAAGCCCTCAATATGAAACTCAGTAGTTGGCTAATTTAAAGATGTTCCCTACAATATGTATGTTGTCAAGCCATGTGAGTTAATGTTTTGAAATTATCCCTGCAGGATCTTTCTGAATGAGTTAGGGGGTAATCCCAACAAGAAAAACATTCGAAATGAGACTCCGATGCATTGCCTGGCGGTCACCTCCAATGGCAGCACGTTCTCCGTGCAGCAACGTCGGGCCGAGTGCCTCACCCTACTGTTGCACTGGAGGGGCGCAGTCATGGCTGATGGGGCCGTCGAGAAGGTCGACTTGGATGCTGAGGATGAGGTGATTTTTTATGTCTTGGATACCCTTGTTACTTTCACAAAAAGTATAATTTTTAACGTGGTTCAATTTTGTTTACTATCTAGAAGTTGTAAAATGTTTGATTTAACTTAAAGGGTTGGACATATGGTTATTTGAGGATTGGACATATGGTTAGTTTATCTAACGTCATATATATTTGATAACCCTATGAAAATGTTGTTACAAGATATGACAAATCTGAGAATTCCTAGTTGCTGTTCAACACATTTGGAGAAACTCTCCAGCATTAAGTTGCTGGTACACACCACTCTTCAATTACTTATTCCATCTGGCATTATAAATTGATGTCAGCCAGGCAAATACTTATTCTATCCTGCAATTTAATTGGTGCCAGCTGGTCAAATTCTTATTTCATTTAAAGCGAAACAAAAGTCATGGTTTGGGGGCAATGCACCTAAAACTAACAATTTGTGGTTACTCTCCAGACTATCACACTAGTGGTTTTCTCAGAATTGGGAGATTCTTGTCAGATCATAATTATACTGGGGGCTGACATGTTTATTGGGTTCTAACAAATTGACTCTCCAGTGAAACGCATCTTCGATTTCGGAAGCAATGCAAACTCTCAATCTAGTGCATGCCCAAAACCATGATTTTTGTTTTACTTTAACAACTAGAAGGTAGTTACAGAATCTCAGTTAATCCTGCAACGTAAATTGTCACTGGTCAATTACTTGGTCCATCTGATATTGTAAGTCAAATACTTGTTCCATCCAACAATGTAAAATGGTTTCACCTGGTCAAATACTTGTTCCATCCAGCAATGTAAAATAGTTCTACCTGGTCAAATACTTGTTCCACTCAGTAATGTAAAATGGTCAAATACTTGTTCCATCCAACAATCCAGTAGCGATTTTACGGTTACTATAATTATAGGGCCTACAGCTTTGAATATTTATATTGTATTTTCAACGTTCTGTGTCTTACAGAAACAGAACACTCCCTTGCACTATGCGGCTTCATCTGGTATGAAGCGATTTGTCGAGGTACGTGTTGTTAACATGTATATGTATAATTTATGATGTTTTGCAATTTTTAGTTAACCATGCATGCATCAAAGTAGGGAATTGTCAGCCATAGATGAGTGTTAAGTTGGTTGTATGATGTGTCAACCACAGATGAGTGTTAAGTTGGTTGTACGACTTGTGTCAGCCATAGATGAGTGTTAAATTGGTTGTACAACATGTGTCAGCCATAGATGAGTGTTAAGTTGGTTGTATGACGTGTCAGCCATAGATGAGTGTTAAGTTGGTTGTATGACCTGTCAGCCATAGATGAGTGTTAAATTGGTTGTGTGATGTGTCAGCCATAGATGAGTGTTAAGTTGGTTGTATGACATGTCAGCCACAGATGAGTGTTAAGTTGGTTGTACAACGTGTCGGCCACAGATGAGTGTTAAGTTGGTTGTGTGATGTGTCAGCCATAGATGAGTGTTAAGTTGGTTGTGTGATGTGTCAGCCACAGATGAGTGTTAAGTTGGTTGTACAACGTGTCGGCCACAGATGAGTGTTAAGTTGGTTGTGTGATGTGTCAGCCATAGATGAGTGTTAAGTTGGTTGTGTGATGTGTCAGCCATAGATGAGTGTTAAGTTGGTTGTACGACATGTGTCAGCCATAGATGAGTGTTAAATTGGTTGTGTGATGTGTCGGCCATAGATGAGTGTTAAGTTGGTTGTATGACGTGTCAGCCATAGATGAGTGTTAAGTTGGTTGTATGACGTGTTATATGTCACAGATTCTCGTGGCTCATGGAGCACCCCTGTTCTCGGAGAACACCCTGAAACAGACACCATGTGACAGCGCTGAGAAGTCTGGCCATGGAGAGATTGCTCTGTATCTCGAGTCAAAGATGGTCTTCTCTGTAAGTCATATTTACATCTTGATCTCATGAGAGAAGTGTTGTTGAGTGCAGTGTTTGGTTGAACAGAGTGGTTTTGGGAGATGAGTTGTCAAGTGCTGTGTTGGGTTGAACATAGTTGTTTTGGGAGATGAGTTGCTGGGGGCTGTGTTGGGTTGAACATAGTGGTTTGGGGAGATTAGTTGTTGGGTGCTGCAATGGGTTGAACATAGTGGTTTGGGGAGATTAGTTGTTGAGTGCTGTGTTGGGTTGAACATAGTGGTTTGGGGAGATTAGTTGTTGAGTGCTGCGATGGGTTGAACATAGTGGTTTGTGGAGATTAGTTGTTGAGTGCTGTGTTGGGTTGAACATAGTGGTTTGGGGAGATTAGTTGTTGAGTGCTGCAATGGGTTGAACATAGTGGTTTGGGGAGATTAGTTGTTGAGTGCTGTGTTGGGTTGAACATAGTGGCTTGGGGAGATTAGTTGTTGAGTGCTGCGATGGGTTGAACATAGTGGTTTGGGGAGATTAGTTGTTGAGTGCTGTGTTGGGTTGAACATAGTGGCTTGGGGAGATTAGTTGTTGAGTGCTGCGATGGGTTGAACATAGTGGTTTGGGGAGATTAGTTGTTGGGTGCTGTGTTGGGTTGAACATAGTGGTTTGGGGAGATTAGTTGTTGGGTGCTGCAATGGGTTGAACATAGTGGTTTGGGGAGATTAGTTGTTGAGTGCTGTGTTGGGTTGAACATAGTGGCTTGGGGAGATTAGTTGTTGAGTGCTGCGATGGGTTGAACATAGTGGTTTGGGGAGATTAGTTGTTGAGTGCTGTGTTGGGTTGAACATAGTGGCTTGGGGAGATTAGTTGTTGAGTGCTGCAATGGGTTGAACATAGTGGTTTGGGGAGATTAGTTGTTGGGTGCTGTGTTGGGTTGAACATAGTGGTTTGGGGAGATTAGTTGTTGGGTACTGTGTTGGGTTGAACAGAGTGGTCTTGAGAGATGAGTTGTTGGGTGCAGAGTTGGTTGAAAAGAGTGGTCTTGAGAGATTAGTTGTTGAGTGCAGTGTTGGGTTGAACGGAGTGGTCTTGGGAAATGAGTTGTTGAGCGCTGTGTTGGGTTGAATGGAGTGGTCTAACAAGATTTGCCATCCAAGCCAAAGGCCCAGATGGCAAGTGGACAAGGAAGCCATTGGCTTATCGAGAGTCCAACAATGTTCATCTACTTATAACCCGCCCTCCTGAGATATGTGTCAACCTTGTTTTTAAACATATTCACGCTGCTAGCAGTTACACAATCTGTAGACAATTTGTTCCATTCATTTATTGTCCTCTGTGAGAACGAGTGCTTCCTGATGTCCAATCTACATTGATCCTTTACTAATTTTACCTCATGTCCTCTAGTTCTGCTATCCTTCTTGAGTGAGAAAAACATATTTCTATCAATATTTTCATACCCATTCAATATCTTAAAAACTTCAGTTTGATCTCCTCTTAACCTCCTTGTCTCTAGAGTTGTTAAACCACATTCTTTCAGGCGTTCTTCATAACTAAGGTCTCTCAGTTCTGGAATCATTTTAGTTGCTCTCCTTTGTATGCGTTCAAGCGTATCTATTTCCTTCTTTAATAGAGAGATGCGTTGTTGGGTGCTGTGTTGGGTTGAACAGAGTAGTCTTAGGAGATGAGTTGTTGAGTGTTGTGTTGGGTTGAACAGAGTGGTTTTTGGAGATGAGTTGTTGAGTGCTGTGTTGGGGTTAAACAGAGTGTTCTTGGGAGATGAGTTGTTGAGTGCTGTGTGGAGTTGAACAGAGTGTTTTTTGGAGATGAGTTGTTGAGTGCTGTGTTGGGTTGAACGGAGAGGTCTTGGGAGATGAGTTGTTGAATGTCTCTGGTGCAACATCTGGTGCGTAGTGATTTCCAAATGAGGTTAACACACACAGCGGTGACACTTGAAGTTCTCCGATAGTCACCAGCGACAAAATGAGCTGTGGAACGCTGCACTTGTTCAACTTTCTGAATATCTGTCTTGGTGTGGGGTAACCAGATGCAAGTAGCGTACTCAAGCATCACATTATGCGGTGCATAGAACTTGATGATGGTATTAAGGTAGCTGGGGTGGCTATTATATGCTTGTCTTGAATTGAATTGTTTCAGTAGAAGTTTTTAAGATAAATTAACCATTTCTGCACAGATTGTAGTTGAAATATTATATAATATGCCAGATGAAAAAAGTTTTTTTTTTTTTTTATGTTAAACCTTTTTGGTAAATGTGGAAAAAAATAGTCACAAAATGCAAAATTATATTATTTTGAGAAAATCCCTAAAGAAATAAATGACATACATATAAGTATGACAGTTTCACTGATAACTTTATGGAAAATTTGGGTTAACATAAACAAATTACGTGTGCTACACTACCTTGAATAAGTTCGCAAAAAGTTTAATGACAGCCTAAAGTGGCAGGGTATTTTTGACACAAGCCCTTCACCAATCGTAATTCAAATTCGTGTAATATTGCCTACATTTACGATGCATCCATATGCCAAACTGCAGCTTAGTAAGTGTTGTTGTTTTTCTAGAAAAAGTAAATTAAGCATCATTTCCTGGTTGTTAGTTATAACAGAAATGTCAATAGATACGTGTAGCATGCTTGAAATGTGACGTTTTTCACTGGTGTTTTATGTATTGTTGAAAAAAAATATAATGGCCATTTATAATATTGACATGTCCCCTTAATTTTCCGCCACAATGGCCCTTCAGTCTGTATTTGTAATGTGTTGTCGTCTACGATCAGGTTATGCCAGCCATCTAACAAACACGTGGCAGGGCATTTTTACGATCATTTTGATTGGCCCGTTATCTGCGGGGTCACATCTACATAGCCATTTCCATTATAGCGTCATAGGCACAATAAACTACATTAGCGCTGATATTCGCTGGTTTAAGGAACATGATCTAGTTAGGGAGATATAGTACTGATGTGTACTGGAATCACAGTAACTACAGCAAATGATTAAAGCTGGTTCAAAGATCAATGCACAGTCATTGCACAAGCAGAACTTTGTTACTATGGAAACATTATCAGCGTTTCTAAGAAGTCAGGAGGAGTTCCAAAAGGACTGATTATTTGTGGTGTCGATATTCAGTTCAGTATTTCCTAGCATGTTACGAGGAAAAAAAACAATAAATCAATTGACCCGTTAGACGCCCTAGCTACAGTCTAGCCTCATTATAACGCGGTGGTCGGGGTCCACGACTTCGGACCGCGCTGTACACGAGGCGCGTTAGGTGTTCTCATATCTGCCACCAGGGAGCTACTAAACAGCAGCGATCGCCACCCGCTGCACCAAGTATGTTCTCATATCTGCCACCAGGGAGCTACTAAACAGCAGCGATCGCCACCCGCTGCACCAAGTCCATGAACGCTGTCGAAGCCCTGTGTGCTTGCAGCACTGTCTTATACGCCAACACTTTATGGAACTTATTAAACTTATACTAGCATCAACGTGTATTATTTTTACAAAGTCACACCCTGTTGATTCTTGAGCTGAATAAAACAAATGTATGTATACCGTTATGGAATAGATCTACTACGATGATGATGTACTGGACCAATAGGCTTACGAATCGAAAATAATAACCTGGATCTGAGCAGCCGAAAACGTATTTGATTTGACAAACGTAGCATGTAAGCTGATAAAACACAGAAAACGACAATAGGTAGAATTAATAATTGCTTAATTTCGTCTTTCAACCGATCTCGACCGAAGCATAAATTGATTACGCACTACTTAACATCGATTCATCGTTTCATATGCGGATGACGAACTCGTATTTTCACGCACCGGCAGAGCCTTGGATTAGGAATTTGGCATGTTGGTTTCGCGTTGCGAAAAAGATTCAATTTACGATGTAATGGAAGCATATCATTTCACCCAAGTGTTATGTTGGTATTGCATGCTAAATGCATTTAAAACGGTTGATCTGATTCTTACGCGAGGCATATTTGTGAATCTCGATTGCAATTTATAAACCGTCAAAGCGAAGCCAACGACAGCGATTGATGTCGGCGACAGCGCAAAACAAACAACACGTTGATACTGGTTCATTGACATTGTTCGTCTAATGTTTCTTGAGAATTGTCAAAGCAATTCTAAGTAGGTTTAAGCAGGCCCATTTGGCATTTTCCCCTGGCGGCATAAAATCGGGGTCCACGACCGACCACGTTATATCTGAATCCGCGTAATAACGTCGCGTGTAATAATGAGGCGCGACTGTACCTTAATTCTAAGATACTAATTTGAACCTGACCAAAGGCAAAAGGAAAAAGGATAATATTGTGACGAATTGGAAAATACATATTTATCTCTCCAATGTTGGGTGCTGTTTTGGGTTCCCTAAGGTAGTTGAAGCTGTTGTTTATATTATATGTATTGTATGGTGTGTAATTGTGTATGCCAGTGAAAACTGTAGGAACTGATTGATGTGCGTGTCTTGTAGAATGTTGATAACAACGAGGAGGAAATGGAGGAGATTCTGGAACAGATAGAAACAGAAGAGGTACGTTTTAATTCCACGTATATTTAATGAAATTTTTTGATTTTATTTGTGATTATGCTTTGTCTAACAGCGTAAGAGCATGTTTATAGAAAAATGCAAAAATTTTGTAATCTGTTTAGCCATTTTGGCTAAAACCCCCAAATGTTTGTTTAATCAAATACATATTTCTTTAGCCTAATTGTTTAATATGCATCAAAAAAACAATAAACGCTCATGTATTCTGCATGCTTTTCAATGAAAATGCTGGTGGTCAAATTGGCTCAGATGTGTAACTTTTGTTTAGCCAGATCCGATGCCAAGTGGCCAGTGGCCCAAATGGCCACTGACAGCACTAGCCTAGACGTGACACAGACATAGGTTGTGTTATTGCAATGTCAACATGTTTTGACAGACGTACAGTGGACTACGAGCCCAGGACTTGCAGGAAGCCAAGGATCAATTGTTGGTGGAAACTTCTGATATGCTGCGAGTGCCACTGTTCACTGCAGAGGCACTGCTCCGTAACCATGGTTTGTATTCTTCCACATTCCATCTTCTAGTTATAAATGTCTTTGGATATAGCTTTCAGAACTATTATTAAAACTCCACCTACAACTGATTTAACCCATTAAGAATCAGATTTGTTGATGCTAAGATCTGTAGTGTGTGATTAGTTTAAGTATTAAGCACTGTCAGTTTTTTTAATGAGTTTGTACTTTTGTTGAAGTCGGTGATTTTTGATAGTTAGATCGGGTAACTTTTGGAGGTGTGAATAGCCTTATGCTATACACTTAACCAGATTTGACAAGATTTATCATCCAAGACAAAAAACAGATGGCAAGTGGACAAAGAGAGTCCAACAATTCATCTATGCGTAACCTGCCATTCTAAGAAATTTTTTTATTTTGTTTTTAAACACTCAAGAGTTGTGAAGGTTTGTGTTGGTTACTCATAATGGACCTAGGAGATGATTTGTGAAGGGCTGTGTTGGTTACTCATAATGGACCTAGGAGATGATTTGTGAAGGGTTGTGTTGGTTACTCATAATGGACCTAGGAGATGAGTTGTGAAAGGCTGTGTTCAGGATTGTTTGAGTTAAATCATTTGATTAAAATCATTGATTTAAATCACTCCAAAAAAATAATTTATTTATGATTTTTGTTACTTCTGATTTTTTTAATCACTGATTTATATGAATTTAACACAAATAATTGTTTACAAGCATCGAGATCAACAAAGTTTTGTATGTTTTTAATACAAAACACAAAGTGTGCACACTTGTATAGCTGTATTGACACCAGATAGCCTGATAGTCAAATATTTTATGCTATTCCCTTTCTGAATGCAGTGAAGCCACACAAATTTGTCTTCCAGAGGAAGTATCTTTTCAAGTCAGAAGCCCTGAGTTAAAGTCCACTTAGAGCTTGTGCTAGTTGTTACCAATTCAGTATGTTGACTGAACTGTTTAATACTGTACCAGTTTGTATTCTGGTTAGAGACCCTTAAAGTACACAGGGCCCTGGACAGGTGCTAATCCACCCTCTCAGCAAACAATAATTAGCACTGCTACAGCCACAGACACACAGCATGCTTTCCTTTCCAAGACAGATTATGCAAAGGGGGTGAGGCCTTGTGGACATTGTCTAATGTCTTATATATAAGCAAAAATCATGTACCCTCTGTTAAGACAAGAACCCAAATCGATTTGAATAGAACACACTTGAAAGAGTTTATAAATATAAACATCTATATAAATGTCCATTTACCAAATTTAAAAAAATCAAATAAAAAAAAAAATCCGATTTAAAAGAAAAAAATCCGATTTGTTTGATATTTTTTTAAATCATGATTTTTTTCAACCCTGGCTGTGTTGGTTACTCATAATGGACCTAGGAGGTGAGTTGTGAAGGACTGTGTTGGGTTACTCAGAGTGGTCGCGGGAGATGTTGCTCGAGGCGTGGATGGATGACGCGATCGCTTGCTGTGACAAGTGTGGGGTTCAGCCGCCAGTGTCCGTGCTTGAGGAAGAGGCAGTCAGTGCCAGCGGTTGCCAAGGCGACACCATTGACAATGAACTACTGACCCCAGTTGCGATCGTATCCAGCCAACTGGCAGACAGAGAAGTGAGTGTTCCGGTATTGATGGACAAACTTTGTCATCTTTGGAAAGAAAGCTGTTAAATTCTAAAAGGTTAGGTGGAAATGTTGGAACTTGTTAAAACAGTGAGGTTTGACACTACACAATAGGTTTTATGGGGATAGGGGGTTAGTAGCTGTTTTGTTTAGTGTCATACATCAGTGTATTTTTTCCCCAAAATATCACTCATACGGGGCTGACTTTGAGCACGTACAGCAGTTTTATGTTATGATGGCCACCTGGCAAATGTGATGGCTGAAGTGCCACCCGGCGAATGTGATGGCTGAAGTACCACCCGGCGAATACAAAGTTGCCAAAGTTACACACAGGTCAATTTAATTTAAAGTTTCATGTTGCAAGGGGGTGTGAAGGCGAGAGTATGAGAGGGGGTGTGAGGGTGAGTATGAGAGAAGGTGTAAGTGTGAGGGGTGTGATGGTGAGTGAGAGGGGGTGTGAGGGTGAGAGGGGTTGTGAGTGTGAGAGGGGTTGTGAGTGTGAGAGGGGTGTGATGGTGAGAGGGGGTGTGAGGGTGAGGGGTTGTGAGGGTAAATTATAGTGGTTTTGTGTAGTGTCAAACATTGGTGTTTTGAGATCGTCTCTTAGTAATATAACATTGATATTAAAGTATTTGTTTTGTGACATTTGTTGATAATGAGATGTCTGTGGGCAGTGTATCATCTGCCATTGATGTAACGTATGTTACACCTGTTCGTATTGTGACACCACTTTGCTGTGTGACATGTATCATATCTGTTGTCACATCTGTTTGCATTGTGAATGTGTGATATCTGTAGATATTATGATATCCACCTGCATTATGTGATGCCATTAGCAGTGTGACATTTTTTGACATTGTGACAGTTGAGTTGTTTCAGTGTGACCTGTTGACATTGTAATACTTTTTTAGTGTGACATCTGTTGATGTTGTGACACTTTCCAGTGTGACATCTGTTGACATTGTGACACTTGTTTCAGTGTGACATCTGTTGACATTGTGACATTTGTTTCAGTGTGACATCTGTTGACATTGTGACACTTATTCCAGTGTGACATCTGTTGACATTGTGACACTTGTTTCAGTGTGACATCTGTTGACATTGTGACACTTGTTTCAGTGTGACATCTGTTGACATTGTGACACTTGTTTTAGTGTGACATCTGTTGACATTGTGACACTTGTTTCAGTATGAAATCTGTTGAGTCTGTTGACATTGTGACATTTGTTCCAGTGTGACATCTGTGCATGCATGGTAGCGATGACAGAGGACCCAGTGCCCATGGCGTGTGCCCACCAGTTTTGCAGGGCTTGCTGGGAGAGGTCAGTATATCATTGAAAACAATACTACTAGTAAAGTACACTTTGGAAAAACATTTTAGATATGGAAAAAAGTTAGAACTGAAGGGCACAAAATAAATAGATGCAAAATGTTTTAAATGTAAAAAAAGAAGTTGCCTTTAGAGCTTTTGGGATTTCCCCCAATAATAATTATTAATTTAAGTATTATGATGCAATGTAGCAGTGGGTGCCTTCGTAAGGATGTAAGTGCTATAGAAGTCCTGTTATAATTATTATAATCGTGAGAAAAGGAAAGACTTTCAGTTGTGATTCATTGCTAGATGCTGTTCTGCTTAGCAGTGAAGCATTCATGTCCTGCTATTTGTTCTGTGTCTGCTACAAGATGTATGTGGCATATTACCAGTGTCTATAGCAGCCCGTGTCTTTCTGTAGGTACCTGACGGGGAAGATTCAGGACGGGGAAGCACACAGCATCACCTGTCCAGGATTCCAGTGCACAAAACTTGTCCCGGTGGAAGTGATAGAAACATTGGTGTCCCGCGATATCGCCAGACGATATCTTCAGTTTGATATCAAGGTTAGTATCTTAAGATCTATATCTGTTTGTGTTTTAAGTGTGAATGATTGGCTTGTTTTAGCCAATTGCAGAGACAAATCTTCAAATGTATTTTTTTTGTCAATATATATTGAAATGTTATTGGCTAATGGTTATGTAAAGTGCCAAGCCAACAAAATCCTGCTAGTTGAAGAATGTGAACTAGAATGTTTAATAATGATAAATTATGTATACTAAGGACGTGTTGTACATAAAAACTAAAAAAAATTGTAATTAAATTGATCTGATGTTTTGTCGTTCAGTTCAGGTCAAGTTGAATCATAACTTATTGGCTACATACTGCTAAAACATCAGCACTGTTCACCCTCCGCCATCCATATCCATGGACATAACGTACATCAGATATATAGAACAGTTCGGCCACATCCCAACATGTTCCATATAATGAGAGTCGACTGTGTAATGAGATAGTGTGGTAGTAATACAATGTGTGTACAACAATGAGATTAGTAAGAGACTAAGGTGAAACTTCTGATGATCCTCATTCACTCTCGCAACATCTCCTTTCTCTGCAGGCATTTGTCGACAGCAACCCTTCCATTAAGTGGTGCCCCTTTCCCGGCTGTGGGAGAGCCGTTCGTCTTCCCGAATCGGACAACCCTCTCTCCCCAACTTTCCGTGGACTTAATGACATGAGTAGCGCAACTGACACGTCGCATGCCGTCGACTGTGGCAGTGGTCACATGTTCTGTTGGTGAGTGGGTCATACAAACATTGTCACTTCCCACGTTGTTGTGCCTGGTACTAATGTTATCTTATCTCACTAGTAAGTGAAATGTAGGGCGCAGTGGCGTAGTGGTTAGAACATTGGACTCTCAATCGAGAGAACCCAGGTCCGAATCCTCTTGCTGCCAGTTTGAAACTTTGCAATTTCGTTCAAACCACGTTGTCTCAATTCACTCAGCTGTAAATGAGTACCTGGCTACAAACAGTAGTGGATATGTGAACGAAGAGTCTTTGTGCAGTAATTGCAGCATTGCTGAATTCTTCCCAGAGAAGTCAAGATGGTGTTGGAATGAACAGATCTGACAAGGGGTGAAGTGTAAAGCGTGTTGAACAGTCCCAAAGACTGGATACCATGCTATATAAGAATGTACCTTGAGTACAAATATATGTCATGTACAGGTTACCATGAGCCAGCCAGTTGTACAGAGTGTCTGTGTGTTTCAGGGAGTGTCTAAGAGAGACCCATGAGCCAGCCAGTTGTACTGAGTGTCTGTGTGTTTCAGGAAGTGTCTGGGAGAGACCCATGAGCCAGCCAGTTGTACTGAGTGTCCGTGTGCTTCAGGGAATGTCTGGGAGAGACCCATGAGCCAGCCAGTTGTACTGAGTGTCTGTGTTTCAGGAAGTGTCTGAGAGAGACCCATGAGCCAGCCAGTTGTACTGAGTGTTTGTGTGTTTCAGGAAGTGTCTGGGAGAGACCCATGAGCCAGCCAGTTGTACAGAGTGTCTGTGTGTTTCAGGGAGTGTCTGAGAGAGACCCATGAGCCAGCCAGTTGTACAGAGTGTCTGTGTGTTTCAGGGAGTGTCTGGGAGAGACCCATGAGCCAGCCAGATGTACTGAGTGTCTGTGTGTTTCAGAGAGTGTCTGAGAGAGACCCATGAGCCAGCCAGTTGTACAGAGTGTCTGTGTGTTTCAGGGAGTGTCTGGGAGAGACCCATGAGCCAGCCAGTTGTACTGAGTGTCCGTGTGTTTCAGGGAGTGTCTGGGAGAGACCCATGAGCCAGCCAGATGTACTGAGTGTCTGTGTGTTTCAGAGAGTGTCTGAGAGAGACCCATGAGCCAGCCAGTTGTACAGAGTGTCTGTGTGTTTCAGGGAGTGTCTGGGAGAGACCCATGAGCCAGCCAGTTGTACTGAGTGTCTGTGTGTTTCAGGAAGTGTCTGGGAGAGACCCATGAGCCAGCCAGTTGTACTGAGTGTCCGTGTGCTTCAGGGAATGTCTGGGAGAGACCCATGAGCCAGCCAGTTGTACTGAGTGTCTGTGTTTCAGGAAGTGTCTGAGAGAGACCCATGAGCCAGCCAGTTGTACTGAGTGTTTGTGTGTTTCAGGAAGTGTCTGGGAGAGACCCATGAGCCAGCCAGTTGTACTGAGTGTCTGTGTACTTCAGGGAGTGTCTGAGAGAGACCCATGAGCCAGCCAGTTGTACTGAGTGTCTGTGTTTCAGGGAGTGTCTGAGAGAGACCTGTGAGCCAGCCAGTTGTACAGAGTGTCTGTGTGTTTCAGGGAGTGTCTGAGAGAGACCCATGAGCCAGCCAGTTGTACAGAGTGTCTGTGTGTTTCAGGGAGTGTCTGGGAGAGACCCATGAGCCAGCCAGATGTACTGAGTGTCTGTGTGTTTCAGAGAGTGTCTGAGAGAGACCCATGAGCCAGCCAGTTGTACAGAGTGTCTGTGTGTTTCAGGGAGTGTCTGGGAGAGACCCATGAGCCAGCCAGTTGTACTGAGTGTCCGTGTGTTTCAGGGAGTGTCTGGGAGAGACCCATGAGCCAGCCAGATGTACTGAGTGTCTGTGTGTTTCAGAGAGTGTCTGAGAGAGACCCATGAGCCAGCCAGTTGTACAGAGTGTCTGTGTGTTTCAGGGAGTGTCTGGGAGAGACCCATGAGCCAGCCAGTTGTACTGAGTGTCCGTGTGTTTCAGGAAGTGTCTGAGAGAGACCCATGAGCCAGCCAGTTGTACTGAGTGTTTGTGTGTTTCAGGAAGTGTCTGGGAGAGACCCATGAGCCAGCCAGTTGTACTGAGTGTCTGTGTATTTCAGGGAGTGTCTGAGAGAGACCCATGAGCCAGCCAGTTGTACTGAGTGTCTGTGTTTCAGGGAGTGTCTGAGAGAGACCTGTGAGCCAGCCAGTTGTACAGAGTGTCTGTGTGTTTCAGGGAGTGTCTGAGAGAGACCCATGAGCCAGCCAGTTGTACAGAGTGTCTGTGTGTTTCAGGGAGTGTCTAAGAGAGACCCATGAGCCAGCCAGTTGTACTGAGTGTCTGTGTGTTTCAGGAAGTGTCTGGGAGAGACCCATGAGCCAGCCAGTTGTACTGAGTGTCCGTGTGCTTCAGGGAATGTCTGGGAGAGACCCATGAGCCAGCCAGTTGTACTGAGTGTCTGTGTGTTTCAGGAAGTGTCTGAGAGAGACCCATGAGCCAGCCAGTTGTACTGAGTGTTTGTGTGTTTCAGGAAGTGTCTGGGAGAGACCCATGAGCCAGCCAGTTGTACTGAGTGTCTGTGTATTTCAGGGAGTGTCTGAGAGAGACCCATGAGCCAGCCAGTTGTACTGAGTGTCTGTGTTTCAGGGAGTGTCTGAGAGAGACCTGTGAGCCAGCCAGTTGTACAGAGTGTCTGTGTGTTTCAGGGAGTGTCTGAGAGAGACCCATGAGCCAGCCAGTTGTACAGAGTGTCTGTGTGTTTCAGGGAGTGTCTGGGAGAGACCCATGAGCCAGCCAGATGTACTGAGTGTCTGTGTGTTTCAGAGAGTTTCTGAGAGAGACCCATGAGCCAGCCAGTTGTACAGAGTGTCTGTGTGTTTCAGGGAGTGTCTGGGAGAGACCCATGAGCCAGCCAGTTGTACTGAGTGTCCGTGTGTTTCAGGGAGTGTCTGGGAGAGACCCATGAGCCAGCCAGATGTACTGAGTGTCTGTGTGTTTCAGAGAGTGTCTGAGAGAGACCCATGAGCCAGCCAGTTGTACAGAGTGTCTGTGTGTTTCAGGGAGTGTCTGGGAGAGACCCATGAGCCAGCCAGTTGTACTGAGTGTCCGTGTGTTTCAGGAAGTGTCTGAGAGAGACCCATGAGCCAGCCAGTTGTACTGAGTGTTTGTGTGTTTCAGGAAGTGTCTGGGAGAGACCCATGAGCCAGCCAGTTGTACTGAGTGTCTGTGTATTTCAGGGAGTGTCTGAGAGAGACCCATGAGCCAGCCAGTTGTACTGAGTGTCTGTGTTTCAGGGAGTGTCTGAGAGAGACCTGTGAGCCAGCCAGTTGTACAGAGTGTCTGTGTGTTTCAGGGAGTGTCTGAGAGAGACCCATGAGCCAGCCAGTTGTACAGAGTGTCTGTGTGTTTCAGGGAGTGTCTGGGAGAGACCCATGAGCCAGCCAGATGTACTGAGTGTCTGTGTGTTTCAGAGAGTGTCTGAGAGAGACCCATGAGCCAGCCAGTTGTACTGAGTGTCTGTGTGTTTCAGGAAGTGTCTGAGAGAGACCCATGAGCCAGCCAATTGTACTGAGTGTCTGTGTGTTTCAGGAAGTGTCTGGGAGAGACCCATTAGCCAGCCAGTTGTACTGAGTGTACGTGTGCTTCAGGGAATGTCTGGGAGAGACCCATGAGCCAGCCAGTTGTACTGAGTGTCTGTGTGTTTCAGGAAGTGTCTGAGAGAGAGACCCATGAGCCAGCCAGTTGTACTGAGTGTTTGTGTGTTTCAGGAAGTGTCTGGGAGAGACCCATGAGCCAGCCAGTTGTACTGAGTGTCCGTGTGCTTCAGGGAATGTCTGGGAGAGACCCATGAGCCAGCCAGTTGTACTGAGTGTCCGTGTGTTTCAGGAAGTGTCTGAGAGAGACCCATGAGCCAGCCAGTTGTACTGAGTGTCTGTGTGTTTCAGGAAGTGTCTGAGAGAGACCCATGAGCCAGCCAGTTGTACTGAGTGTCTGTGTATTTCAGGGAGTGTCTGGGAGAGATCCATGAACGAGCCAGTTGTACTGAGTGTCTGTGTATTTCAGGGAGTGTCTGTGAGAGGCCCATGAGTGAACTGAGTGTCTGTGTGTTTCAGGGAGTGTCTGGGATAGACCCATGAGCCAGTCAGTTGTACCGAGTGTCTGTGTGTTTCAGGGAGTGTCTGAGAGAGACCCATGAGCCAGTCAGTTGTACAGAGTGTCTGTGTGTCTCAGGGAGTGTCTGGGAGAGACCCATGAGCC
This sequence comes from Lamellibrachia columna, assembly GCA_963662155.1. Lineage (NCBI taxonomy): Eukaryota > Metazoa > Annelida > Polychaeta > Sabellida > Siboglinidae > Lamellibrachia > Lamellibrachia columna. Next base: position 17,400,131 of record OY759271.1, on the reverse strand, counting down.
AGCCAGTTGTACTGACTGTCTGTGTGTTTCAGGGAGTGTCTGAGAGAGACCCATGAGCCAGTCAATTGTACTGAGTGTTTGTGTGTTTCAGGAAGTGTCTGGGAGAGACCCATGAGCCAGCCAGTTGTACTGAGTGTCTGTGTATTTCAGGGAGTGTCTGAGAGAGACCCATGAGCCAGCCAGTTGTACTGAGTGTCTGTGTTTCAGGGAGTGTCTGAGAGAGACCTGTGAGCCAGCCAGTTGTACAGAGTGTCTGTGTGTTTCAGGGAGTGTCTGAAAGAGACCCATGAGCCAGCCAGTTGTACAGAGTGTCTGTGTGTTTCAGGGAGTGTCTGGGAGAGACCCATGAGCCAGCCAGATGTACTGAGTGTCTGTGTGTTTCAGAGAGTGTCTGAGAGAGACCCATGAGCCAGCCAGTTGTACAGAGTGTCTGTGTGTTTCAGGGAGTGTCTGGGAGAGACCCATGAGCCAGCCAGTTGTACTGAGTGTCCGTGTGTTTCAGGGAATGTCTGGGAGAGACCCATGAGCCAGCCAGTTGTACTGAGTGTCTGTGTGTTTCAGGAAGTGTCTGAGAGAGACCCATGAGCCAGCCAATTGTACTGAGTGTCTGTGTGTTTCAGGAAGTGTCTGGGAGAGACCCATTAGCCAGCCAGTTGTACTGAGTGTCCGTGTGCTTCAGGGAATGTCTGGGAGAGACCCATGAGCCAGCCAGTTGTACTGAGTGTCTGTGTGTTTCAGGAAGTGTCTGAGAGAGACCCATGAACCAGCCAGTTGTACTGAGTGTTTGTGTGTTTCAGGAAGTGTCTGGGAGAGACCCATGAGCCAGCCAGTTGTACTGAGTGTCCGTGTGCTTCAGGGAATGTCTGGGAGAGACCCATGAGCCAGCCAGTTGTACTGAGTGTCCGTGTGTTTCAGGAAGTGTCTGAGAGAGACCCATGAGCCAGCCAGTTGTACTGAGTGTCTGTGTGTTTCAGGAAGTGTCTGAGAGAGACCCATGAGCCAGCCAGTTGTACTGAGTGTCTGTGTATTTCAGAGAGTGTCTGGGAGAGACCCATGAGCGAGCCAGTTGTACTGAGTGTCTGTGTATTTCAGGGAGTGTCTGTGAGAGGCCCATGAGTGAACTGAGTGTCTGTGTGTTTCAGGGAGTGTCTGAGAGAGACCTATGAGCCAGCCAGTTGTACTGAGTGTCTGTGTGCTTCAGGGAGTGTCTGGGAGAGACCCATGAGCCAGCCAGTTGTACTGAGTGTCTGTGTGTTTCAGGAAGTGTCTGAGAGAGACCCATGAGCCAGCCAGTTGTACTGAGTGTCTGTGTATTTCAGGGAGTGTCTGGGAGAGACCCATGAGCGAGCCAGTTGTACTGAGTGTCTGTGTATTTCAGGGAGTGTCTGTGAGAGGCCCATGAGTGAACTGAGTGTCTGTGTGTTTCAGGGAGTGTCTGGGATAGACCCATGAGCCAGTCAGTTGTACCGAGTGTCTGTGTGTTTCAGGGAGTGTCTGAGAGAGACCCATGAGCCAGTCAGTTGTACAGAGTGTCTGTGTGTCTCAGGGAGTGTCTGGGAGAGACCCATGAGCCAGCCAGTTGTACTGACTGTCTGTGTGTTTCAGGGAGTGTCTGAGAGAGACCCATGAGCCAGTCAATTGTACTGAGTGTCTGTGTGTTTCAGGGAGTGTCTGAGAGAGACCCATGAGCCAGTCAATTGTACTGAGTGTCTGTGTGTTTCAGGGAGTGTCTGAGAGAGACCCATGAGCCAGCCAGTTGTACTGAGTGTCTGTGTGTTTCAGGGAGTGTCTGGGAGAGACCCATGAGCCAGTCAGTTGTACTGAGTGTCTGTGTGTTTCAGGGAGTGTCTGGGAGAGACCCATGAGCCAGTCAGTTGTACTGAGTGTCTGTGTGTTTCAGGGAGTGTCTGGGAGAGGCCCACGAGCCAGTCAATTGTACTGAGTGTCTGTGTGTTTCAGGCAGTACCTGGGAGAGGCCCACGAGCCAGTCAATTGTACTGAGTGTCTGTGTGTTTCAGGGAGTGTCTGAGAGAGACCCATGAGCCAGCCAGTTGTACTGAGTGTCTGTGTGTTTCAGGGAGTGTCTGAGAGAGACCCATGAGCCAGCCAGTTGTACTGAGTGTCTGTGTGTTTCAGGCAGTACCTGGGAGAGGCCCACGAGCCAGTCAATTGTACTGAGTGTCTGTGTGTTTCAGGGAGTGTCTGAGAGAGACCCATGAGCCAGCCAGTTGTACTGAGTGTCTGTGTGTTTCAGGGAGTGTCTGGGAGAGGCCCATGAGCCAGCCAGTTGTGAACACTGGAAGAAATGGCATGCCAAGATTGCAGAAGTTAGACCAGAGGAATGTAAGTGTTTAATGATGAGTGATTAATTTCAAAAAGTTGTTCATTTTAAATTATGAATTCAGGAAAGTTATAATTTTGTCCATCAAATGAATAGAATCTCCTTACAAATTACTTATAATAAATAATATTTTTCCCATTATATCTCCTGTCTGGCCAAATGCTTGTTACAAATAAAGATCTCCATAGAAGAACATCATCCAAGTTGTGGTAGAATTAAGACTGCTGGTGCTGAATTGAACAAGTCAATAAGATGCCATTGCATTACGCTAGAAGGTAACGAGATAATGGGAAGACAAAGGGAAACACAGTAGGTAGGACACAAGGAGCAGAGCTGGAACATGGATATTGTTAGTGTACAGCCAGCAGTGAAACACTCTGGTAGAAATGTTATGTGGCTTGTAGAAGGAAGCCAATTAAGTTAGTAACATCATGTGATGTTAAATAATACCAGATTCGAGAGAGTAGCACTACAAAATGTATCTCTTACTTTTTATACGTCATGTCTTCTGTGTAGCTCAACAATTTTACAAGTCTATCTTTATTTCACTGAAAATCACAGAAAGGTTGTTGAACTCTGCATGTAGCTGTGCCACAGATGTCTTGCTGCACGCGCGCTCAACTCATTCCAATACTAATGTGTTATAATGTGTACTTGCAGTACACAGCACCGAGGATGAGATGGAGTCTGCTGCCAACTGTCTGTGGCTGGTCAGTAACTCCAAGCCGTGTCCCAACTGTAAGTCTCCCATTCAGAAGAACGAGGGCTGCAACCACGTCAAGTGTTCGAAGGTACAGTGCTACAATCTTTCGGCGTTTTCTACACTTTTATGCCCTGTCTTCCTCAGTTGTTTATATAATATACAGCATTGCTGTTATTATTTCCAAGTACTTATGAAAGTTTTAGTGTACCTGAGCAGTGATATAATTTCCAGTGTATATGATGTTGTTTTCAGGGTATCTGTTTTCATACCTAAGCAGGGTTTGCACAGATCCCCGAGTGTTCTTGAATGTTCTTGAATTTGACTTTGTGACTCAAGTACCCTTAAATGTTCTTGAATTTATGGCAATGTCCTTGAATGTTCTCGAAAACATATTTTATGTGTTGCTAAGTGAATGCACCAACTGTCAACTATTGCATGTTTTCTACTTGTGGTAAATTGCTTCAATTATTTTTAATAAGTTTTTAATTTGTCATCAAGAATTTCCTGGAGAAGACCGGCAAAGCTGTAATTAATTAAAAGCTGTTTGGCTGTAATCACCAGATGTCGCCATGTGTGCACATGAACCAATAAAATTACCTCTTTGTTCGATGACCTGGGAGGCAGCTAACTAACTAACTCATTATTTCATCAGTTGAGTGCAAGCAAATTGTTAGAAAATATTTGCGGAGACTCCAGGGCACAAAATCATTATGCCAAGGCATTTGCATTTCGAAAACCCAGTGGATAAAGTTATATTATTGCAGCAGCTTCAACATTTAGGCTAAATTTATGAATTTTTTTTAATTAGGTATCCTAATCCTAGTTAATTGCCAGGCATTGCTTATTAATATTAACAAAACTAACTTCAGCCACTCGGACTCCAACCACCTATTTGAGTACAGATGAGAAATGCTTGAGTTTCTATAATATTTAAAACAAAAAATTTGTTATAAGGAAAACAAAAAGGGGTCAGGGACTCCTATTAAGACAAATGTGTTGCTGTCAATTAGTTTTTCTTTCATGTGCAACTGCATGTGCTGATAGATGTATTAGTGGCACAAACAGTCTTTTGAGTATTGGAAATAAACATTTCATATTTTAAAGTTGTTTCTGAAATAACATTCAGACAATTCGGAAAATGTTCTTGAAAAAGTGATGTCTTTTCCTCCAAATGTTCTTGAATGTTTTTTTACTTGATGCTTTCTGTATGGACCCTGTATCTAAGTAACTTGTGCAGTTTGTATTGTGCCTGGGCCCTGGTAACATTTCCAATGTGATAACACTTCCAGTGTATTTGATCAGTTTACCAGAAATCATTTTACAGTTTACCTGACATCATTTCAGCTGGCTGTGAGCACAGTTCTTGCGCTCCACAAGCTCACTTCATCAGACTCCAGGAAATCTCATTTTAGCCACATGTTATTAAATAACAATTATTTTTCATGTTTATATGCACTTTCTGCATTCGCACCACAAACTGCTAAGTCAGCCCCAGAAGATGCTGTATGGAGCATAGCAACTGAAGATTTTTGTGTACCTTTTGTCACATATTGTGTAAAAGGTGACACTACTGTATGTTAAACTTCAGATTAGTTTGTAGATGTGACTTTGCCACACCTAAACATGACATTATGGTGTAAACATGGCCATTACACATATACTGTATCTTTTAGGGTAAATATTACATTGTGATGTATGTTACAGTGTAAACATGACTTCTGCTGGGTGTGTCTGGAGGTGTGGAAGAAACACAGTTCATCGACTGGCGGATACTTCCGCTGTAATCGCTACGAAGTTGTCAAGAAAGTTGTAGAGGTCCAAGACTCGATGAAGGCAGAGGTGGGTAAAAAACTACGTAGTTGGACAACAGATGGCATCTTGGTATAGTTTTAAAGTGTAATGATTCTTGGTATATTTTTAAAGTCTAATGATATGTGCTGGATATGTGCTGATAAGTTTTCTTCCAGGAAACCTGCTTTAAAGCAGCTTATTTGTAGTGATCTCTAATTAATCCATTTCCCACTAACTACAAAGTAGTAGTTTATCCTGTTATGAGAGATATGAATGATGGATGTGTTGGTATGGAATGAGTTAAAATATTATTTAGTATAAACAACATTTAATCTGATTACTGAAAAATGTACTGTAACATGTAACATTTAACAGATTTTACAAGTTCTGCTACAAGTTTGTTTTGTTCATCAGGCCGAAGAAAGAAACAAGAGATTACAGGAGCTGAATCGGTTTGTGCACTACTACACAAGGTTCAAGAACCATGAGAATAGTTACAAGGTGGGCTTACCACAAAGTCGGCAGAGACCCCTGATTTGGCAGGGAGGAGAGTAAATCATTGTCATTTTCATGCGACTGTTCATATTTGTTTGATCTGTCATCAGATGATGTACATTAGGTGTCTGCTCGTACAATTAATAGAAACAGTTTTATTTTTGCAAAAAAAAGTTTTATTGTCAGATACTGTATTGCACTAAAGTTCTTATAAAGGTGTCAATTGGCAGAACCACTAACATAATAAAAATAACGATTGTAGGAAGTTTTTATCATCGGGTGCAGTTGAACATTAAGTGATATAAAATGGCTTGTACATTTGAAAAATGATACAATATGAAAAATTACAACACAGTTCAAAATAGTAAATAACAAGATATTACTCAAAGTGATAAATCCTGTTAGTGAAGGTTTGTTTTATTTCCTAAGCTGTCATAGTTCAACTATGAAAGACATAGACACGGACCTCTGAAAACAGACATATCTCTCAAGGCCATATTCATAGTTCATTTCTCAGAGAACGCACACAATATGCACCCTCTTCAAATATCTCTTCAAGTAATCTCATTTCTTGATACAACACCTAACACTTTTTTATTAAATTCTGCATGGTGATAGTTGACTGTATATGTGGTTTGTGATAATTTTCTGATTAGTACCACTTTGTGCCACCAGCTGGAGCTGCCGCTGCTGAGCACAGCAAAAGAGAAGATGATGGTTCTGGCTCGGGCTGTCAGCGATCCTGACACAGCCAACGCAGAGACAAAGTTTGTTGAGGACACAGTTCACCAGCTGCTGAAGGCACGACGTGTTCTCAAGTGTAGCTACGTCTACGGCTACTACCTCAGCGACAGCGGATATAAGAAGCACATCTTTGAATTCATGCAGGTCTCGTCCTTCCTACGTTTGCTTGTCTCATTTCAAGGAGATATTTGTTGTTTCTTTCTTATATGATATATATATATATAAACTTTGTTTTATATAGTAAACTATATTTATTTTAAAATTTTGACTGCCCAGATATGTTCTATTGAAACACTTTTTTTATAAATATAATTTGACTCTTATCTGTTTATGAATATTGACCTTGTCATTCACCATGCAGTGTAAACATGTTATTATAATAATAATAATAATAATACAAATATTTATATAGCGGCCAATCAGTCAAGATTGCTCTCAGGCACTTTACATACGTGTAGTCATATTAAAATATTATTAATACTGTTCAAGTCGAAACATTAAAATTGAAAGGATAAAGTTCAAATTGTATTAAACAATTGTGGTTTTAGAATAGATATGTAAACTTGTATTTTATACTATATAATATAATTTTTATGATAAAATCGATCAGATTTAAAACACTTGAGAAAGTCCACCGGAAGGTCAGTGGTTGTTAGTAAATCCAGTAGTAAAATGTAAAGCAAGTTTGAAGGCTTAAGGCTGGTTTTCCACGAATGATTAATTATCTGATTGGTCAGCCTACATAGTGTGGTGTGATATTGTGGTGCAAGACTCAGTCATGTAAGCACCCTCCTGAGACTGATTACTGAGGGTTATTTGTGGCTACGATTATGTTTGTGGAATTGGGACTGGTGCCAACTTCAGCAATTGTTGCCAACGATTCTGAAGCAGTGGCCAATCAGCTGACATTGACATTTCATCAAAGCTCAAGTCGGGAGTGGCCTGAGTCAATATCTAAGTCACAGTGTCTAGAGTAATTGTGGCATAAATTGCTTGTGTATACCGGCCTGTATATTGTGTTTACAGACCGAGCTGGAGGAATGTACAGAGGTGTTGTCAGAGATGGTGGCGCGACCGTATCTGCGCACGCCACGCAGTCGCATCATCCAGACAGCACACACAGTGCAACGCAAGCGCCACGAGTTTGTGGCTGCCATCGCCAAGGGGCTAATACCCCCTGACACATCGCCTTCTCTCCGCAAGAAGAGGAAGCAGTTCACTGTCGAACTCGATGTAAGTCAACATCTGTGTCAAGATTAACACGTATATGATGGTGCTCAGGAAAAGGTCGACCTGCCACATTATATAGATTTCCCATATCCAGTATGCAGGGTTGGCATGTAATGAAGTAAAAGTACTTCGTTACAATACATGAGTAGTTATTTCAAGTAATTGGCATGTAACAAAGTAGAATTTTGAGTAAATACTTTTACTTGTAAGGAAGTAGTTTTATCTAAAGTAACGCAACTTTTTACTTTGTTACTTTTATTTACTTCGCAATATATTTTTGTTACTTTTTTTGCAAAACCGCTGCTGCTGGTGGCGCTCCACCGTCAACGACATTTCAAAAACTATTCATAGTCGCCAGGCTAAAAGCTATTAATATCATTCAATTCGCATGCCAGTTTTTTTATCTACGTCAGTGAACGAAGTCTGCCAAATATTGGCATAGGTCCCGTTGATATGAAATGTCGCTTCGAGCACACAACGCTTGAACGCCATCTCAAAGCACGATGCAAATGTCTGTGTTGCACCATATAAACTATTAATCAGTAAGTTTCCAATACGTATTATAAATATTAAAATTTGCAATTTTGACAATGTATTGATAATCCCCATACACTGACACAATTCTGATATTCATGAGCGAACGTGCATCGTGAATTGAGAACGAGAACCGATTTTGGCACATTGGCATTGTCAGCAACGGCCTTACCGGCTTATGTCAGCATTAAACAGCATTTTACTTTCACAAATAAAATTCATATTGAGATGTTTAATAAATTCATAATAATGATTACTCTACAGAACTAAATAGCAAAGAATTTATACTGTGCTATTTGGCAGCATCTTTTCCCAGCAATGACTTATTCAAGCTGACCCATAAATAATATCAAGGACAGGGACAGGGGCCCTGACAGGTCACTTTTAATTGCAATTAGCAACAACATTCCTCTGTTGCACTGGTCTGTCTTCTGATCAATTCTAGCCCCAGCTGGTACCAGGTAACCAACACAGCTAGCTGCTAAAGCTTGTTGTTTCAATGTTTGTGTGAGCTGATAAGACATATCTGGGAAGACATGAGAAGGTTGGGGTTCACAAGCCAGATGGCTTCATCAGCTAGGCATCAAATGTCTTTGCTAATTTTACTATGGGCAGTGCTAGGTTGTATTACCTCTGACCAGTTTCCCTGAGAGGCTACTACTAGTACTGGACTGACCCTCTACCTACTCAGATACAATCACACATATCCTGTTGTACAATCTAGCTCCTCCCATACCCCAGTGGAACAGGTCGATAAAAAGACAGATTGTGCCTCATCATTAATTAAGTTTTGTATTTAACTGAATTTATTTGATGTTGTGAGCTCTCATTAAAGATAATGTAATTTTCCAAGCATCCAAGTGAGCACCGTGTTCAATGGTGGCAGACCGATTGACCAGCTTTACTTTTACTTTTACTCAAGTACAAAATTAAAGTAATTCAGTCAACCCGGCCAGTATGCATTTTGGGAGGTGTACAGGGATAAATTGTGTGTGACAAATTGTGATGAAGTACATATTTTTTGTGTTAACAAACTTATAGCGGTCAAAGCACAAAACATTTTGATGCAAGGTAGATTTCTGGAAAACCGAACAGATTTGGATTGATGTAGATATGTTTTGTAGCCTGATAGATGGCAACACTTAATCAGAATTTTACTTTTGTTAAATAAATACCCTTGTATTAGATATGTAATAGCTGCATAACAAATTAGCTTTTGTTAAATAAATACCCTTGTATTAGATATATAATAGCTGCATAACAAATTAACTTTTGTTAAATAAATACCCTTGTATTAGATATATAATAGCTGCATAACAAATTAACTTTTGTTAAATAAATACCCTTGTATTAGATATGTAATAGATGCATAACAAATTAACTTTTGTTAAATAAATACCCTTGTATTAGATATATAATAGCTGCATAACAAATTAACTTTTGTTAAATAAATACCCTTGTATTAGATATATAATAGCTGCATAACAAATTAACTTTTGTTAAATAAATACCCTTGTATTAGATATGTAATAGCTGCATAACAAATTAACTTTTGTTAAATAAATACCCTTGTATTAGATATTATAATAGCTGCATAACAAATTAACTTTTGTTAAATAAATACCCTTGTATTAGATATGTAATAGATGCATAACAAATTAACTTTTGTTAAATAAATACCCTTGTATTAGATATATAATAGCTGCATAACAAATTAACTTTTGTTAAATAAATACCCTTGTATTAGATATATAATAGCTGCATAACAAATTAACTTTTGTTAAATAAATACCCTTGTATTAGATATGTAATAGCTGCATAACAAATTAACTTTTGTTAAATAAATACCCTTGTATTAGATATATAATAGCTGCATAACAAATTAACTTTTGTTAAATAAATACCCTTGTATTAGATATGTAATAGATGCATAACAAATTAACTTTTGTTAAATAAATACCCTTGTATTAGATATATAATAGCTGCATAACAAATTAACTTTTGTTAAATAAATACCCTTGTATTAGATATATAATAGCTGCATAACAAATTAACTTTTGTTAAATAAATACCCTTGTATTAGATATGTAATAGCTGCATAACAAATTAACTTTTGTTAAATAAATACCCTTGTATTAGATATATAATAGCTGCATAACAAATTAACTTTTGTTAAATAAATACCCTTGTATTAGATATATAATAGCTGCATAACAAATTAACTTTTGTTAAATAAATACCCTTGTATTAGATATGTAATAGCTGCATAACAAATTAACTTTTGTTAAATAAATACCCTTGTATTAGATATATAATAGCTGCATAACAAATTAACTTTTGTTAAATAAATACCCTTGTATTAGATATGTAATAGCTGCATAACAAATTAACTTTTGTTAAATAAATACCCTTGTATTAGATATATAATAGCTGCATAACAAATTAACTTTTGTTAAATAAATACCCTTGTATTAGATATGTAATAGCTGCATAACAAATTAACTTTTGTTAAATAAATACCCTTGTATTAGATATATAATAGCTGCATAACAAATTAACTTTTGTTAAATAAATACCCTTGTATTAGATATATAATAGCTGCATAACAAATTAACTTTTGTTAAATAAATACCCTTGTATTAGATATGTAATAGATGCATAACAAATTAACTTTTGTTAAATAAATACCCTTGTATTAGATATGTAATAGCTGCATAACAAATTAACTTTGTGTGTTTTTGTTATTGTTTCTTTGGTGAGTGGTGAGGTTTGAAGTGTGGTGTTGTGTGTTATAGGATGACCTGCGCCAGGCCTTGCTGGCATCCATGCAGGAGTTGGACCCAGCCAACCCATGGGTGAAAGCCCCTTCAGGCAAACATACCAACATCTCTGCCCTACTCGACTGGCCCGAGGAGAGCGACGAGTCCGACTCAGACACTCTGCAGGCTGCCGCCATGATTGACAGCAGTAGCCCCACCCACGCCCCCACCCCGCCTCCGCAGGACGAACAGATAGACGAACCTACTGCAGGTAAGCCACGCCCTACCATGCCCCCACCCTGCCCCTGTAGGGCGAACACATGAACAAACCTACTACAGGTAGGCAGTGTTCGGCTCTTTTTTTATGTTTTGTTTAAACCAAAAGCCCATATATATTTTTAATACAATACAAGTAAAATATATATATATAAATATGCACACATGTTGAAAATTAAAAGTGCATGTAGTAAGAATGAAAAATATATAAATATACACACATGTGCAGTAAAAGTACACGTCAAAAAGTAAAAAAGTATATAAATATACACGCGTCATGTATACAGTTGATCAATCCAATGTTTAATCATTGGACTTCGATAATAAATAAAATTGTGAAGAAAAAAAAATAGATTATCTATCAGACTTTTCTAACCAGCATAAAAGGCTAAATATTGACGAGTGAATGCGTTCGTTAAAAGATTTTACATAATTTGTAGCAAACATGACGCGCTACAACGGGGTGACAAGTTGTGTAAAATTCTAAAACTGTTGTTATATGCAACAGTAATATCTTTCAGACTCTGTTTTTTTTTAAATTATACCAAAGACTTGAGGTATTCATTTGAACCACAGTACGAATTAAATAAAGTTGTTTAAATGGTAAAAGTGTAATGCATAAATGAATTTTCTGGCTAAAACATTTGCCTGCGCATAAATACATCTTTTCTGCCTGACAATATCATCATCATCAGTAACATTATTGTTTGTAATATGGCCAAGGTATTTACATTTCTCAGTGTGAGGTAGTGTATTGTATTGATAACAATAGGGTGAATATTTTTCTTGTCCTCAGGTTTGTTATCAATAACCATACAATAAGATTTGTTTTGACATTGTATGTTATATCAAACATTGTTGTACTCGGCACAACATTCAGTGATTTTTCTCAGCCCAGAAACACTAGGTGAAAAAATACAAAGATCATCGGCATACATCATGTGGTTCATAAAGACAACCAATTTGTAGTTTGTTGAGATTTTTACACCATTTGAGAGGGTAAAAAATTCAGAGAAGCTACGACACCATCTGACAGTGAATTTCTGGGTGCTGTACCAGTAATAGAGAATGTGCTCAATAAAAGAAGGACATCCCCGGTCAGTTAGTTTGGTGAACAGTTTACTTTGATTGACTTTGTCAAAGGCCTTAGAGGCATCCAACATAGTGACATACATAGATGAGTCATTCGCTATGCAATGTCGAAAGAGTTCTTTTAATAAAAATGTGAGCATTTCAGTTGAGTAATGCTTTTTAAATCCAAATTTGGTAACACATGTAGTTAAAAAAGAGCAACGGGTCATTAATTGTTGTTATCAGACAGGTCACCAGCCTTATTTTTAATTATGGGGGCTATAATTGCAATCATCATAGCATTAAGTAAAAAATCATGAATTAACATGCTGCTATATAACAGTGACATGAGAACAGTTTTTCATTCACATATTTAAAAGGTTTGTTACTTACAGTGTAAGTCTTACACTATCATAACCCGGGGCTTCGCCTTAACTCTCATTTAACTCTCTTGTTGAGTTTTTGGTTGCCAAAGGTAATGCAATCCTGTCTGTGGAAGTCTCTTCCATCATCCAGTGGTTTAATACATTTTATACTAATATGTTTGTTTAAATGTTCACATAATTGCTGTTTTTCTGTATGCTTCGTGTTATATTAAATATGTGCATCAAAATCAGGAATAAATCGGAAAATTACATTTTGAGATAAAGGTACCACGTGAAAGACAATTGTATGGGCTTTCCAACGGTGTCAAAGACCAAGCTCTATTCGTTGCTGAGTTATCGTATGATAAACAGAAGGTGCCCCGAGTCATTTGATGAAAAGCGATTCTGAGAAAAACAGCTTTGAAGTTTACAAAAGTATATTCATACATTTCAATAACGCTGACGCTTATTTCACTGTTGCTATATGAACCGTTCCCCAACAGCAACTAAATAATCGATTAATAAACGTAGATTTGATATAACAACAGTCTCCAAAATAGTTGAACTCAAACCAAAACAAACATGGCTTCAAGGGGGGTAAATGTCGCATTCCAATGTTCAGAGCATTTGCGTGTTTCTAGCTGAGCCAATCAGCCATTGCGATTCGTATCACGTGATTATGACCTCATTATTATTTAGTGAATAATGTGGTTTTGTTTACATTTGGTCTCTGTTTTAAACCTCTCTGACTGGTTTTACCATAGTAAATGCATCACATAATATATCAGCTTTCCAACGATGCAAATATGGCAGGGGTGGACACCATGTGCAGTGGATACGATACATCGGAATTGAGCAAAGTTTCCTTTGTTTTTGTTCATCAAGATATTCATAGCTCTATGAAACATCATATTTTTTTAAGTTGTCAATCATTTTATGACCTTCTAATAGCGTGACAGCAATCTAGGATAGTTAGGCTAATTTAAAAAAACACAACACCTAAAAATCGGCCATCGCAGCCAAATTCACCCCTTTGCGCACTTTGAAGTGGAATAGCCAGGAATAGTCAGCGTTTCCGACTTATTCCTGATTTCGATGGAGATGGTCACACAGACACACAAAATCCTTTAATAAAATAGGGACCTTCTCAAAATAATAATATATGACACTTCACGAGACCAATGTCATTTAAACTGAGACCCTGTTCTACGTGGATACCCATCATAATATCCTCATCCTTCAGACCGTGGCCTTCACAGACAGACACATCATTTATGTGTTCCTCTTTCTGCAGCTTCTTATGAACTGGGGTTGGAAAATAAACAATGCTTTAGTGAAAAATTTACATTGATATACAACACTAAACGAAACGACGATACATGTTTATTTTGATCCATAGAATACATACGATATGGGTCAAAATAAACATGTATCGTTGTTTCGTTTAGCTGCTAACCAATTACATCTAATATCAAACATCAATGTTTTGATGTGACTCCTTAGTGACACACACATTCGTTTGTTTGTTTGTTTACAGAGACATGTGCAAGAACAGGGTGCAGCCGCCCGAGGGTAGAGAACCCCAGGACGGGAGAACCCCACCATCACTGCAGCATGCGATGTAAGCTGCTGGACCAGCAAGACAACTCGGATGAAGGTGTGGCGCTTCTTCCATCCACTCTTTTGTGACAACAAGGAACAAATTTTACTGCTGCCAATGATGAAACAGGACACTGCTATATTATTCTTTAGGATTGGTTCCGCTGCTCTTTCTATGCTTTGGTGGTTACTATAAACTATCATAATATAGAATTATAGACTTCTGTTGATACGTATTTTCGTTGTGGGCATGTGTCACAGGATGTAATGGTTTCCCAGTGTTAAAATAATTTTGTCAGTTAGGACTTTCTTTTAATTTCTGTTAGTTTCTTTTAATTTATGTTGTGCAGAATTTTATTTGCAAAGCAGGTCTTTGCATTGAAACTAAAATGTGTCTATTTTGATGTAGCTTCTTCCAGTTCTGTCTGCCCAGTATTATTATAATCTGTTCCTATCGATGCACAATAGTCGGATTCCATGTTTTTTTACTGTTTTGTATGTATAAATGCAGTTTTATATAAAGTGCAATTTTAAGTTTCTGTATAACTGTTGTTTTATGTTTCCTTTTTATTATTTCATGTATGTGTGTAATTGTTTGATATTTTGAATGTTTTATTATTGAATGGAACGATATTCTGATTCCTTGGAATGTGATATTTGACATGACGATCACCTTTCAAGAAACTTGGCATTTATTCTGAATATTTCAGCCAACTCACTCGGCCTTCATCGGCGGACTAATGTCGCTATAAACCCATCACATGACCATGGTCTTGTGACACAAGCTGGATTCCGCCAACATCATTCCGCTGACGAATGTCGAGTTAGTCGGCTGAAATATTCTGAAAGAATGCCATGTTTTATTATTTTTCCTCAGTAATGTGGACTGTGAGAGAAATAACATTAGACTAGCCATTCCTGGTAGCTCGTTCTGGTAGCTCTGCCTAGTAGCTCTACCTGGTAGCCCTGCCTGGTAGCCCTGCTGGCAGCTCTGCCTTGAGTGTTCCTGATAAAACAATGCAGTGACACCCCTCCCTGTACTAATGAAACAATACCTGCAGTGACACCCCTCCCCATACTGATGAAACAATACCTGCAGTGACACCCCTCCCGTGCTTCCTCAGGGAGACCTTGTTACAAGAAATATGATCTATGTCACTAAGTGTCATGGTGATACGAATGTACCGAGTGTAGGAGACAGCATTAATGAACTTTGCAGTTTTCATCAAGAGATTCAGGACAGTGATGTTTTATCCTAAATAATTAAATTTATTAACTACTAAGTTATAAGTTATAAGGTATTTAATATATATTTAGTAAGCTTTACGATGTTCAACAAACAAGGTAGTCTTAAGGCATTCTTTTTATTACTCATAAACGCATGGACTGTTTCCTTATCATATGTATAGTTTGCATGATTATGTTGTTGCATGTAAGCATGATTTGTTTGTATTGTTCCAAGCATGTGCATCCATATTTGCAAAGTTCAAGAAGTATAATTATATAAAATATCAGCGATATTGGCCTATGGTTGCCAAGACTATAAAAACCTTACTATTTGGGTTGGATATTCAAGACAACACATTGTGAGATGAGGGTAGGTATTATCTAATTATGTTACTGTGGTTGAAACCAAGTCGCAGTTTCATAAATATATTGCGAAACAAAACGTACAAAGCCGGACACCTTACTTCCACTGGTGCCCCACAGTAACTCAGTAAGGTATGTGGAGACTGTGAACACAAACTTACAAGACGTCTACCTCCACGCAGTAACTCAGTAAGGTATGTGGAGACTATGAACACAAACTTAAAAGACGTCTACCTCCACGCAGTAACTCAGTAAGGTATGTGGAGACTGTGAACACAAACTTACAAGACGTCTACCTCCACGCAGTAACTCAGTAAGGTATGTGGAGACTGTGAACACAAACTTACAAGACGTCTACCTCCACGCAGTAACTCAGTAAAATTTGTGAAGAATGTAAAGCAGATAGATTTGGGTTCAATTACAAATATAATATGTTGTGATTGTTATCTAAAATGTGTGTGTATTCTATTGTAATCATGCTGTGTAATCCTTATCATTGACTCATGTAATCAGTTACGATCATAGGAGTATTATTTATTTCATTGTAATGTGACTAAGATATTCAGCGCACACCCTACCAACGATTGCCCCCTATCCACTGGTACCCCTACCCGTTAGTGCCCCCTACCTACAGGTGCCACCTAGATACTAGTGCCTACTACCAACTAGTGCCCCCTACCCAATTAGGGCACACTAGTGCACACTGTCCAGACATAAATTCTTACGACAGTTATATCTCATACATTGGGAATCGTCAGATGTAACAGATAATGAGATAATTGAATTGATGTGATTGTACTGCAATGCCAATTCAAAATTTCTTGGCTACTTCATAAATGAGACTTGGTGACCAAACACAAGCCTGGCTTGGAAGGAATCGGATGTACTTGGTAGTCGATTAGGTCACACTACAGAGGAAATGATGTTGTCAGAAGCACATACAAAACAAGGATAATGTGCACCAGGTGATGGCAAAGAATTTGGAAACACAATCATGTGACTATGGGCATGACTTTTGTTTCGCTTTAAGATGTCAGGCATTTTGTAGATGTTTTTGTTTTTGAAGTGGATGCATGTTCATTGTTATCGAAAGATGCTTCCACAGATTTCTACAGACCAGATTTCAGCAGATTTCTTCACCATCTCGAGTGCTATGAGTCTTGTGCATCATTTAATAGATATCACCATGTCATTGTGTTTGGTTCACTGATATTTGTCACAACATGCATTTTGCAAGGTGAGAAAAGTTAAGATCGAAATGTTGACATGGCAGGGTTTTACATAAAGGAAACCTGATCATATTGACACCTCTTGAACACAGAATCTGCAGAATCTGACAGAATTTCTAGCTGCTTACAGCCAACCAATTCTGTATTGGAGAACTAGATTTTGTCACAGGATTTCTGTTTTTAAAATAAGTAAGGTTACAGCTGCACTTACCTTGTATTAGCCTTCTTGTTGTGTACACATGAAGTCTTGTTGTGTACACATGAAGTCTTGTTGTGTACACATGAAGAGCCTTTCCATAACAAACTCATTTGCCAGTGTCAATGCAGTGCCCTGTGGGTTTTTGCTACTTTTACTACCCTTCCAGAAAACGTTATGATTAGGAATGGACCTGCCTGCATGTGATGCAAATGTTTGGTGGTAGACTTTAATTTATTGTGTGTCATTTTGTTGTCACTTTAGATCAGTGTTTCAAGCTTGTGTACAGACATTGTCGTGATTGATGTTGTTATCATCATTGTGATTGATGTCGTGATCACCATTGTGATTGATGTCCTGATCACCATTGTGATTGATGTCGTGATCACCATTGTGATTGATGTCCTGATCACCATTGTGATTGATGTCCTGATCATCATTGTGATTGATGTCCTGATCACCATTGTGATTGATGTCATGTTCGTCATTGTGATTGATGTCCTGATCATCATTGTGATTGGAGTCCTGATCATCATTGTGATTGGTGTCCTGATCATTGTGATTGATGTCCTGATCGATACTGAAGATCCTGTTTTTGGTCAGTCTTTACAATTAGTCGTATATAGCCAGTTTACTTAGTTTATTGACCAAAAAGACTCAAGACATATCTTTGAATTTCCACCTTAAATCGTCGGCGGTCCCTCTCTCTGAAGATGACTTGTCCTGTTCGTGATAGTATGAATAGCGATTCTTGTTTGTTGCACCTTGTGAGTTCAGGTTCCTGCAGATTTAAGCGCTAAAGAAATTTTATTATTATTAAACTGTTCTTACAACGAGTAATGTTTGCTATTAGATGGGGCACCAGGCAAGTTCTTCACTGACTACCAAATGGACCTGCTACGAGCGCTCGAGATGTCTCGACTACAGTTTCTCAGAGATGTTGGCCCACTTCGGCCTGGAGAGGGGGACAGGTGAGGGAGCATGGTGGGAGGGAGGCTACATTGTTGCACTGTCTGGTATTACATGTTGCTGAAGGTCATACTTGAATTTGTGATGTTCCAGAAGTTTCTGTGGTCAAAAGTGTATAGGACCATATCTGATGGGGTAGTTACTTTGCTTTGTAAGAAAATGTGTATGACTGGGTCTCATAACAAATTGTATGGATCGTTTCTTGAGCACAATAGTAGGAGACATTCCGAACTGTTTTGTGCATTTTGAACAATACCATATTTTTTAACAAACCCTATTTTACTTTATCGGATGAAAATGCATGCAACTATATAACGTAATAATCACCACAGGAAAGTTTACAAATGGCCCCTGATGTCATTCATTGTGTCAAACTCAAGCTGAAAAAGACTAGGAAAGCCCACATATTTGATGTGACATCGAGAAACTGAAGGACCTAGATATTGTTAAAAATTATAGGCTAGAGTAGGCCGCAAATTCACAGCTCTAAATCTTTTCAAAGAAGACAAACGTCCTCACCGACACCATCAAGGGAGTTGTACCGAAGCTCCCTGCTTCGTTGTACCGAAGCTTCTGCATAATGCGGCCATTCTTACACGATGGACCGAGTATTGCCAAGAGCTCTACAGTTATGAACTTAAACCATGCTGGAAAGTAAAACCAGCAGTGTTGATGAAACAGGCAACATACGAGTGATGGAAGAAGAAGTAGACGAGGCATAGAGCATACTAAAAGGAGGGAAATCACCCAGTGCCAACAACATTCCAGCAGAGCTGCTCAAACACGGCGGCCCTGAAATGATAAAGGTC
This sequence comes from Lamellibrachia columna, assembly GCA_963662155.1. NCBI lineage: Eukaryota > Metazoa > Annelida > Polychaeta > Sabellida > Siboglinidae > Lamellibrachia > Lamellibrachia columna. Next base: position 17,381,430 of record OY759271.1, on the reverse strand, counting down.
CTTATTACACTGCCAGAGGATCTGGAAAACAAAGGAATGGCCCAAAGAATGGACTCAAGCCATGATCATTCCATGTCAAAAAAGGGAAATCTAAGACAATGCAAAAATTACAGTACCATTAACTTCATCAGTCACCCAAGCAATATCATGCTATGAGTCATCTTGAACAGTCTCAAAGGAAAAGCAGAAGAAATACTGGCTGAAGAACAGACAGGGTTTAGGGCTGGAGAAACACCACTGAGCAGATCTTCAATGTAAGACTGAAAAAACATCTGCTTCACCAAAAAGACCTGATCTATAATTTCATTGACTTTAGACTCAGACTCATTTATTTTGACCAAGTAAATGTAACACAATCAACATATAAACAAAGTAAATAAAAATAAATGTTCACGGAGACTCCCATTAAGACATTGATTATGTCGCTATCATGGGAGCCACCACTGGTTTAGTCAAGCATTTGAAAATATTATATTAAAAAGTAAGAATACAAGTGATAGCAATAATAAAAGTAATAATATTATAATTATATAATAATCATATATATATATATATATATAACCTATATGTATACAAGCACATCCATGTACATATATGCATATGTATGGCTGCCTACAAGATAAGAAGAAGGCGGTTGACCGTATCTGGCACGAAGGCATATGGCAAGTCATGAGAACTAGAACTTCAACGAAGGTCTGATACAAGTCATACAGGCACTGTACGCCACCTCAGACAGTGCTGTACTTCTAAACAACCAACTTGGAAACTTTTCAAGACAACTGTAGGAGTTTGTCAGGGGTGCCCACTCTCGCCTGTTTTCTTCAACGTATTACTCAAGAACATCATGCAGGAGACGCTCCAAAACTTTTAACACCATCATATTTATTGGTTGAAGGCCAATTTGTAATCTTCATTTTGCTGACGATATTGACCTCATGGGAGGCAGCGAGAATGTACTTCAAGACCTCATTAGCAAACAGGAAGAAAAGGCAAAAGCTTATGGGATGGAAGTCAGCTCAGAGAAAGCAAAGTACTTGTGAACAGTACCAACCAGAACACATTAACATGGCCAGAACCTTGAGGAAGTAGACTCGTTTAAATATCTTGAGTCAACCTTAAGCAAAGGAAACCTAAATAAGGATTACAGCAGCCATATCTGCTATGTCAAGACTTAACATCATCTGGAAGAGCAGAAACATCAGCTTCAAAATGAAGCTCAAGCTCTACATAGCACTCGCTGTATCCATCCTCTATGGATACGAGAATTGGACTCTGACAGTAGAGACAGAGAGACGAGAACAAACATTTGAAACAAAATGCTTCAGGAGACTCCTCCACTTTTCATATACTGAACATAAAGCAAATGAATATGTGAGACAACAAGTGGACTCCCTTGCTGGAAAGCAAGAACCCTTGTTGGTAACAGTGAAACAATGCAAGCTCTCCTGGTTTGGCCACATCACTCGACACAACACCATTGCAAAAACCACCCTGCAAGGCACCCTTGAGGGCAAGAGATGATGGCGCTGCCAGAGAAAAAACTGGCTAGACAATATAAAAAAATGGACCATCGAGACCTACCGACCCTGCTACGCACAGCAGAGGACAAGCAAAGCTGGCGAGGACTGTCCCGGTCAAGGGATGAAGATAGGTGAAGGTGAAGTCTTATCGGACAATGAGGCTTTTGAACACACCTTAGCGATTTCTGATACTGCGTATTTTTGCAAAACATTTTTTTGCTGGGAAAGTAATAATTTACACTTACTTTTTTGTTTGATAATCATAAGTACTTTATTAAAAACAACTGTTCTAGCACTTTGTTTGCACTCAGTGAAAAACCTGTCATTGGTATAAAATATGATCCTTGCACAAAAGTTTCTTAAGATGTTTGGTGGTGGTGAAGTGGTTAGAACAACAGACACTCAATCGAGAGAACCCGGGTTCAAATCATCTTGCTGCCGTTCCGAAGCTTGGGCAATTTCGTTCACTCATCTGTATAAATGAGTACCTGCCTGTAGACAGTAGTAGATATGTGAACGAGTAGTCTTCTCGCAGTAATTGCAGCATGGCTGAATACTTCCCCGAGAAGTCAAGATGGCGTTGGAATGAACAGGTCTGCCAGGGATGAAGTGTAAAGTGCTTTAAACAGTCCCACGGACTGGATACCGATATAAGAACGTACCTTTGCCTTTTATTAAGTGTAGCAGAAACTTAGACAAATAGCTATTTGTGGCAGAATGTTGATTTGTTTCTTGCAGCTGTCACAGTCTTCCGCCAGACAATGATGGCAGCCAGATGGCAGCACCTGCTCCACTGACCCTTTCCATGCCTGCAGCAGCGGTGCAACGTTTACGGTTGCCCGACTTGAGTGGTCAGGATAGTGACAGCCAGGCCGAGCTACTGAGTATACCATCGGCAAGTCACCTGGAGGGAACGCTGACGGATCCGAATATAACCTTGCCAGGTATGTGTGTGACCTTGAGTGTCAGGTTTATGTGTTTATTTCAGATTGTTAGATTGAGATTCTGGTGCATGATGATCAAATCAGATGTTTCCTTTATACATTCCTGTATACAACAGATAAAACATATAAAGTCAAGTGTCACTTCAAGACCAAAGGCTTGTGCAGGCTTTACAATCAGTGTGCAATCCCATTTGCTGGATGGATAAATTGTGGCTCTAAGGGGGAAGTGAGGTCATAACAGTGGGTCTTCAGGTGATCCCCAGAAACTCGTATTTCCTGCTGACTTAACTTTGATGGAGAGTGCATTGCACAGAGGTGGTGCAGCAACTGGTTCCAATGATGATAAGTGATGATGTTAAGACATTGTATCACAGTGCATAAAATTGGTCACTTTGAGTCTTACATCAATGTATTTTCAAAAAAATTATTGTTTATTTTCCAATCACAGATGATGAGGTTGCTGACTGAGCACAGGCAGCAGTTGTGTTATGTCGGCTGTGTTATGTCGGCTGTGTTATGTGATGGGTGCAACAAGAAGAATGGGGAAATTGGCACGGGTAGCCACTGGTCAGTGTGACTCAACATTTCATGAAGCAGGAGGGCTCCGATATTAAGTGACCATTCATGTAGCGTTGAACATGTGTTCTGAGATAACCCATACATATCTAGTTTGAAATACTATTGAAGAATCGTTCTCGATGTGTGTTTCTACTCGTTGTTTGTAGATGGCGACTCCGAGCTCAAGTTGGCCATTCTCCTCTCGCTACAAGATGCACCAGCTGACATAGCCACATCGCCACCTACTGACAATGCCAGTAAAGAGGACAGCATGTTGTCAGCACCAAGAACAGCTCCCTCTGGTGACCCGTTCAGCCCTCAGTATACGACGGTCGTCACACGGGTTCCTAACAGAAGCGTGGAGGACCTGGTGACCGGGTTTGAGGGTGGGGTAAGGGTGGACATGTCACCCCCACTGAGTCTGGGGCGTAGGGTCAGTGTGTCTCCTCCGCGGTCTTGCAGTGAGCTGCCGGAGGGTGCTATGCAGCGTCGGAGGATACATAGCTCGCCCCCACCTTCTAGTCGTGACATCAACTGTGCCGAGTTCCTTGCAACGTGTAGTCGCATCACAGATGGAGGCCAGCGACCGGGGCAGAGTTCAAGCAGTGAAGATATATCACTATTGCCACCAGGGGGCGCTGTGGTTGAATGTGATTTTGATGATGTCGCCGAACCGAAGGGGAACCCATTTGGCCTGATAAAGGACATTCGAGTAACGAACATTGTTTCCGAGGAGCATGACAAAACGAAGGAGTTTGCAACGAAGGACTTAAGATACGTCCTCAGTGATGTATCAGTCGATTCGTTCATGAGAGATGACATCTTTGAGCCAAGGCAACTGCCCATCGTGCAGGACGACATCGTGGCTGATGACGACGGGGTGACGCGACTCACATCAAGGGAGCAGCGATTGTATCAGCTGGAGGCGGGTGACGAGGTTCGCAACAACTGTCGGGCACACATTGGTAGTCGGGAGATGGCTGCGATCAACATAGGGCATAATGACCTCGACAAAGCTCGGCGACAACGCAACTCTCCGTGTTGCCATGGCGACGTAAACATTCTGCTTGATAATGTGCAGGTGAAGGAAGAGAGGCAAAGGATAGAGGGAGTGGTGCAAGTTGGTGTGAAGGAAGCCACCAGTGGTGCAAACGGTGCAGAGGAGAGCGATGACGAACTGGTCATCAACTCGGAGGTCTTGGAGTCGCTGCTGCAGGGTGCCGAACAGTATCTCCATGACAACAATAACCCCGCTGTCAACCTGCCTCTGCTGCCGCTGAAGCGACACTCCCAGGGGGAGCCACCGGAGGATGAGAGCGATACACTCTGCGAGCTCACTATAGAGGAGCACTGTTTGTCAATGCGCCACTCGTCAGAGCGGTGCGCAGATGATGCGCAAACTCGGCGACTGCTCTTGTCACCAGAGTATCAGTCTGACGACAGTGACGAGGACGAGCGTGATGCCGTGTTTGTATAAACTGTCATACTGGAGCAACTGGAACACTACTATGTCAGCAACTGGAGCACTGCTCTACATTGCAGCAACGTGTTTAGCAATCAAATAGTGCCACAGTAGGACACTGAGGTTCTGGTGATGCGAATGGAGAACACAGATGTTGTTGGCATATCAGTTGTATTATTGGTATTGCGAGAGGAGAGGAGAGCTCATCTCGACTGTCATAGGCCTGATGTTGGAAATAGTGGTATTCAGACCTGTTTTTAACAGGATTTCATCTTGCTTCTTTGCCTTGTTTTAGACAAATTTCATTATGTGTTGTGATGCGTGCATAGTGATGATGTGGAATTGCGAAGAGCGCACTCCACCGGTGCTAGTCTGTTCCCATGAAGCAGGCTTGCATGTTTTCTGTGCCTTCGTGTCATTTGTAAACTTGTTGCTTCATGTGCAAGAACGCAGGACCAGTAGAGTTGTGTTCTATGGGTCTGTAGTAGATGGAGATTGCGACCCCTGTTTATTGTATTGAAACACAGGATGAGGACCAGGAGAGTTTGAATGCATAGGTGCCAACCTTGAATGGCGTGCACACGTAAGACTGGTAGAAGTATGTAAGACCGCAAACAAACACATATGATTATCTTTGTCCGGTGCTTTGCCACACGTGCTCAAAAGGTGCTCGCCTGGGATCGATTAATCGCAAGACTTTGGCAAAACTGATTGCGCACAGCTAAAATATATACAAGAGTCGCTCTTTGGACGTGTTTTGAACAGGTGATTGATTATTTGCCATTTGACAGACACGGGCAGTATTTCATAATACAAAAAAGCAAAATGCACATAGCTACCAGTATAAGGAATATCTGCTACGCCAAAAAATCCATAAGATGTGTAAACCATAAGAGTTGGCACCAATGCACACGGCAAATACCTGCAAGTGTGTAGTGAGTGAATAGGAGACTGTCGCTCCGTCTTATATGTCTGATGGTGCAACATTGTGTGTGTAGTGAGTGAATAGGAGACTGTCGCTCCGTCTTATATGTCTGATGGTGCAACATTGTGTGTGTAGTGAGTGAATAGGAGACTGTTGCTCCGTCTTGTATGTCTGATGGTGCAACATAGTGTGTGTAATGAGTGAATAGGAGACTGTCGCTCCATCTTGTATGTCTGATGGTGCAACATATGAACAACAAAGATTGTTTTGTTGTAGCGAGTGCAATGCAATGTTTTGTTGACCTTTCTACAGATTATGTCGTACTATTTATGTTAGTTATTAAGTGCAATTTGTATGCTTTCGTCATGTGGTTATCGCCATTTGTTGTTTGTGCATCCTAGAAACGTGCGACATTCATATCATGCAAATAGCACAGAAACAGACTATAAAACATACAACATCCAGTATATTTTTCCAGGATTACCAAATGCGAGGCGTCAGTTTGAAGAGTGGGATGTTTGTTAGCTGAAGGGGAACTGAAATTGTTCATAAAAGCATCACCAAAAATTAGGATCTGTAATAGGTTTTTTTACTATGTAAGAAATTCAAATCAAGTTCGTTGGACAAGTCTTAGAAAATAATCTTTATAATTGGCTTAAAACGAAGTCAGGTTTGTTAGCACAGGAGCCGCTGTTAAAATTGTTGTTGGTCTCAGGGGAGGTTGGAATAATGGTCTTATAACATCTAGAATTTTTAGAAGTATTTAAGGAGTCAGGTAGAGAAATAATTATTGTCTGTGTGCCGAAGGACGTGGCCCTGCCAGGTGTTGCACAAAGTGCTGTCTGATTGTCATCGTCAAAGTTAGTTACTGACAATGGTCTGGTCAGTTATTGATCCAGCGATCTGGTTATGACCTAACACTGCTGTATCTAATGATTTTAAAATAAAATGTATTTATTTTTGTTGTTAATGGTTGGTTTGTGATTATTATTCATATCAAAGTTGTGTGTGCACACGCAAGCGCACACGTAAATACAGCAATAAATTATATAAAAATACCACACAAATTTGTAACAAACATATATTTAATAATGCAAATTTACTCATTGGAATATGATGTCTAATTAGCGATACAAAGCATCGCTCTTAAATAGGAAATGATTTAATGGTGTAAAATAAATAGCTATAATATTCATTGCTGACTTTTTGCTCACAAAATAAATACAAAATCCAGGTACAAAATATACACTAAAAGCAATGTGATGCATAGATAGTAATTATATGCAGCGTTGTTATGGTGTTGCTATAAGAAACGTTGGTGAATATTTACACATCTAAAATATCACTGCGGCCACATAGCCAGAGTTACGTCATCACTTGATTCCAATAGCTGCTAGATCATTTTTCACAGCTGCCAGATAATCCGAGTCAGGATAGGCATTTCTGAAACCACAAAAAGACATCTTAGCATACATAGGATGCATGAGTTAAATGTTGGTGCTTTGTCATTTCAGGCTCTACAAAGTATCACATCCCTTCAACATTTGTTGCTTGGGGCACATTACACTTTGTCCCCGGCAGACCTGTTCATACAAACACCATTTCAACTTCTACTTCTGTGAAAGCTGTTTGTTCTTGTAATTCCATCAAATGTCTAGTGCCAGGTACTCATTCAGCTGAGTGAACTGAGGTAAAGTGCCAGGTACTCATTCAGCCGAGTGAACTGAGGTGAAGTGCCAGGTACTCATTCAGCCGAGTGAACTGAGGTGAAGTCCCAGGTACTCATTCAGCCGAGTGAACCGAGGTGAAGTGCCAAGTACTCATTCAGCTGAGTGAACTGAGGTGAAGTGCCAGGTACTCGTACTCATTCAGCCGAGTGAACTGAGGTGAAGTGCCAGGTACTCATTCAGCCGAGTGAACTGAGGTGAAGTCCCAGGTACTCATTCAGCCGAGTGAACTGAGGTGAAGTCCCAGGTACTCATTCAGCCGAGTGAAGTGCCAGGTACTCATTCAGCCGAGTGAACTGAGGTGAAGTGCCAGGTACTCATTCAGCCGAGTGAACTGAGGTGAAGTGCCAGGTACTCATTCAGCCGAGTGAACTGAGGTGAAGTGCCAGGTACTCATTCAGCCGAGTGAACTGAGGTGAAGTGCCAGGTACTCATTCAGCCGAGTGAACTGAGGTGAAGTCCCAGGTACTCATTCAGCCGAGTGAACTGAGGTGAAGTGCCAGGTACTCATTCAGCCGAGTGAACTGAGTTGAAGTGCCAGGTACTCATTCAGCCGAGTGAACTGAGGTGAAGTCCCAGGTACTCATTCAGCTGAGTGAACTGAGGTGAAGTCCCAGGTACTCATTCAGCTGAGTGAACTGAGGTGAAGTGCCAGGTACTCATTCAGCTGAGTGAACTGAGGTGAAGTGCCAGGTACTCATTCAGCCGAGTGAACTGAGGTGAAGTGCCAGGTACTCATTCAGCCGAGTGAACTGAGGTGAAGTCCCAGGTACTCATTCAGCCGAGTGAACTGAGGTGAAGTGCCAGGTACTCATTCAGCCGAGTGAACTGTGGTGAAGTCCCAGGTACTCATTCAGCCGAGTGAACTGAGGTGAAGTGCCAGGTACTCATTCAGCCGAGTGAACTGAGGTGAAGTGCCAGGTACTCATTCAGCCGAGTGAACTAAAGTAAAGTGCCAGGTACTCATTCAGCCGAGTGAACTAAGGTGAAATGCCAGGTACTTATTCAGCCGAGTGAACTGAGTTAAAGTGGGGTGAACAAAACTGTTTTGAAACGGCAGTAGGTGGACTCAAAACCCAGTTCTCCTGACAATCCAGTGCTCTAACCACTGAGCCACAGCACCCCTAAGCATCCCACACCACCCCACAGCACAGACACTTAAACGTCATCAGATCAGACTTCGTTTTGTGAAATTCGGACAATTCAAAAATCCCTTCTATATCTGAATATAACTGGTCCCTTTTCATGCGTGGATCCATGATTTAACCACAGGATGGTGTGGATTTCATAGTGGATAAATGACATCATTTATTCGCAATACGTATTGTTAATGTATCTACAGATTTTCTGACAAACAAAAAAGGTATGAGGCTACTGAATGGGTAAAAAAGGTATGAGGATGAATGTATTAGATATAGTTTTGTTTTCACAAAATGAATTACACTGTAGTGGACAATATGTTGTTTTTTGGAAGAAGTGGATAGACGAGGGATCACCAGTAGATATTATCTACTTAGATTTTCAGAAAGCTTTCGACAAAGTGCCGCATCAAAGATTACTACTTAAATTAAAAGCCCATGGTATCGGAGATGGCATAATCGACTGGATAGAACAATGGCTGACTGACAGAAGAGTTGTAGATGGGGAGGTTTCAAACTGGAAATCAGTTTTGAGTGGTGTACCACAAGGATCAATATTAGGACCTTTATTATTCTTAGTATATATCAATGACTTCGACGACAATATAACAAGCAATGTACTGAATTTTGTGGATGACACAAGTGTTTAAAAAGGTTAACAATGATGGTGATAAACAACATTTACAAAATGATCTAGACAAATTAGTTAAATGGTCTGAAAAATGGCAGATGTTATAAAATTTTTGGAAATGTAAATGCCTACACACAGGACACGGGATTGCAGCTTCAAATGGTAATCAAATTCTTGGGTTGATTAGGAGAAATATAACATACAAGGAAAAAAGCTAATTATACCACTGTATGAAGCAATAGTTAGGCAATAGTTAGGCCTCATTTAAAATACTGTATACAAGCATGGAGACCATATCATAAGAAGGATATAGATACGCTTGAACGAATACAGAGGAGAGCTACTAAAACGATTCCACAACTGAGAGACCTTAGTTATGAAGAATGTCTAAAAGAATGTGGTTTAACAACCCTAGAGACAAGGAGTTTAAGAGGAGATCAAATAGAATTTTTTTAGATATTGAATGGGTATGAAAATATTGATAGACATATGTTTTCTCACTCAAGAAAGATAGTAGAACTGGAGGACATGAGGCAACATTAGTAAAGGATCAGTGTAGATTGGATAACAGAAAATACTTGTTCTCACAGAGGACAATAAATGAATGGAATAAATTATCTAGAGATAGTATAACTGCTAGCAGTGTGAATATGATTAAAAACAAGGTTGACACATATCACAGGAGGGCGGGTTTTAACAAGATTTAACAAGATTTGCCATCCAAGCCAAAGGCCCAGATGGCAAGTGGACAAGGAAGCCATTGGCTTATCGAGAGTCCAACAATGTTCATCTACTTATAACCCGCCCTCCTGAGATATGTGTCAACCTTGTTTTTAAACATATTCACGCTGCTAGCAGTTACACAATCTGTAGACAATTTGTTCCATTCATTTATTGTCCTCTGTGAGAACGAGTGCTTCCTGATGTCCAATCTACATTGATCCTTTACTAATTTTACCTCATGTCCTCTAGTTCTGCTATCCTTCTTGAGTGAGAAAAACATATTTCTATCAATATTTTCATACCCATTCAATATCTTAAAAACTTCAATCTGATCTCCTCTTAACCTCCTTGTCTCTAGAGTTGTTAAACCACATTCATAACTAAGGTCTCTCAGTTCTGGAATCATTTTAGTTGCTCTCCTTTGTATGCGTTCAAGCGTATCTATATCTTTCTTACGATATGGTCTCCATGCTTGTATACAGTATTCTAAATGAGGTCTAACTATTGCTTTATAAAGAGGTATAATTAACTTTTTTCCCTTGTATGTTATGTTTCTTCTAATCAATCCAAGAATTTGATTACCCTTTGAAGCTGCAATACCACACTGCTCTGAAACTTTCATATCAGCGCTTATTGTAACTCCTAAGTCCTTTTCTTTTACAGTAGTAGCCAGAACAGTATCTCCCATTTTATAGTTTACATTCAAGTTCCTATGTCCTGTATGTAGGCATTTACATTTCCCAAAATTGAACAACATCTGCCATTTCTCAGACCATTTCACTAATCTGTCTAGATCGTTTTGTAAATGTTGTTTATCACCATCAGTATTAACCTTTCTAAACAGTTTTGTGTCATCCGCAAATTTCAGTACGTTACTTGTTATACTGTCGTCCAAGTCATTGATATAAATTAAGAATAATATAGGTCCTAATACTGATCCTTGAGGTACCCCACTCAAAACCGATTTCCAATTTGAAACTTCTCCATCTACTACAACTCGTTGTCTTCTGTCAGTCAGCCATTGTTCTATCCAGTCAGTTATGCTGTCCCCGATACCATGGGCTTTTAATTTAAGTAGTAATTTTTGATGTGGCACTTTGTCAAAAGCTTTCTGAAAATCTAAGTAGATAATATCTACTGGCGATCCCACGTCTATCCACTTAGTGATTTCTTCCAAAAAACATAACATATTTGTTAAGCATGACCTCGCTTTAAGGAATCCATGTTGAGATGAATTTAATAATTTATGCTTAACGAGGAATTCCACCATATGGTCTTTAATTAACCTTTCTAATAATTTACAAATCACTGACGTTAAACTCACTGGTCTGTAATTCTCTGACTTATTTCTCGAACCCTTTTTAAATAATGGTATGATGTTTGCTTCTTTCCATTCAAACGGAACAACTCCCTCTTTTAATGACAAGTTGAATACTCTTGCAAGTGGTATACTGATTTGTTCTACTGTTTCCATTAGTAATTTTGGGGGAATCCCATCCACTCCCGGTGATTTGTTATCTTTCATTGCCTTTATTTTCTTAGCTACCAATTCTGGAGTTACAACTAACGGACCTAAATAGTCAGATTTAGCCCCCTGAAATTTAGCATCAGCAACTGGTAATGAACTAATATCTTCTTTGGTAAACACTGAACTGAAGTAACCATTTAGGTCTTCCGCCATTAAAAACCCCTGTGATATTATATTTCCAGCACTGTCTTCTAGAGGTCCAACCTTGTCTTGTACGTTTTGTTTACTCCTGACATATGCATAAAAACTCTTGCTGTCATTTGTTATGTTACATGCTAGTTTTTGCTCATAGCTTCTTTTAGATTGTCTGATTTCAGTTGTAGCTGCATTAAGTGCCTCTTTGTATTTTGCATAGTCTTCGTCCTTTCTGGTACGCCTATAAACCCTCCACATAGTTTGTTTTAGCATTATTTTTCTAATAGCCTCTTTTGACAAGTGTTTCTTTCTACACCGTTTTCCTTGTTTTTGGAAGGGAACAAATTTATCGATGATACTCTCAATTTCATATTTTAGAATATTCCAACATTCAATTGCGGTCTTATTCATCAGCATGTTATTCCAATCTAACTTTGCTAAGTATTTTTTCATATCTTTGTAGTTACCTTTGTGGAAGTTTCTCTTGTACGTTTTCTTATTTTTACTTTCTGATTTTACATTGATGTCAAAATGTATTTGATTATGGTCACTATTACCCAATGGTTCAAATATTTTTACATTGTCCACTAATTCTTTTTGTGATGACAAAACTATATCTAATACATTTTCTCCCCTGGTTGGTTCTAGTACGTGCTGAGTAAGAAAGCTATCCTGGATTAAAAATAGAAATTGTTGGTCCTCAATCCCTGTGCTCTCTAGAGAATTCCATTGTATGTGTCCATGGTTAAAATCTCCCATTATGATACATTCCCCTTTACTAACTTCCTTTATAGCGTTTTTTATTTTTGTGTTGTCCTCTTCGTTTATGTTTGTACTTCGGTAAACTAATCCAATAGTTAATTTTGAATTACCTGAAACAATTTTGCACCAAACAGCTTCATCGCAATCTGCTTCCCTTTCTAGTTTTATTTCATAAGCCTGAATAGATTCTTTAACATATAAAATAACTCCCCCGCCCCTTCTTCCTATTCGATCTTTCCTAAACATTACATATCCTGTCAGTCCTAATTCAGCATCTGTTATATCTATGTTGGCCCATGATTCAGTTATACCAATTATGTGAGGGTCAATATCTTCTACCATAATGTTTAATTCGTTTTTCTTATTTACTATGCTCCTTGCATTTAAACATACGCATCTATAACCTTTTTCAGAGATGTTTTTCGGATGATTTGATATTGGTTTATCTGTGCTAGTGGCCTCTTGTTCTGCTTGAGACACCTCTAGGTAACCCCCCTGCACTTCTAGTTTAAAGAATGTTTACTTCCAAAAATATTTGTCATTGTACCCAAGTCACTATCTACTGCTGCTGAAAGTTTGTCCGCGAATACTGCCGCCCCCTTTCCACTTAAATGAAGCCCATCCTTCATGTACATATCAGCCCTCCCAACAAAACTTCCCCATAAATCCACAAATCCAACTTCCTCTTCCCTACATAACTTCTGGACTAACATGTTAATTGCCATCCCCCGACAATTTCGATATTTGTGACCCCTCCTGCCCATTACAGGTAAAATCCCTGACAGTATTACCTGCTCAACCCGCGTCTGTTTTAGTGTTCTGACCAACTGCCTATATTTCCTAACTATGGTAGTTGTACCCTCCCTCTCTACGTTATTTGTCCCTACGTGTACTAAAACAGATCCACCCTTACCCGAGCCTACGATGTTTTTTACCCTCTCAGTTATCGCCTCTATTTTGGCTCCAGGCAAGCAGACCACCACATCATCTCCCTTGTTTAAGACTCTGTCGGTCTTCCTAACTATCGAATCCCCTACAAACACCCTCGCTCTCTTCCTCACCCCCTCTATCACTGCTGCAGAATAACTCTTCCGTTCGATCCCCTCCATCCCATTCTGTTACATACAGATGAAAAAATTTTGGACTCTTGATAAGCCAATGGCTTCCTTGTCCACTTGCCATCTGGGCCTTTGCCTTGGATGGCAATCTGGTTAAATCTGTCAAATTTATTTCCAGGGAATAGGGGGTTTGAATGCACCCTTCATAATGACTTCTCAAGAGAGCTTTGTTTCACCCACTCGTCTAGCATGCCCCTCTCTACTTACTGTTCAACACCACCGTTGACCTTCGTCTTGTGTCGCACGCAATCTTGCATAACGACCTTGTCTTTGTCTGTTGACCACATGATCAAGAACAGGAGTTTCTGATCGAATGCCTTCTTCAGTAGGCGGACCACCATTCTACCCTCGTCTGAGTCCGGAACATACGTGATGACATTGTAGGTATTGTAGAGCCGACCTGGACGTGGATGGTTCTCCTGCAGGGGAACATGACCATTATCAATCAATCAATCAATCAATCTTTTATTTCAGACAAAACGTATACATAAGCAATATGCATTATGTCCATTGTAACAAGAAAATAAAATAAAAATGTAAAAAGTTTACAAAAGTGTATAAATTGCATGTATCCACTTCATGCGCAGTACAGAGGTGTTCGTAGTTCGTAGACGCAGATATCCTGCACATTAGACTGTACATACATTTTATAATGTACAGAACTAATATGAGGCTAGCACTACACCTCATAGATAGGCTGTGCATAATCCTAAATGCAATATTATAGGAAGCAATAAAGTGCTGCATAGCGGCTTTTGTATAATTAGCCCATAAGGAAAAAAATACACGTTACTACAATAAGATGTAAACAGTTTGTTCTTCACCTTCTTTGAACAGAAACAAATTTCCTGAGTAGAATATTATTTCTACCAAACAGACTCCTTTCTTTGGATTTGATATCATTTTCATCCGACAGATCATCACAAATTATATGTCCAAGATATTTATAAGATTTTGTTGTATTCAATACTGCATCACCGAGCTTGAAATCTTCCTCAAAACCGATTTTCCTTGTGTCAAAAACATTATCTGAGACTTTACTCTATTAAATAGTATGTCATTGTCACATCCATAGTTGTACGAGACATCTAGCAATCTCTTCAACCCCTTAGCAGATGGAACAAGTAGCACAACGTCACATTACATCAACATGAGAGATGGAAACAGAGAGGAGAGAGAGAGGGAGAGAGAAAGTGAGGAGGGAAATTTGGGAGAGGATGTACGAGAGGGATGACAAGAGTGGGGGGAAATAGTGCAAAATATAAACAGTGCATAATGTAAATAGTGCATAATGTAGATAGTGCATAATTTCATTTAAGATATTATGTCTAGATCTATGTTATGATGCACATCGCTGTTGAAGAGTCGAAACAATGAAAGTCCATTTTGATCTGCGCCATGTTGTTGGTTGGATATGAATTTATTAGACTAAATTCTAACAAAAGAAAATGGACTTTCATATGTCGAGGAATCAAAACAATGACAGTCCATTGTCCTGTGTTAGAAGTTAGTGTAATAGACAAATATCCAACCAACCATATGGACTTCCATTGTTTAAATCTTCAGCAGTGATATGTGAGGCTGGCTGAACTTAATGTTGGCTTGTTACATGTGACTTACCCCCTGCACACCTGGTGGGAAGTCATACGTCACGATTATTGTGCCATTGTTTGGGTATCCAGGCAGGCATTTCTTTTTCTTCACTTGAGCTACCATTGTTCCATCGGGCTGTAGCACCAGAGCCCGTCTTGCAGGGTGGCTTTCACTTTCATCACAAACTCGGTGGGCCACATTGTTATTAAGATAACTGGATGCCTGCTTAACTGCTGCTGCTGGACCTCGCAGGTATAGGCCCTGAGACGTGCTGTAAAACCACGTGATTTTATGCTGCTCCGTCAATGATGTCAGATTGTCATGTGACTGAGTGAAGAGGTCGTAGATGTCTTTGCCTAGTCTTTCTTCAATCAACTGTAAGCAGAGCATCCCATAACTCCATTATTTTGACAACTTGTTCTTTTCAACATAAACACACAATGGGAGCATGCATGCACACATACATGCACATACATACACGCACACACACACACACGCACACACAATCGGAGCATGCATGCACACATACACGCACATACATACACGCAAACACACACACACACAATGGGAGCATGCATGCACACATACACGCACATACATACACGCAAACACACACACGCACCCACAATGGGAGCATGCATGCACACATACATGCACATACATACACGCATACACACACACACGCACACACAATGGGAGCATGCATGCACACATACACGCACATACATACACGCAAACACACACATTGGGAGCATGCATGCACACATACACGCAAACACACACACAATTCTCAGACAAAAAAGGAAACAAGTTTTAAAAGCAACATAATATTATGCCAATATGGATATATGAAAATATGGTACTTTTGTAGTTTAGCCCCGCACTCCAACTAACCATGAAAACGGTCACCTACAGTCGCCAAACTTCTCCACATAAATCTACCACATATATACATATGCTACGGGACATGTCACATGAAAAAAGTACATTTGCTGTGTAATAAACATTAAAATTTACAAAACTAAACATTGTTAGCCAAGGCTTCGCGACATGTGAAGTTCTCAGGAACTCCATTTGGAGGCGCCACTATAACTGACGGTACAACTAGTGGGATTATGCCACAATTGTTTTCACATAGGCGACCATTATGACGTTTCTTTGGATTCCTGGAAAAATTTTCCTACAGTGTCAGTAAAATAAGGGTATGTAATTAAATTAGATATCTTAAGTTTAATATCAACAACAGCCCATTTATTTTATGTTTACCTTTGCTAGCTTTTGTTTCACAGACGTTCAAAATCTTGACAAAATTGCAAGCATGGTTTTATTTATTGTGATTAGTGGATGTATATCAATATTATATATATTTTTGCAATGTATTTAAATTACATTTAGTTACTTATAAATAATATATACACTCGTGCCACAGCAACACACAAATCAACATGTTTGATTTGTTTCTTTGCTTCATAAAGGAATACATTTTAATTATATAAAAACATATCTTAATGTAAGTTTGTTTTATTGTTATAGCAACACAACAATGAAATACATAAATCTGAAATAACTTTCGGAAATTAAATGTTTTTTCAAAAATGTTCATGCACCCGGTATACCCATTGTCCTTCTCCCTATCATTCTTGAATTTTGCCTAGATAATCTGTAGCAATATGTCTACATATTCAGCAAATTTAAAAACCATAGCTTGTAATCTTATCAAGTTAGAAGCACCTGAAAACAGGTCAAACTAATGTGTACGATTTTGGGCACTTACCCCTTGTTCACATTATAGGGCATTACAGAAACAATTTGCATGTAAATGCTTAGTTCTTTGGTAAAAGCGCTCAAACATAGCCACTTATCCGTTGGTTAAAATTTAAGTTCTGAGACATTTTTATTTCCTGAAAAATGGTTGATTAAACACAGAATGACACAAATGCATATTCAGTGGATTAAGTACCCTGAGCTGTTGTTGATATTAAATTTAAGATATGTAATTTAATGATACACTATTATTTTATTGACATTATAGGATAATTAATTTTTTTAGGAATCTATTTCCAATCCAAATGGTCACCTCTGTTAAAATCAGTCTAACCCCAATAGTTGCAGTCAGTTATAGTGGCACCGCCAAACACAGTTGCTGAGAGCTTCATACATCGTTAATATTGTTGAATTTTTGTAAATTTTTATCATTTATTACACAGCAAATGTAATTTTTTATCACATGACGTATATATATATATATATATATATATATATATATATATATATATATATATATATATATATATATATATATATATATATATTTATGTATATAAATATATATATATATATATCTGGTAGACATATATATGTGGAGAAGTTTGGCGACTGCGCTCAAACATAGCCACTTATCCATTGGTTAAAATTTAAGTTCCGAGACAGGATTGACCTTCTAAATACAATCGGGGTGAGATTTAGCGGTCAGCCAGTCGTCAATGGCGCCCAAAAATGGCTTTGGGCGTTTTTAATTTTTTACTACAGTGGCCCGCATGGCGACTCAAAATATTTACGGAACTGCATCTCAGAAGTGTTGTCTTGGCTATATCGCATTTATGTTAACCATAAATCATGTGTTTGTGACATGTTTGACATTGCAAGAAATTTTGCCAAACTGTATCCGGTATTGATCCTACCTTGAAAATAAATGTTTCTAAACTTTTTATTTGTTGTTGATGTCGTTCATACATTTTATCTTCAAAGTATTTACATTCTATCATCAAAGTATTGATTAGCAAGTGGGCTACCTAAGTCTAACAAACTGTCGGGCTACTTCACTTTGCAAGGTTGGTAGCCCAACTGGCTACCTTCCATGATTTGCTAGATCTCACCCCTGACAATGTATGCAAGAATTAACAATTTTATTTTTACGCAACGCGGACACAAACACATTAGAAATCGTTAGATAGTGGTCCATGGGCTGGGGCCAGGCAGAAGTGACGACATAACCGTTGTCAGTGACAATGACAGTGTGGTTCCTTTTTAAACCTATAGTTTGTACTCACATTATCCTGTCCACGGAACATGCTGTCCTCAAACCCTGTCTGGTATTTCATCAGGTGAGCCCACGAATCTTGGTTACAGCCCAGGTTTCGGAATACGTCACGCTCCTTGAGGCACGCTGTCGCGACTAGGAACAACGCAAACAACACATCAATCAATGGCGCTCACCCTTGTATTTGTATAAACCATTTTGTCAGTCAGCGTTTTTTAGACTGGTGCCCAAGTCCGCGGTGCGGTGCCACTTGTTACATGCGCATGAAATGCATGGTGAGCGGGTGCGGAACACCTCTAGAGAACCAGATTACATTTCTGTTTGGATGCGTGGATTCATCATTCAATAAATGTAAGGTTTTCACTAAACACAACCTTTCTAACAATTTGTTTGTACTGCACCGATGAAATAACCGCCTTAGTGATATAGAATATAAATCTCTTGCGCAAAAGTTTCTTCATATTTTTGTGAAAAAGGCATATGAACGCGAACAGATTTCCGAGCGGAACATAATAAGCGATCCCTAGCAGACATCAACCCTGGTGGATATCTCGGGCATTATTTGTATTTTAAACCATTCCCAATGTCATAGAAATGGGCAAATCTACCTAAATATATGTTTTTATTGTATGTATAGCGCGGTTGTATATATATCTGGTGTTGTGGTGTTGGTAGGTTTCACCGAATGAAGAACCATTGTGGTATCTCGTGGATGTACAAAATCATAAACGGACTTGTCGATGTGAACCCTCTTGCTTCTTGAACCCAGCAACCGCAGTTCTAGAGGACATCAAACGAAGTTCCAAATCCCCCACTCTCGATCTGACATATACCTACACTCCTTCTTCCCATCATCAATCTGATTCTGGAACAGTGTACCTGTAAATTCATCATCAACTACATCCCTAGCCTAATTCAGGTCTTCACTGAAGGGATGGATGGAGCACCAAATATAATCATCAAATAGATCATTGAAATTATCTTTTATAGATTTTTTTACTTTTTCTTTTTAACTTTTAACGTAGGTTTTATACTGCTGCCTTTTAATCACTGGAACAGTGCTTGCTCCGCATGCTATTCTCCATGTAGAGTTTATTCCTGGACACTCAGGGCATCTATACAGTATTATAAAGAAATAAAGAAGTCGTTTTGATTTCAACTATATTACTTTTCTCTAGGTGGTATCACTTCACTTGTTACACCCAGGAGCCAGTTTCATGAGACAGCCTATTTATGACGTTGTAAGTAGAATTGGTCGTAAAGTTACATTTTAAGTTATAATATTGGTCGTAAAGTTACATTATAAGTTATTGCATTGCCATTGGACATGCCCCGTTTTAGCTTTGGGATAAAGTTGTGCCACTACAAACAAACGGGTGACTGAGTTTGCCCCCCTCCCTTCCAAAATCCTAAATACATGTCGACGTTTGTAGTTGATATTTATAATATAAAGCAAAATGTATTAAATTACGAATGTAGGTACCATATAGGTAAAGCGATTAATATGATATTCCTCAAACTAGTTTATTATCAATGCAAATCCCTACACACAATCATAGAATTAACCACTGTCTGACTATTCACACATTTGTGTAACATAATAGTAGGCCTACAGCCCACAGCCACATGTATTGACTTGTGTATCTTCTGACTGCTAGTCACAATTTTTCACAAATGTGCTCGTATCACCATGCATAAAGTGCGACAACTGTCGTTGTATACCTTTGAATCGAGCATTTCCTTTTTAATCCGGGGGGTCTGGGGGTCTCAAGACCCCCTTAGGTCTTGGAAGGGGGTATTAGACCCCCCTGTGTCCGTGGCAAATATTATGCCGGTAAAGGACAACGTATATAGCCTATGGCTATAGGCCTACATCGGAACTAGTGTCAATGTAAAGACCGAACTATTAACAACCAGCTGATATTAACCCTTCTGTAAGTAGAACAACACATGAATCAACCCCCTCCCCCCCCCCCCCCCGTTCATAAGTAGAACGACATGACATTATTGCCCTGGGCCTTGGCCTGGGCGTCGCGTGGAATGCAATGGCGTTCCTACCTGACTTCTGAGCAAAGACCAGAACGGCCCGTCCCTTCGGCAGCAGTCGAATCTCCTCCGCCCTCAGTCCTCGGTTATCCAACGCCTCGTCGATGTCCTCTGTCTGGATGTCAAGTCGCAACTTATCCACCCATATTTTGTCTTCTTTGTTTTTCGAATCCATGGTGTCGTTTGCTGGAGATCAATTTGCTATCGTTCCGATCGCGTCGCCGCTGTAAGCCTTCTGGCGCTCACTCGAGTCGGCCTGGTGACAGAAATACCACTGAATTGAAACCGGAGGA
This sequence comes from Lamellibrachia columna, assembly GCA_963662155.1. Classification (NCBI taxonomy): domain Eukaryota; kingdom Metazoa; phylum Annelida; class Polychaeta; order Sabellida; family Siboglinidae; genus Lamellibrachia; species Lamellibrachia columna. Next base: position 17,361,286 of record OY759271.1, on the reverse strand, counting down.
AGTGCACGCGCGACGGCTATGGCGGCGGTGATTGGTCGCGCGGAGGCTACTTCCTTCGTGATTTGCAGTACCTCATTACATAATGGTTGAACGCCTACGCATTGACCGAACACTGACAATGATACGCACGCACGCACGCACGCACGCTCGCACGCACGCACGCACGTGTTAAGTATGCGTACTCATGTCAGAATCTTAAATGTTACGTCCAACCTCAGTCCAGCGGTGATATCACAACGTATAACAGCTATACCATGATTAAGCCCTGCTCGGTTAAATTTGAAGATTGTTGAACGTCGGCAGACGATTAAGTTTTACAGACACAAAAATCAGTGCTTTAAAAAAAAATGCGCGTTCTGTATTTATGTAATTTACACTTTCTATGCTAAATAGTAGAATATTTATTATTACGCTGTTATGCTTTTTTCCGAGACACAGCTTAAGGGAACAAATTATAAGATGGCGTGCATTATAATATTGGACCCTACAGCTATTTAGCTGAGAATGCATTTTTATTAATATTTAACTTTCACTGAGCTTTACTGTACATTATGTGATTCACGCCGGGTGTGGCACAAGTGAAACACACGAGATTCACTTCACGTCTGTAACGCGCACGTGCTCCTAAAAATAATCGCTGAGAGCACGCAAAAAACTGCACAGTCAGTGTAAATCAGATTATGTTTTACATTACATTACATTACATTACATTACATTACATTACATTAAATTACAGTAAAGATTCGGAATGTCCCCCGTAGATCATTTAGTCATTAATTTTGTTGTTCTGTTAACTAATTTACCCCTAGATTAGACACAGATCTCAGATCATGCAGCTAAACACATGTATACATTTCTGCCTCCTGCTTTCTCTTTACCCGCACATTTCGGGTGATTTGCTGTATCTTGTTTCCATACCATTTAAGTAAGTTCCACATCCTTCCCGTCGTTTTGGTAAATCTCCAAGGATGTTCAGACTAGTTATCCCTTACCTGACTGTGTCTTGTCTGTTCGACCCTCTGTGTCACGTACGACAATCCGGAGAGTGACGTGTCACGTACGACAATACGGACAGTGACGTGTCACGTACAACAATCCTGACAATGAAGTGTCACGTACGACAATCCGGACAGTGAAGCAGGGACGAATTACCTTCCCACACACTGTATGCTGTCTCGCTTATTCCACGTGATAGCATCAGTGTACGTCAATAAATAGGCGAGTCCACTGTGCAACCAATCCCTGCCGCCTCAAAGACGTCAGTCGAGGTCTTCAACAATACAGGATATGACGTAATACCAGTGTTGGATTAACAACAATGGCGGTCTTGTACAAACTTTTTTTTGGGGGGGCCTTACCGATTGTGTGGCAAAAACGAAGATCGAGACACGGGGTACTGACTATGAAGGTAGCCTCAGTTGATGTTCATGTGACCGTTAACGTTTTATCAACTATGTTTGGGAATACGCATTCACACATTGTTGTTGACGACGGCACACAAACATACATGCACAAAAATACAGCGTATGACGACAAACAAAAAATACAGTGTACAATGACACGCAATAATGACAGCATGACATGACACCTCCCAGACAATACGTGATACACGCAATAATGACAGCATGACATGACACCTCCCAGACAATACGTGATATAGCGTGAAGTAGAGACCGTACACGTTCTCATGAGCAAACAAAGAACGACTTCCAAATACTTTCCACCAAATTAGTTACCAACTCAGATCTGATTGTTGAACTGTTGAACTTTCTCAAACACCTGTTTGAACTGTTTGAACTGTTTGAACTGTTTGAACTGTTTGAACTGTTTACACGTTTTGGCAGCACAGAAATCCGACAACATCTTGTCAAGAATGAAGATCAATCTGACGCAAGATGTCCCATTCCGTACTGAGCATAGTCAAATGAACCAGTGTTGGTGGTGGTAGTAGTAGTAGTAGTAGTAGTAGTAGTAGTAGTAGTAGTAGTAGTAGTAGTAATAGTAGTAGTAGTAGTAGTAGTAGTAGTAGTAGTAGTAGTAGTAGTAGTAGTAGTAGTAGTAGTAGTAGTAGTAGTTGGTGTAGTAGGTGTAGCAGCAGCAAGGCCAGGTTTATCTAGCTATACCGCACGAAAATTAGGATTTCGAGATAGTAATACGGGGCCGCTTATCACCACGATCAACACGCGGCAAGCGGTAGACTCCAATTACTGACGCACAAGATTCGCACTTTGTGTTTTCCGCGTTCGACCAGTCTCGCTCTGTGAATTATCATGGTCAGACATTGGCAAATTTCCCATGAGTCGTGACTATTGACTGAGCGTTAGTCCGTCCAGGAAGTGTCGCAGATTTGGCATCGATTAGTCATAAACATAATGACATTGCAAACTGTAATGTCATTATATAAAATAGCGATTGCCACAATCGTTTGCAATATATATATATATATATATATAGCAATCTCCGTGTCCGGGTTAAGGTTATTTTAAAACTTGCAAAGATCGTGGACCCTGTCTAGTGTAACACGGACTTAAAGAACCAGTAGAATAGAAGTTTTAAGCTAATGTTAGTGTGAGTTATGTTGAATGTCTTTAACCCAGGTCAGCATCACTAGTTTTACAACATTCTGGTAACAATTAGTTCACCGCACAACGCATCTAACGAACTATGCCCACATATATAATTAACTATTATTATTTATGATATGGTTGCCAATGGCTGGTGTTCGGAGAGGGATCGTTTGAACCTCAATTTATTTCGCCCTTCACCTTTCCGAAACACTGAAATTTATCTCTGACTTCTATAATAGTCCAACAAATATTGGGTTGTATTTAATACGGCACCGTATGTGGACACATTGCATGCACATCAGCTATAAAGACTGCCAATCCACCTGAGGCTAAATCTTGCACCTGCATGTATGAGTCAATAAACGAACACTACAGCCGGGGCACGGAGGATTTTAAATGACGTAGCTGTTATAATAACATTAAGCACTATTGTCGGGCACAAAAAGTGGCATACAGTGTCAGACTGCACACGATCAAAACATTTCCGATAACGACTATTGCGTTAGTAGCATATGTTGTGTTATAAGAACCGGGTAAATAAATGAGGAAATGACACATGACAGATGGGGAAAAAATCCCGCTGGAAAGTTTCACCTTTAAATAACGGTGATTTCTTCACATTGCATTAAGTAACGGTGACTTCTTCACATTGCTTTAAGTAACGGTGACTTCTTCACATTGCTTTAAGTAACGGTGACTTCTTCACATTGCTTTAAGTAACCGCAGTGAGCCAGTTTTCTGTACAATACATGTCTTAGAAAGTGTCGTGCGCCGGTGTTTTGTTTTGGACAACCGTTATATTATACATATCACAATTTACCAAATTACAATCGTTGGCTAAATCGTGGTTTCACTTGTAACTTCTCTAACATAGTGTGCGTGCGTGCGTGCGTGCGTGCGTGCGTGCGTGCGTGCGTGCGTGCGTGCGTGCGTGCGTGCGTGCGTGCGTGCGTGCGTGCGTGCGTGCGTGCGTGCGTGCGTGCGTGCGTGCGTGCGTGCGTGCGTGCGTGCGCCTTTTCACGAATTTAACCGCAGATGGAACTTACATGCATTTTAGCTGTAAACTGAGCAGTCAATAAATTGCTCTTTGTGTACGATTATGCCCGAGGCTACATCGATCCAGACTGAGTCGTCAACGCCGGGCTTTGTCTAGTAGACTTCATGGACTACCGATCAAGACTGAACTAAGAATGCCGGCCTTTATTGGGCCCTGATCAAGATGAATGCGGTGCTTTATTTGGCCTTGGTGGCGATGACTCATCACCTATAGTTAGTTAGTTTCACAACAATTCACTACCGATTTACTGATTCTCATCGTTGTGGCTACGTAGTGTTAAATGGCTTTGTGAAGTAATATATTTCACTCTGCAATCGCATAATAGTCGTTAACATTGTGGTCACGCTAAACACAATCACAAGACAAAATAATATCCTTTACAAATTGGGTGTTTTGCAGATACACGAGAAAGCATGCATACGCACGCACACGTACACATGCACACACGCACACTCACACACACGCACACACACTCACACGCACCCACACACGCGCACACGCGCACACGCACACACACACGCACACACTCACGCACGCACGCACGCACGCACACACGCACGCACACGCACACACTCACGCACGCACGCACGCACGCACGCACGCACGCACGCACGCACGCACGCACACACACACACACACACACACACACACACACACACACACACATACAACGTTTATTCGTGTGCCAATTGGCTTGTCAATCTAACTGCTGGAGTGTGCGATACAGGCCGAGTTGCCCAGCGCTGCACGGGGAGAAAAGGCAGCCACTGCAGGAGCTGATGACTCCTTGCACTGCCCAGTCACAACGAACAGAAAGATCTCTGCCGTAGATTTTTACGTACGAACCTTCATACGAAGGGTAGTTCGTTGTTACGTATAACTGTTTGCAACACTACGCATACTATCGTTCTGAGTTACGCAATCAACGTCAAACTCCACGTAAGTTACTTCGTACGTACATCCCTACCGGGGGATTTCGAATTTGTTTAATGTACGTACCGTCCCCGTGCGCCTCCGATACCTCACACGTCAGCCCCGTACATGCGCCTCCGAGCACACCTGACATGTCAGCCCCGTACATGCGCCTCCGAGCACACCTGACATGTCAGCCCCCGTACATGCGCCCCCGAGCACACCTGACATGTCAGCCCCGTTCATGCGCCTCCGAGCACACCTGACATGTCAGCCCCCGTACATGCGCCCCCGAGCACACCTGATATGTCAGCCCCCGTACATGCGCCCCCGAGCACACCTGACATGTCAGCCCCGTACATGCGCCTCCGAGCACACCTGACATGTCAGCCCCGTACATGCGCCTCCGAGCACACCTGACATGTCAGCCCCCGTACTTGCGCCCCCGAGCACACCTGACACGTCAGCCCCCATACATGCGCCCCCGAGCACACCTGACATGTCAGCCCCCGTACATGCGCCTCCGAGCACACCTGACATGTCAGCCCTGTACATGCGCCCCCGAGCACACCTGACATGTCAGCCCCCGTACATGCGCCTCCGAGCACACCTGACATGTCAGCCCCGTACATGCGCCCCCGAGCACACCTGATATGTCAGCCCCCGTACATGCGCCTCCGAGCACACCTGACACGTCAGCCCCCATACATGCGCCTCCGAGCACACCTGACATGTCAGCCCCCGTACATGCGCCCCGAGCACACCTGATATGTCAGCCCCGTACATGCGCCCCCGATCACACCTGATATGTCAGCCCCCGTACATGCGCCTCCGAGCACACCTGATATGTCAGCCCCCGTATATGCGCCCCCGAGCACACCTGACATGTCAGCCCTCGTATATGCGCCCCCGAGCACACCTGACATGTCAGCCCCCGTACATGCGCCCCCGAGCACACCTGACATGTCAGCCCCGTACATGCGCCTCCGAGCACACCTGACATGTCAGCCCCGTACATGCGCCTCCGAGCACACCTGACATGTCAGCCCCCGTACTTGCGCCCCCGAGCACACCTGACACGTCAGCCCCCATACATGCGCCCCCGAGCACACCTGACATGTCAGCCCCCGTACATGCGCCTCCGAGCACACCTGACATGTCAGCCCTGTACATGCGCCCCCGAGCACACCTGACATGTCAGCCCCCGTACATGCGCCTCCGAGCACACCTGACATGTCAGCCCCGTACATGCGCCCCCGAGCACACCTGATATGTCAGCCCCCGTACATGCGCCTCCGAGCACACCTGACACGTCAGCCCCCATACATGCGCCTCCGAGCACACCTGACATGTCAGCCCCCGTACATGCGCCCCGAGCACACCTGATATGTCAGCCCCGTACATGCGCCCCCGATCACACCTGATATGTCAGCCCCCGTACATGCGCCTCCGAGCACACCTGATATGTCAGCCCCCGTATATGCGCCCCCGAGCACACCTGACATGTCAGCCCTCGTATATGCGCCCCCGAGCACACCTGACATGTCAGCCCCCGTATATGCGCCTCCGAGCACACCTGACATGTCAGCCCCCGTACATGCGCCTCCGAGCACACCTGACATGTCAGCCCCCGTACATGCGCCCCCGAGCACACCTGACATGTCAGCGCCGTACACGCGAATCTATCTGGGATGTGAACAAACAAACAAACACACAAACACAGCCCCAACCTGTTTTGTAGTATATATGAATTATGAGTATTTTGTATTCATTGGCACGAACCTTCAGGAGCCTACCGTTGAGTGAGGTCACTCAACGACAGGCACACATTAAACTTACAAACTGAAATGCATTACTCCTGGTCCTTATCTGTGGTCATTCTGACTACGCGTGTTTGTGATCGATAACCCATCTTCCCACACAACTACCATCAAATGGAGCCTTCGTGGATAGTTAGATGTAATCTAAGCAATACATAAAATGAATTACCTTATTTACTAACATTGAACCTTTTTACTATTGGAATGCCTTTTCGGAACGCTCAATGCACTACTCCCAGAATATTGTGGTAGTGTCTAAAACGTAAACTGTAAACAATAGACTCTCTATCGAATGTACTGATTGTCATATTGAATTATTATATATACCGGTTTGAAATTTGTCAGTGTTATCGATCCATCAACGTGTATTATTGGCTAACAACCAGAGAAGCCTGGGCAACATGTTATATTTAATACTAGTGTACATTATTAAGACGGAGTACCCCTTCGAGCAGTGGGTTTTATCGAGCACCTCCCGAGGTCTTCGCCACACAAAGGGGGTTTTAACTCGTTGTTTCTTTCATTTCAGCCAGATGACTCATAGCTGACTTTTTCATTAACGTCATCGAGTTGTCATAAATGTTCAATAATTTTGTGTTATTATTGTAACAATTTAAAAGAAATATTAATAACAATCCATGGATGTAATGTACCACCAGTTTGTGATTGATCGTACCACAGAGAGCAATAATTTATTAAATGCATGTTTACAGTTTCATAGTGATGCTATGAGCTAAACAAGATTTGTGGAAGACGTGTTACCAGCATAATATGTCGGTATGTATGTATGTATGTATGTATGTATGTATGTATGTATGTATGTATGTATGTATGTATGTATGTATGTATGTATGTATGTATGTATGCATGTTTTATTTGTTACGTATGTACGGACGGAAGGATGGAATTCTTCGCGTATAACATGTTTACATGTTCAATTGGAAGTGGTGATAAAATGATGGATAAGAGTGTGAGAATGAATGTGTGACAATGCCGGCTTTAGAGGGTGTTTAAGGGAATTGTTCGTACCCCTGTCAAATCCACTGAGCTACTTCTAAAAGGTCCAAACAATTACCCCAGACTTGTTTTACTTTCAGTAAAATGTCAAGTTTAAAAGAAAAGCCTCTGGGAACATTTGTTGCCCATCACCATAAAGAATCCTTCTCCGGGTTAAATATGGATCAATATGGATGTGACATTGTTGTCCAGGTCCAATATAACTACGTGAGTTGGGGTAGTTTCAACAGGTAAGCTTTTATTGAATAATTGAATCACAGGAGACATATCCAGACAGTCGAACCGTAGTCGAATGAGACATCGTTTATTACAGTTGTCTACCGTCTATCAAAAGATCGATATGGCTGAGCTCTCTGTCGACACATCAGGTGAGAGCATAACACACGCAACCCGTCAACAATCAGTACACTTGACTGCACAAACTCTGCAGCTGGGGGATGTGACGTCATCATTGACGTCATCGGTGATGTCACTCAGAGGAAGATGTCGGACCAATCGAGCAGGCAGTTGTAGCATTCACGCGCCTTCTCGTCCTTGATATCGATCGTGCTCGTGATCCAGTAGGAGAATAGCAGCTTGTTCTTCTTCAGCACGAGGAACTGACCTAGCAGTTCGTACGCCTGCAACCAGAACATGCCGGCAGGTGTCGTCACATCTCTTGTACCCACCCTTACTCTGTAGGTGGCGTGCCAGGGAAAATGACACATTTGCGACACTTGTTTTAATGTCTAGTTGCTGGCACGTGTCAGTGATGGAAGAAATTTGGACTTCCCACACGTATGATGGCCTTCCATATTCCTCTCACGACATATATATATATATATATATATATATATATATATATATATATATATATATATATATATATATATATATATATATATATATATATATATATATATATATATAAAGTGATTAATGCAACTGAGTTGTTCTGCTAATGTTACATGATTCGTGTCTAATTTGCGTGTCGTTAAGACGCGAGGCAAACCTCACTGAAGACGCTGAGTCAGCCTCACCTTCTCAATGCCGTGCTTCTTGATGAGACGTAGACGAAACGTCTCGGCGATTCCCGGAAGTGCGACGACGTCTTTGTCGCCCATGCGCTCTGCGATGAAGGCGTCGTACTTGGCTGACGGGATGTACTGGCAGCAACTAAAGTTGGCGCTGTAATCTTCCAGGCGTAGAACAAACATTTGCAGTAGCTTGCATATATGTAAGTCATTCCAAAGGTTACACTTATACACCAGAAATCATGCATGTTTTCCTTTTAAAAAAATCCGCTTCTCAATTTGTTATTTTCTTCAAATCGGTTGTTACTGGTTTGTCTACAACTTCTATCGAAAACAAAATGTTCCGTAGAATGTTTGAAAATTATTCAGTGAAGCGGATGACGTGCGACGACTATTTCGTTCATAACATGTTTAAAATCTCTTTCAAAACCGTTATTTTCAAAAGTACTGTTTATTTCGAAAGCTGTCTTTGGCGAAATACACTACATGAATGACGACTGTCTGTCAGACGAAGTCGCAACTTACCATTTCGCATTTCAGTCTCGTCCAACGGAACTGCAAATAGAAACAGACGGCAAGTCAGTCTAAATGCGCTATCCATGAAGTCTGAGAGGGAACTAGAAGTGGGAGGTTGATCCTTAAAACATGGCGGGAGGTGGGAGATTGACCCCACAAACAGGTGGGAGATGGGAGGTTCATGTAAGCAGTTCCCGACGAAGTCAGTCGGGATGAAACGCACAAGTGTCAACACTACCGCTTTCGGGCGGGACATGCCGTTTTCCCCCTTGTTCCCGCTTTTTGGGCGAAATGTCCCGCTTTTTGTATTTTCAACAATAAAAACTCATGCAAATATCGATCTATTTGATGCACACGAGGCCATTCTAGGCACACGAGGGCATTCTAGGCACACTAGGGCATTCTAGGCACACGAGGCCATTCTAAGCACACGAGGCCATTCTAGGCACACGAGGGCATTCTAAGCACACGAGGCCATTCTAGGCACACAAGGTCATTCTAAGCACACGAGGCCATTCTAGGCACACGAGGGCATTCTAGGCACACGAGGGCATTCTAGACACACGAGGCCATTCTAAGCACACGAGGCCATTATAGGCACACGAGGCCATTCTAAGCACACGAGGCCATTCTAGGCACACGAGGGCATTCTAGGCACACGGGGGCATTCTAAGCACACAAGGCCATTCTAGGCACACGAGACCATTCTAAGCACACAAAGCCATTCTAGGCACACGAGACCATTCTAGGCACACGAGACCATTCTAAGCACACGAGGCCATTCTAGGCACACGAGACCATTCTAGGCACACGAGGCCATTCTAGGCACACGAGACCATTCTAGACACACGAGGCCATTCTAGGCACACGAGGCCATTCTAGGCACACGAGACCATTCTAGGCACACGAGGCCATTCTAGGCACACGAGACCATTCTAAGCACACAAGGCCATTCTAGGCACACGAGACCATTCTAGGCACACGAGACCATTCTAGGCACACGAGGCCATTCTAGGCACACGAGACCATTCTAAGCACACAAGGCCATTCTAGGCACACGAGACCATTCTAAGCACACAAGGCCATTCTAGGCACACGAGACCATTCTAAGCACACAAGGCCATTCTAGGCACAAGAGACCATTCTAAGCACACAAGGCCATTCTAGGCACACAAGACCATTCTAGACACACGAGGCCATTCTAGGCACACGAGGGCATTCTAGGCACACGGGGGCATTCTAAGCACACAAGGCCATTCTAGGCACATGAGACCATTCTAAGCACACAAAGCCATTCTAGGCACACGAGACCATTCTAGGCACACGAGACCATTCTAAGCACACGAGGCCATTCTAGGCACACGAGACCATTCTAGGCACACGAGGCCATTCTAGGCACACGAGACCATTCTAGACACACGAGGCCATTCTAGGCACACGAGGCCATTCTAGGCACACGAGACCATTCTAGGCACACGAGGCCATTCTAGGCACACGAGACCATTCTAAGCACACAAGGCCATTCTAGGCACACGAGACCATTCTAGGCACACGAGACCATTCTAGGCACACGAGGCCATTCTAGGCACACGAGACCATTCTAAGCACACAAGGCCATTCTAGGCACACGAGACCATTCTAAGCACACAAGGCCATTCTAGGCACACGAGACCATTCTAAGCACACAAGGCCATTCTAGGCACACGAGACCATTCTAAGCACACAAGGCCATTCTAGGCACACAAGACCATTCTAGGCACACAAGGGCATTCTAAGCACACAAGGCCATTATAGGCACACGAGACCATTCTAGGCACACAAGGCCATTCTAGGCACACGAGACCATTCTAGGCACACAAGGCCATTCTAGGCACACGAGACCATTCTAGGCACACGAGACCATTCTAGGCACACATGGGCATTCTAAGCACACAAGGCCATTCTAGGCACACGAGACCATTCTAAGCACACAAGGCCATTCTAGGCACACGAGACCATTCTAGGCACACGAGACCATTCTAGGCACACGAGGCCATTCTAGGCACACGAGACCATTCTAAGCACACAAGGCCATTCTAGGCACACGAGACCATTCTAGGCACACGAGGCCATTCTAGGCACACGAGACCATTCTAGGCACACGAGACCATTCTAGGCACACGAGGCCATTCTAGGCACACGAGACCATTCTAGGCACACGAGGCCATTCTAGGCACACGAGGCCATTCTAGGCACACGAGGCCATTCTAGGCACACGAGACCATTCTAAGCACACAAGGCCATTCTAGGCACACGAGACCATTCTAAGCACACGAGGCCATTCTAGGCACACGAGACCATTCTAGGCACACGAGACCATTCTAAGCACACAAAGCCATTCTAGGCACACGAGACCATTCTAGGCACACGAGACCATTCTAGGCACACGAGGCCATTCTAGGCACAATAGACCATTCTAGGCACACGAGGCCATTCTAGGCACACGAGACCATTCTAAGCACACGAGGCCATTCTAGGCACACGAGACCATTCTAGGCACACGAGACCATTCTAGGCACACGAGACCATTCTAGGCACACGAGGCCATTCTAGACACACGAGACCATTCTAAGCACACAAGGCCATTCTAGGCACACGAGACCATTCTAAGCACACAAGGCCATTCTAGGCACACGAGACCATTCTAAGCACACAAGGCCATTCTAGGCACACGAGACCATTCTAAGCACACAAGGCCATTCTAGGCACACGAGACCATTCTAGGCACACAAGGGCATTCTAAGCACACAAGGCCATTCTAAGCACACGAGACCATTCTAGGCACACGAGACCATTCTAGGCACACGAGACCATTCTAGGCACACAAGGCCATTCTAGGCACACGAGACCATTCTAGGCACACGAGACCATTCTAGGCACACAAGGGCATTCTAAGCACACAAGGCCATTCTAGGCACACGAGACCATTCTAAGCACACAAGGCCATTCTAGGCACACGAGACCATTCTAGGCACACGAAACCATTCTAGGCACACGAGGCCATTCTAGGCACACCAGACCATTCTAGGCACACGAGACCATTCTAGGCACACGAGGCCATTCTAGGCACACGAGGCCATTCTAGGCACACGAGTGCATTCTAGGCACACGAGGCCATTCTAGGCACACCAGGTCATTCTAGGCACACGAGGCCATTCTAGGCACACGAGTGCATTCTAGGCACACGAGTGCATCCTAGGCACACGAGGCCATTCTAGGCACACGAGGCCATTCTAGGCACACGAGGCCATTCTAGGCACACGAGGCCATTCTAGGCACACGAGACCATTCTAGGCACACGAGACCATTCTAGGCACACGAGGCCATTCTAGGCACACGAGTGCATTCTAGGCACACGAGGCCATTCTAGGCACACGAGGCCATTCTAGGCACACGAGGCCATTCTAGGCACACGAGGCCATTCTAGGCACACGAGGCCATTCTAGGCACACGAGGCCATTCTAGGCATATGTTATTTCTTTGGTCTCATATGATTTCACATTTTCTCTCCTGTGCGTTGACCGCGAACAAGAACGGCACACAGCGACACACAGCGGCACACAGCGACAACAACAACTGTGGATTGGAGGCGGGTGTTTCCCGCTTTTCCATGAGCACTTTCCCGCTTTTCCACGAACAGATGTTGACACCTGTGGAAACGGTCTATGAAATGTAGTAAATAACCAACCACGATGACGTCACTACAATCAGAGTCACCGACGCCCGTGTCAACGAAGCCAAGTCCTTCGTGGAAGATCAGACTACATTGAATTGTGGCTGTTTATCTGTATTGCAATAACACGGCTTATAAAGGTCAGTTTTGTTATGCTCTTATTGAATTTCGGAGTACCAGCAAGATTTCTACAAATGGTTTCCCTTTCATCTTACTGAACATTCTTCAGGATAGTTCATTTTCAAATCAAATAACTTTCATTTTACATATCCAAGATGTCTTTAGTTTACCTGGTAGAGGCTTTCAGCAACGTGTCACGTTGATTTCATCAGTACCTATGACGCTTGATGACGTCATCGTACACGTGAGGCAGTTCATAATTGCCCTCGTCTCTGTTGATGGGTGTTGTAGTTTTTCTGATCCAGATGGCTTCTTTGATGTGCCGGATTCTTCGGTTGGGTTCCTTGTCTACAATGTTCACTCCCTCCCAGTCTATGATGTGGTTTTCAGTTGTTGCATGGTCTGTAAGGGCGGATTTATTGATGGTAGACATAAATCTTTTTTTCCCGCTCCTTGTGTATTTCTCTTTTTTCGTGTTGTCTACATCCTTTCTGTGTTCCTCCAGTCGTGTTTTTAGTAGTCTTCCTGTCTCCCCAATGTACTCAGCACCACAGTTCTTGCATGGTATTTGGTACACCAGTTCACCCTGTTCTTCTAGCTCTACTTTGTCTTTGGGATGTACCAACAAGCGCCTGAGGGTGGTGTGGGGACGCATAGTTGTTGCTACTCCATATTTCTTCAGTACTCGGTGTACTCTCTCTGAGACCCCCTCTACGTGTGGGATGACTACTTGGCTCCTGTAATTTCTGTCATTTGTTTTGTTCTTGTTCTTTTTCTTCTTACAGCTATTTGTCACCTTGTTCAAGGCCCAGGACGGATAGCCACTTACCCTTAGAGCTTCTCTCTAGTGTTCACCTCTTCCTTCTTGTCCTCCTCCTCTGAAGTTATCGTCTCACACCTGTGCATAAGGGTTCTGACCACTCCTAACTTCTGATGTTTGGGGTGGTGGGACGCAAAGTTCAAGTATTGGTCGGTGTGTGTCTTCTTACTGTACACTGTACACCTCACACTGCTATCTTCCTTTCTGGTGAACTTGGCATCCAGGAAGGGCATGCTGTTGTTCTCTTCATCTTCCCGCGTGAAAATGATGCTCCCTGTGGGGTCTACAGTGTTCATGTGTTGTTGTAATTTCTTTGCCTTTCCCGTGTGTACCAGGCAAATTACATCGTCCACATATCGTTTCCAGTTTCTCGGTTGGCAATCTACCGGTGCTGTTGCTATTATTTTCTGCTCCAGGTCCTCCATGTACAAGTTGACAACAATGGGGGATACCGGACTGCCCATGGCTACTCCAAATTTCTGCTGGTAAATTTCTCCTTCAAATCTGAAGTATGTCGTCTCCAGGACAAATTTCAACAACTCCATGATGTCGTCTACATTTAGGTTTGTTCTCTTCTTTAGTGTCTTGTCATTCTCTAGCCTTTTTCTAATGATTTCGCACGCTTCTTTGATCGGGGTCTTCGTGAACAGCGACACAACATCATATGACACAAATGATTCTCCTTTTTCTACTGTCAGCTTTGTCATCTCCTTCACCAGTTCTTGTGAGTTTTCTGTGTGGTGTTCTGTTTTTCCAACAAGTTGTTGTAGTATGTTGGCCAATTCCCTGGATACTCTGTATGCTATTGTCTGTGTGTAGTCAACAATTGGTCTGAGTGGCACTGCCTCCTTATGGATTTTTGGTGATCCATACATCCGTGGTACTTTTTCTAGCGTGGGATACAAGTACCAATACTGATCTTTGGTGATCTTCCCCTCCTTCTCCAAGGAATTTACCATTCTGATGAGTTCTGCCTTATATTTCTTGGTCGGATCCTTCTTTAACTTCTCATACGTCGCTTCGTCATTTAACGTTTCTTTCATTTTTTCTTGGTATTCTCTCGTTTCCATGATGACTGTGGCCTTTCCCTTGTCCGCAGGGAGTATGGTGATGGACTTTTCTTTCTGTAGCCCTTTTAAAGCTGTCTGGTTATATTTTGTTTTGGAACTTTTGCCGACTTCCCGTGATGTCTGCACGAAGTTTGTCTTTTTGTTCTTGTGGTAGGCTCCATGTTGCTTGTTCTGCCGCTACGACGAACTCCTCGGTCGGTATTTTCTCTGGCGTTACTGCGTAATTTAACCCCTTCGCTAATATCTTATTCTGGTTCCCGGACAGTTTGTATTTGGACAGGTTTATCACCCACCTTTTCAGCTGGGTTCCGGCACATCAAAGAAGTCATCTGGATCAGAAAAACTACAACACCCATCAACAGAGACGAGGGCAATTATGAACTGCCTCACGTGTACGATGACGTCATCAAGCGTCATAGGTACTGATGAAATCAACGTGACACGTTGATGAAAGCCTCTACCAGGTAAACTAAACACACCTTGGATATGTAAAATGAAAGTTATTTGATTCTCCCTTTCATCATTTAATAAAGAATAACCCACTAACGAATTTATACAAAATTATATAAAATAAAGTGCCCCCCATACCGACCTTGTTGTCTTACTCGTTGTCTTTTTCTTGGTCTTTCCGTCTCTTTACTTGAATTGTTATTCTTATTTTTGCCCATTTTAACGGTTTTGTTCGAGATATATTCTACGTACACCGGTAAACGTTACGTAGAAACGCGTCACAGATTGTCATAGAAACCAACAGTTTTCGCGCATTGCTTTGTATTGACGGTAATTTGTGAGATGAAGTGGTGTCGTAGCCTTGTTCCCGAACCTATTTTTAAGTTCCTAATTTCATTTGTAATATAAACAAACCTACGAAATGAGGTAGTTTGGCTTTTGATAATATATTAATCAGACATGTAGGGCCTACTGGCTTATTGATAACTCCGTGTTTTCAAACAGTCAACAAATCTCTTGATCAAAGGCAAAGCAACACAGTTTTAATAATAATAATAATAATAATAATGTTTTATTTCAGGCAAGAGCCCATAATATTATAAATACATACAGGTTAAAAAAAACATACATATACACACATGATGAACAATAGAGGTACATGTAGTGAGAAAAATATATATATATATATAAATATATATATATATTATATTAATACGTAGTTTGCACCATAATGTTGATGCGTTTGTTTCCTACGTGAATCGGTTCTATAATAGCTGACCTCACTAAATTGTTCAACGCCAGTCTGTATTTTAACAAGGATTTAACTAGGCTGCCATCCAAAGTTACAGTGGCAAGGCAGGTGGACAAGGAAGCCATTGGCTTATCAAGAGTTCAACAATTGTTCATCTATGTATAACCCGCCTTTATCAGACATCTGTAAATTTTATTTTAAACTCATTTACAATGCTAGCATTAACACAATCATTAAATACTGTGTTGCGTTCGTGCATCGTCCTGTACAAGAAAGAGTACTTTCTCATATCCGACCTACACTGTTCCTTAACTAGTTCTGCTTTGTGCCCTCTGGTTCTACTGCCTTCTGTCAGTTTTAATTTAACAGCGCAGATCCTGTGTACAGCTATCAAAGCTATTCATTGATTATTTAGTGTTTGGGATTAGCTACAATTAAACTAGCATTACCAGTACATATATCGGTACATAAAATGGAATAGCATATTTAAATCATTGAAGCATGTCTCTGTGACAGGTGCAATACCATAGTATTTAGTGACAGGTGCAGTGCCACAGTATTTAGTGACATGTGATGTACCACAGTATTTAGTGACAGGTGCAGTACCACAGTATTTAGTGACAGGTGCAGTACCACAGTATTTAGTGACAGGTGCAGTACCACAGTATTTAGTGACAGGTGCAGCGCCACAGTATTTAGTGACATGTGATGTACCACAGTATTTAGTTACAGGTAAAGTACCACATTATTTAGTGACAGGTGCAGTACCACAGTATTTAGTGACAGGTAAAGTACCACAGTATTTAGTGACAGGTTCAGCACCACAGTATTTAGTGACAAGTAAAGTACCACAGTATTTAGTGACAGGTGCAGTGCCACAGTATTTAGTGACATGTGATGTACCACAGTATTCAGTAACAGGTGCAGTACCACAGTATTAAGTGACAGGTGCAGTACAACAGTATTTAGTGACAGATAAAGTACCACAGTATTAAGTGACAGGTGCAGTACCATAGTATTTAGTTACAGGCAGTGACGGAACTTGATCCCTCACAGGCAGTGACGGAACTTGATCCACTCAGAGGCAGTGACGGAACTTGATCCACTCACAGGCAGTGACGGAACTTGATCCACTCACAGGCATTGACGGAACTTGATCCACTCACAAGCAGTGACGGAACTTGATCCCTCACAGGCAGTGACGGAACTTGATCCACTCACAGGCAGTGACGGAACTTGATCCACTCACAGGCAGTGAAGGAACTTGATCTACTCACAGGCAGTGACGGAACTTGATCCACTCACAAGCAGTGACGGAACTTGATCCCTCACAGGCAGTGACGGAACTTGATCCACTCACAGGCAGTGACGGAACTTGATCCACTCACAGGCAGTGACGGAACTTGATCCACTCACAGGCAGTGACGGAACTTGATCCATCACAGGCAGTGACGGAACTTGGTCCACTCACAGGCAGTGACGGAACTTGATCCACTCACAGGCAGTGACGGAACTTGATCCCTCACAGGCAGTGACGGAACTTGGTCCACTCACAGGCAGTGACGGAACTTGATCCACTCACAGGCAGTGACGGAACTTGATCCCTCACAGGCAGTGACGGAACTTGGTCCACTCACAGGCAGTGACGGTACTTGACAATTAACAGAGCGTGATTTGATGGCCGTGAAAAAGCATAATGACAAAACCTGGCGACAACGCGACCCCAGTACCTGGTGGATAGGAATAATCAATTTCACTGACACCCGCAACTTTGAAAACGAGATAAATGGATGCTACATCCGGCTGCTGTTGTGCGTGCTGGAGGTCAGATGGTTGGACCATGTGACCAACGCATAACTGTATGACGACCTACCACCACTGACCGCTCAAGAGACAACTGCAATTTGCTTGTTGGGCTTTGCATTCAGTGGTGTATTTGGGGGAGGCCAGTGGGCCATGCCCCCCATTTGGCTTACTTTTTTCCCCGGATTTTTCCGTTGCGCCCCTTCATGGTAGCATGGATAACTAGACTTGCCCCCCCCCCCCGGCCTTTGCGAGATCCTAGATGCGCCACTGTCTGTATTGGATGGCCACACCATAATTCAAATAAAATAGCTGTCATAATTTGGTCCAAATAAAGCACTTTGGTTACGTACGGATATACAATTAAAAATACCTCAGCCAGAGTAGGCCCTGTGGTGTTTAGAGTAATCGACGATGCCAGTGAAAACATTCTTGTAGTTGTTATGAACACGTGGTGGGACAAGCGGCGTACACACAGCAGAACGTTATGCACTACTCCAACCAAGATGTTCATTGGGACGGACGAGATTTGAAGTTTGGTGCTGTAAAGTATTGTCCGTTAGCCGGAATAGGTAGGATGGCGTTGTGCAGAGGCAACACTCAACGTATTGTCCGTTAGCCGGAATAGGTAGGATGGCGTTGTGCAGAGGCAACACTCAACGTATTGTCAGTTAGCCGGAATAGGTAGGATGGCGTTGTGTAGAGGCAACACTCAACGTATTGTCCGTTAGCCGGAATAGGTAGGATGGCGTTGTGCAGAGGCAACACTCAACGTATTGTCCGTTAGCCGGAATAGGTAGGATGGCGTTGTGTAGAGGCAACACTCAACGTATTGTCCGTTAGCCGGAATAGGTAGGATGGCGTTGTGTAGAGGCAACACTCAACGTATTGTCCGTTAGCCGGAATAGGTAGGATGGCGTTGTGTAGAGGCAACACTCAACGTATTGTCCGTTAGCCGGAATAGGTAGGATGGCGTTGTGCAGAGGCAACACTCAACGTATTGTCCGTTAGCCGGAATAGGTAGGATGGCGTTGTGTAGAGGCAACACTCAACGTATTGTCCGTTAGCCGGAATAGGTAGGATGGCGTTGTGTAGAGGCAACACTCAACGTATTGTCCGTTAGCCGGAATAGGTAGGATGGCGTTGTGTAGAGGCAACACTCAACGTATTGTCCGTTAGCCGGAATAGGTAGGATGGCGTTGTGTAGAGGCAACACTCAACGTATTGTCCGTTAGCCGGAATATGTAGGATGGCGTTGAGCAGAGGCAACACTCAACGTATTGTCCGTTAGCCGGAATAGGTAGGATGGCGTTGTGTAGAGGCAACACTCAACGTATTGTCCGTTAGCCGGAATAGGTAGGATGGCGTTGTGCAGAGGCAACACTCAACGTATTGTCCGTTAGCCGGAATAGGTAGGATGGCGTTGTGCAGAGGCAACACTCAACGTATTGTCCGTTAGCCGGAATAGGTAGGATGGCGTTAAGCAGAGGCAACACTCAACGTATTGTCCGTTAGCCGGAATAGGTAGGATGGCGTTGAGCAGAGGCAACACTCAACGTATTGTCCGTTAGCCGGAATAGGTAGGATGGCGTTGTGCAGAGGCAACACTCAACGTATTGTCCGTTAGCCGGAATAGGTAGGATGGCGTTGTGCAGAGGCAACACTCAATGTATTGTCCGTTAGCCGGAATAGGTAGGATGGCGTTGTGCAGAGGCAACACTCAATGTATTGTCCGTTAGCCGGAATAGGTAGGATGGCGTTGTGCAGAGGCAACACTCAACGTATTGTCCGTTAGCCGGAATAGGTAGGATGGCGTTGTGCAGAGGCAACACTCAACGTATTGTCCGTTAGCCGGAATAGGTAGGATGGCGTTGTGCAGAGGCAACACTCAACGTATTGTCCGTTAGCCGGAATAGGTAGGATGGCGTTGAGCAGAGGCAACACTCAACGTATTGTCCGTTAGCCGGAATAGGTAGGATGGCGTTGTGCAGAGGCAACACTCAACGTATTGTCCGTTAGCCGGAATAGGTAGGATGGTTAAGTACTGGCATAATGCATAATGAATCACAACATATTTTCCGTACTTATTGCTTCCTGATATTACAAATTCAGTAAAGCCCTCTCAAACATTTCAAATTATTTAGGCCCTACAATTCAACAAGGGTGGATGCACCCAATTTTTTCACGTTTAAAATAAACCAAATACATACATTCATATCAAATTAACTTTTTCAGTGCATACTGACTCTGGCTAATAATTCTTCACAATGTGTTTGTCAGCTCTATTTGAGCTTTGCTGTGTCTCCCGGTGATCTCTAAAAACGACCACCGCAACGCTTGTGGTAAAACTTAGAACCAGAATAAAGCGAGAACGTAAACATCGTGACCCGGCACATTAGACGGCACTAGATATACCTGTGGTCGCCCGTTGAGTCAGGGCCGCGTGACCGTCTCCAAGGGATTGTCCCCGAGGGACTGTCTCCAAGGGACTGTCCCCGATCGCTCATTTGTAAACGACCGGCGCAGTCTTTCAACGCGTTGACACATGAGTGTGTTCATTACTCACCACTATTACCTACATAAAAACCCAGGCTTTCATTGGGTTGAGAGTTTCTAAAGAGTTTTTAAAAATAAAATTGTATTCAAACACAAGTAGAGTGTGTTCTGGCTATTGATGACTAAAGTAGGCCCTTTATCAGACTCTGGCTCCAAGTGAAACTAGCAGCAGTCCGTGAAGGTCGGTAAGATCACCTGACGTCATCGATAAACCGGACATTTTCCGATCGGATGTGAATTATGTCTTAATAATGTGTGGATTGGTAATTAACTCCTGGTGGCGCTGTGGTTTTCCGGAGGTGATACATTCCTCTACTTATAAACATTCTGCCTAACACATGTTTCCGTTAGTGTAAGATTACTACCATTACCAAATCACCGGTTCTGTATTTGTCTATGACGAACCAGAAAGTAAAAGAATGATTTGTCTCTGGAAAGTGGACCATCTAAAATAGAATGTCTACCCTTCCACCAGATCCGTTAGACGATATGTCCTGCAAAACACTTTATTGCCTACCGGAGGTCGTTTTATTTCTCATGACAACAAACTGGTGGCACCAAAATGTGAAGCCGCATCGACATGCTTCGTTACAACACTGACAAGGCATACAATGTGTGTGGAATTACGACATCCTCGTCCAGGTTACTGCTAGTGTTGCAAGGGCTGCCAAGGTTGTCTATGTTAGTGAACGTGTCATTGTGTCTTAAATAACTAACGATTAGAATCTATCCTCGAACGGCCGCAACAGGTGGCTGGTCGGTTCTGCTCTAGTGAGTAGATCATCTACATTACAGCATTCAGTGCCGTTGTGTGTAATGAGGCGTATCAGTGACATGCAACTTCGGAGCTACTGTTGTGTGTCGATATTCCTGTCTCAGATATTGCACACTCACGGTGGCCTCATTCAGGCGTCTTACTTCGACGTTCGCCAACAAACAGGAACTTCCTTAATTTCTCGACCAATCAGCGTGCTTCT
Organism: Lamellibrachia columna; assembly: GCA_963662155.1. Taxonomy (NCBI): domain Eukaryota; kingdom Metazoa; phylum Annelida; class Polychaeta; order Sabellida; family Siboglinidae; genus Lamellibrachia; species Lamellibrachia columna. Next base: position 17,340,125 of record OY759271.1, on the reverse strand, counting down.
TTTGTCCGAGTGAATGACACACGGCCATTCAATCAACACAGAACGTTTTATTGTAGGTACATGAGTGAGCGTGTGTCAAATTAAGGGGGCTTCTCAGAAAGGGCGCGCTACGTAAATCAGGTGACGAAGCGCGCGTACAAGTTTACAGTAACAATAGTGGACTTTGTGCATTGTTTAAGCATTACAATGACCCATAACGAGTTAATGGATAATTCCATGTAAATTGATGATAAGATAATGCCACTTTCTTCCATTTACTATGGTTTCTGTTGTTGTTAACAATAATCGCTGCCGCGTCTTGGAGAACTGTTCAACCTTCATGGGTCTACTTAGATGCTCTTGCGACGATAGAACCATTTCAGAAGCAAATGGAGAATTGACTTTGTGATCAACAACATTTATTGTTCGTTTCTACACCAGGTGTCGCTTTATGCAGGCACCCGAGGAGCCGTTTAGTGGCCGTGACTAACGGAAATCGTCACGCCTGACTGACGACAGCGACGGCAGATTGACGAACATCGTCTGACGACGACGACAAGCAAACTGTCGGCGGCGGCGGTGGAATCATGGACTCGAAAAGTAATGGAAACAAAGTCTGGGTGACGAAGTTGCGACACGACATCCGAATACGGGAACTGGACGAGGCGCTGTCCCGCCACCGACTGAGGGCGGAGGAGATCCGTCTGCTGCCCCGAGGACGGGCTGTCCTGATCTTTGACCAGCAATCAGGTAAGAACGCCACTACATTGCTCGCAACTTCGTTGGTCTCTGCAATGCCCAAGACTCGTAATATCAGGCTTCGGAGTACAATATGAGCAGAAAAGTGCCCAGAATCACAGTCAGTCCATTATAGCGGATATACACCACACCCCGTCTCGAATGTTTCGTTAAAAAAACTTCAGCGTCGTGACGGGCAGTCTGGCATGTGCCCAATTAAGGGGTCATATCCAAACACTTGGTTGTCTATATATGTGCATGGTTCTTCGTGCAAACATCAGACATACAACGAACCACGAGCAACAATAATGTTCGATTCAAGCACTTGCTACGGTACTTGTTATAGTTAATCTAGTTATATTGCGATTGTATGTTCAGTTTAGTCTGGTTTTAAATGGTGGTCGTCGTATTTTGGAGTAGAGGTATCTTGTGACCCTGATACAACGTATGTGCCCAAAACTCTGGGGTTGTCGACAGTCAGGAAGCTTGTCAGTCGTCGGATAAGATCATTTCCGTCACCCATTTTTCTGGATTTTGAAAATGTATGACGCATTAGGAGAGCACAAAACACAGCTTAGCCAATTATTCACGCTACGGATGCACCACGCTCTCGTGTTCCGTGATCATATATGAGAGTCCTTTTGTAATAGAAATGAGGAACGTTTTAAGAAGTTTTACTCTTCACTCGTATCCTACTCAAACCCATGACGAGTAGTTGCACGAAGTGACATGTTTTTATTGGTGGTGGTTGACACTTAACCCAGCACCATTATGGCATATTTTTCGTCGGAATAAAATTTGAAGGGCCAGATAGCTCGCAACACAGTACAGATATTTTGTCGCGACTAGCACGCCTCTAGTGGATTACTCTATTTACACTATAAACATTTAGTGTAGTACTGTTAACAGTGATATATGCCAATTATAAATTTATCTAAGATGATGTGGTTGCTGCAGGGCGAATCGGTGATGCTGGTATAAAAATTAACCCTGAAACACTCACTTGACACCACAAGAGTGAACCTGCCAAGTAATAAAATTATTTAAGGAATTGACACGACGTGCAAATTTTATTTCATTGGTGGTGATGCCTTTGCAGTGTCACAACGGACGATGAAGCCCTATTCACACCTCATCTATCCTCATCTACCGACTATCAAGAGCTCGGAGAGTGAATGAAAATGCTTTTGGCATTTTAGTTAATAGGCTGACAATTTTCCTAACAACACTTAATCAGCCTCCTGAAAAAGTTTAGATGTTTGCACAGTTATTAATATATCATTCAATGACATTGTATACCCATGTGAACCACAATTGACGTCCTGGAGAAAGGGAAAGTGAACCACAATTGACGGCCTGGAGAATGGGAAAGTGAACCAGAATAGACTGCATTACAGAGCATTCACCACCGAAATGCATCTCAGAACGCGAAGAATCAACGGGATTCTAACTAATGGTGCTGTTCCATGGCAAGAGAGTTCCTGTTGAGAATACATAACTTTAAGGAGGCCTCAATATTGGATGTTTTCATTTAATTTAATTCACAGTTCACTAAAAGAGACTAACAACAGTTTGTTTGGATCTGCAGCAAACTAGCCCACAACGGTCGACAGAACGTCTTGATAATCTAGTACTGTCATATACTGCCAAACAGGCTCCTATTTTGTCGTAAACTTTCGCAGCACACTAACCGATTATATAATCGGCCGACAAAAAGTAGGCTAGTGTGCTGCGGGCTTTAAATAGGAAAACTTTCTCTGCCGATAGACGCTCGATCAATCTCGTGAACCATTGATTGTCGATGCATCGATATGTAGATAGCAACCACTGGGTCGTTAGGACGAACCTAAGCAATATATTGTCAGTCACCATGGCATGCGTTCACGATAATGGCCGGCAATTGATATTAATTTAATGCTAGTGAATAAGGTTCACACAAAAATCGCAACGTTGCTGAATGTTCCCAACGCAATCGGATACATCTTGGGATGAAGTAGTTGGGTCCACTGCCGGGGTTCAAGACAGTCACGATGACTGGATGCTGGGCTTTCATTCACATCTCATACGGAAAATCTTCCCTATAATCCTGTTGGCAGTACTACGTATCTAACTAAGATGGCCGTAGATACAGTTAATCAATCCCCAATTGGTGTTTTTACCACAAATGAAACACCGGATAGCCTACCTCTCTATAATGTATGTGTGCCTAGAGTCAATTGAAAGCGCTTCTGGGATTTAGATTTGACAAGATTTAACAAGATTGCCATCCCAAACAACAAGTTCCAGATGGCAAGTGAATAAGGAAGCTATTGGCTTATCGAGAGTCCAACAATTTTCTCATATATGAGTAGCCCGCCCTTATCAAATATCTGTCAATTCTATTTTTAAACATATTCACACTACAGCCTGTACTAGCATTAACACAATCATTTGGCAGTTTGTTCCATTCATTCTCTGTGAGAAAGAGTACTTTCTCCAACCTACACTGCTCCTTAACTAATGCTGCTTTATGTCCTCTGGTTCTGCTGCCTTCTTTAAGTTTGAACAACATATTCCTGTCAACATCCTCATAACCATTCACTATTGTAAACACTTCTATTTGGTCTCCTCTTAGTCTTCTGGTCTCTAGTGTTGTCAAACCACATTGTAATAAGCGACTTTCGTAACTAAGGTCTCTCAATTCTGGAATCATTTTAGTTGCTCTTCGTTGTATTCTTTCTAGCTTGTCTATGTCCTTTTTACAATATGGCCTCCATGCTTGAATACCATATTTCAAATGTGGTCTAACTATTGCTTTGTACAGGGGTACAATTAGCTGTTTCTCCTTATACATGATAGTTCTCCTAATTAGCCCTAGAATTTGATTTCCTTTCGAAGCAGCAATCCCACATTGCTCTGAAACTTTCGTGTCAGCACTAAATGTTACTCCTAAGTCCTTTTCTTGTGTGGTTCTACCTAGTACAGCATCCCCCATTTTATATTCTTCATCCATGTTTCCATGTCCTATGTGTATACATTTACATTTCCCAAAATTGAATAACATTTGCCATTTTTCTGACCATTTCACTAATTTATCTAGATCATCCTGTAAACTTTGTTTATCTGTATCATTAGTAACCTTTCTGAATACTTTTGTGTCATCTGCAAATTTGAGTACTTTGCTAGATATGTCATCTTCCAAATCATTTATATATATTAAAAACAGTATAGGGCCTAATACTGATCCCTGTGGTACCTCACTCAAAACAGATTACCAGTTTGAAATCTCACCATCTACTATTACTCTCTGTTTTCTGTGTGTAAGTCACTTTTCAAACCAGTTGATTACATCATTACCTATGCCATGGGCTTATAGTTTATGTAACAATCTTTGATGTGGCACTTTATCGAAAGCTTTCTGAAAATCTAAGTAGACAATATCCACTGGTGACCCGTCATCTACCCACTTTATAATTTCTTAAAAAAAACATAAGAGATTAGTTAGACATGACCTTGCTTTTAGGAACCCATGTTGAGATGTATCTATTAATTTATGTTTTACAAGGAATTCCATTATGTGGTCTCTAATTAATGTTTCGAGTAATTTACATACAACTGATGTTAAACTCACTGGTCTGTAATTTTTTGGCTTGTTCCTTGATCCCTTCTTAAATAGCGACATAATGTTTGCCTCTTTCCATTCTGAAGGAAATATACCTTCTTCTAGTGACAAGTTAAACAATTTTGCAAGTGGTGTACTAATTTGCTCAACAATTTCCTTAAGCAGTTTTGGTGGTATCCCATCAACTCCAGGTGATTTATTATTTTTCATCTTCTTAATTTTCTTTGCTATCATTTCAGGAGTTACAAATAACTGCCCTAAATGTTCTGGTGTATTGCCCTCAAATTTAGTAAATGGAACTGGAAGTGTGCTGATATCTTCTGTGGTAAAAACTGAGCTGAAATACTCATTCAGTACCTCTGCCAATTGAAACCCGTCTGAAATTATGTTTCCCCTGTTGTTTTCCAGTGGTCCGACCTTATCTCGAACGTTCTGTTTACTCCTTACATAAGCAGTAGTGGTTAGTACAACATAACTCTGAGTGCCAACTCAACCAGAGCAATGGTGAAATGGTGAAATGACTAACAGACAATATGCATTCCTCACAGTCAAATACACGGTAGTTCAGTTCACCAGACCTCGACAGGTTATCAAGGAGGCCATCTCAAGGGGTGTACTAGAGGACTGTTTACACCCCAGGCACTTTGAGTGTCACTGCATTGAGCGATCATTTCAACGCACGTGTATTCAATGCTGTTGCCTGCAGCTGTTTAATACAAGCAATAAGCAGCCTGATAACATAAAATCGTGCAGCCAAGGTTCAACGACAGCTGACAAGATACATATCCTCTAGTTGTAGCACAGCCAACGATAAGATCTCTTTCTCCATTCTGACACCAGGCTGACACCAGGCACCAAGGAAGACGTTGACGTTTTCTTGAAATGCTCTCTATCCATGATAGCAACTATTTCTTATAGGCGGTCGGATAGAGATGTCTGGATATGCCTCTTCCACATCTGAGAAGATAATGTTCATAATTCAGCCTTAACACATTTAGGCTCTTGCATTTGGCTGCAAGTTAAAGTGGAAAGGTAAAGTAGAAATTTAAATGGCTGGCCTATTTATGAATATCAAAAAGACCAAAGTTATGCCAACGAGAAGATGAAAAATTCAAAGCGGGAGACGATGAGTTTATTGAGGTAATGGATAATTAAATTTTCTTGGATTCTAAAATTACCAGTTCTGGTGATTCCGGTGGACACGTCCGAAGAAGATTGGCTCTTGCCAATGGAGCAGCAAATGTGAACTTGTAGCAATAGCAACGAGGAAAAGGCAGGTGAACGCCTTAGTTTTTTTTGTATGGATGAGAATCGTGGACAATCAAACAAAGGAAAATGAAACCAATCGACAGCTTCGAAATGTGGTGCTGGAGAAGGATGCTACGAATCCCAAGAGAAGAAACAAATATGTCACTGAAGAAATCAGCCAGGTCCTCCTACTACACGAACTCATCGCAAAACAGACGATGTTATGCTTTAGGTACATGCATGTAGAAAACGACATGTTGGAAAAGCCGATAATGGTCGGAATAATGAAGCGGAAGAGAGGTCGACCACGCATCAGATGGATGGATGAGATCAAGGATATAACAAAGCTGACGATGGACGAGTTGATAGAAGCAACAAGGCACAATATTGGTTGGAGACAGCTCATCACGGTTTTCACCAGAAGTCATACGATTTGACGGAACACCGCATCACATTTGGCTGCACCAAACAGCACATTCCAACTGTCTGACCATTTTGTATTTGCAGCAGATCTTTATCAATTGAGTGACATGGTTGTGGACTTTGTCTGGCATATCACCAACGAACGTGACAAATAACAAAAGCCGTAATAAGTCGAGATTCTTAGCGACCTTCCTTTTATGTGCTTGCGGTCAGAGCATATTTCACTAGTAACTTTCAGAACTCTGTCCTTCGGGTCGTTCAGCCAGGATAGCAGCTTTCCCGGTATCCCGATGGACTCAAGTTTGGCATTCAGGCCCCTATGTCATACTCTGTCAAATGTTCTGCGAATGTCAAGGCAGATTAGTCTTGCTTTTTGGTCAATGGCATCCTATAACTGTGGGGTAATAACATTAAGGCTTCGGCATCGTCTGTAAAATGGCCAACTCTGTATTTTGGAGTTGCGGGAGGACTTTTAATGTCTGATTATATCTGCTGTCTGATATTACAATAGTTCTCAAGTAATTAAACGAAGCTGTGTGCGTGCGTGCGTGCGTGCGTGCGTGCGTGCGTGCGCGCGCGCGTGCGTGCGTGCGTGCGTGCGGTCGTCGCAATAATGATGATCAACAGGACATAACGCATCGACGACATTAGTGTAACTGGTTAAATATACAGTACAGTTGACCCGTAAATGTTCGCCCAATCGCCCATTACCACTATGTGTTGAATTGCGACACCTTCGATGTTTTTGACGGTGCATCAGGTGACGTTATGTGACGATGATCGAACCCGTTGTACCAGACTAACTTGGTCTAAGCCGTAACGTAAAGTGAGGTAGCATTCCTTACAATGTCCTACTTGCTTTTCCAAAGGCGTTGTTTTACTGCTGCACAACAGTTATGTAACTAGAGTGCACGGGAGCTTAAATAGGCGCTTCGGTAACTTTATATGCCCAAGTTCATGTCACGACGAAGTCATGTCAGCACGATGTCATGTCAGAACGATGTCAGGACGATGTCATGTCAGGACGCAATAGAACCAAGCCCAGTTCAATATAGTAGTTGTCCAATTAGTTCACGTTAGGCTGATTATGACATGACACAGCTAGGTATGTCACAGAATTAAAGAATATTCACACCACTCTCCCAATACGTTGCTTAACTGTGTGACGTCATGTCGTCGTGTCGAGGTTTTTATTAATGGCTGCTCTCTTTCGTTGAATAACATATTTCACATAAAAAAAATTACAATAAAAGCTGGACTACTTTCTGATATTCAGCGTCGATGCTGCTGAATTCAGGTATTGCATGTGTTTTACTTTTGGGTAAGGCTTCGGCGTAAAACATAGTTCCTCTTTGGTTATCCGCACTTTTGTCAAGGAAATAAGCTTTTCAGGGATTTGTAGTGGAAGATTCCTGCCATTTGTCGCCCAAAGCGACCGTATTCTGTCTTCGTACACCGGGTATCCTTCCGTTACGTTTTCATGGTGCAAAAATCATTCAAAGGGGGTAGAATCTCGAAATCACTGGAACTTTATTCGTCTACTATCAACCCGGGGGTCAAATCATGTCTGTCCCTACAGCCGTACACGAATTCTGCCAACTGCAAACACCACTAACGCCATCTAGCGAGTTAATAAACACTACTCATCCGTGACATCCGCAATACACTACTTCTGAATATTTAGGTATATGAAATATGACATCTAAGTCTACACAAATAGTAATGGCGTAATCGATATATTGACCAGTCCACCTTGGCTCACGTTGATCTGTCCGGTAGATGGCGTGGTTGACGTACCTCTTATGTTGTTGACAGGAGCGTCGTCATGTCTTGCCAAGCGGGACAAATTCCGTGACTTGGGCGACAAGCTAGGCTCAGGGGCTTTCATGATGAAGTACCAACCAGGTTATGAAGATGGCGCGTTCCGGGGACAGGCAAACGTGAGTACAAAATCAAAACGTCTGTCCAATTCACCAAGGCGCATGCATTAGTTAGCTAACAGGGCCTATTTAATGCCACTCTGTATTATTCAGGGATGTTTGAAGTGTGTTTGACTCAAAATTGTAGTAAGTAATATGTACGGTAACACATGGATATTGGAGACATGGAAAGAATGAAGACCCGTTCACACGAGCGATTAGTTGCCGAAATTGGTCGGGCGACACCGCGACATAATGTCGCCCGACCAATCGTATAACTAATCGCTCGTATGAACGAGCCTTGAGTGAGGAGCACGCGCGTTGGATACACGAACAGACCGTTTATTTTCGCAATGTAGTTTCTCAATAGAAATAAATCGAATTACAAACACGAATTGTGTGAATTTAAATGAAAAGCGACGTATTGACATATAATGATTGACTGGATGGATTTAATAGTACTTTGAGTAAGAACTTTGTTTGAATGAACTAAGAGTAACGTGGTCGTGGGGTGCTCTGTTTCTAGTTGATTCAGACGCAGCTGAGCAGAGATGTCGTCGAACTCTTCTCGCGATCACGTGATGCGCTGACGTCAGTGACAGAGCAGCACAAGATCACGTGGTTCTACAGCACAACACGTGGCCTCTACCTGCGCGGTCCAGCACCGGCGGTCAAACATGCATACGATTATCTGGACAACAATGTGCTTGGCCTTCTCGACACGCTGAGCGATGATGAAGACTTGTTTGACCGCCGTGAGGACGGTCACAGAGACCGGAACGACTCTCGCCATCGGGAGGACTATGGTCGTAACGACAACCGCCGGGTGGAGCCGCCACGACCCGGTACTCCGGAGGTAGAGTACGCCGTCGTCAATAAGAACAGAGCCAAGAAGACGCCAACCGACCTACCGGAAAATGGAAGCCATCGTCGAGAGGACGACAATGGATATGCTGAGCCCCCAAGGAGGCGGGAAGATCGCTCCCCTGACGAACCTCGGGGAAGGGCGCCGGAAACGTCCCTAGTGAACACGCCTGGTCACGTGAAGGCCTACATAAGAAGTTTGTATCGCGACGACCTAATGAAAATGAAGAGCAAATATGGCGTCCTGTTCCGTGATCACCCGGACGGGACGATTGTCGAGGCGACGGACCAGTGTGAGCCGGGGTCGCTCGGGGACGCCTGTCAAGAACTCAAGGCGATGTGTCGCGAAGTGGCCGGCTTCGTGAAAGAGACGACCATACAACTGGACAAGTACGGCCTGCGCATGGACGACGTGATGTCGCAGCTGAGAGACCTCGAGCAGGACTTCCCAGAAGTACTCTTCTCGCAACGCCATGACAATGCGCTAGACATGGTCGGGGATGAGAACGACTTGTTTAAGGCGAAGACAACTCTACTGGACGCGACCCAGCCGGGGGACAGGGAGACAAGAAGTCGCGGAAAGCGGAACGGGCACAGACGGAAGGACGGGGACAGGGACGGAGATCGTGGCCGGAAGAGGAGAGGAGACAGGGACAGATCAGAGGACCGGCACTTGGATGGGGACTATGACAGGGATGGCGACCGTGGCCGGAAGAATAGAGGAGACAGGGACAGATCAGAGGACCGACACATGGATGGGGACTATGACAGGGATGGCGACCGTGGCCGGAAGAATAGAGAAGACAGGGACAGATCAGAGGACCGGCACATGGATGGGGACTATGACAGGGATGGCGACCGTGGCCGGAAGAATAGAGGAGACAGGGACAGATCAGAGGACCGGCACTTGGATGGGGACTATGACAGGGATGGCGACCGTGGCCGGAAGAATAGAGGAGACAGGGACAGAGCAGAGCACCGGCACTTGGATGAAGACGAAGACCGACCAAGAAGAGAGAACAAGGACAAGCAGTTGAATGAGGAACATGACCGACCAAGGAAACCACACAGGGACCGCCCGAGGGAGACAGACAGGGAACGCCACAGGAAAGACAGGGATCGACCACAGAAACACAAGACATCTAACGTTGCTTTCGAGTACGTCTTCCGAAAGGCCGGTCTTACGTTGACCGTCCAACAGTCGCATGTCCTTGACCAGGACACGGAGGCCATCGTAAACCCGACGGACGACCGTCTGGAGCACGTCCGTGGGTTGTCCGCGGCCATCGCCAAGGAGGCAGGCTCGAGACTTCGGCGAGAGAGCGAGGACATCGTTCGGAGGCACGGGCCGCTGGAGGTAGGAGATGTGACGGTGACGGGCGGGGGCCACTTGTCCTGTAGCTATGTACTGCATGTGTTCGGGCCGAAGTCAGACAAGCACGGGTCACGACTACGCGACGCGTGCACGAGCATCTTGAAGAAGTGTGCGAAGAAAGGCATCGCCAGCATCGCCATCCCGTGCGTCGGGTCAGGCAAGTGTTTCCGATAGGTGGCGCTCAATAGTAAAGCGAATATAGCTAGTAGCTACGCAAACCAAAGACAAACTATCCATATACTAGGCCCGGCAGATATAATCACGCAAACACCATTTCTACTTCACTTAGAAGCATCTAGCGATATTGCCGTTGCAGCGCGAAAGCTGTGCGTTATTGTAATTCCAACTAGAATCCCATCACTGTCTATCGCAAGATAGACATTTAAACGTCTGGTTGAACTAAGACAATCGGGACTGAATGAAAGTTTCGAAAGGCAGTAGGTGCAAGATGACCCTGTGGTTCACTCGTGTGGAACAGCACCAGAAGAACAACATTCCTTACGAACGACCCGACATAGGCTAAGTCGACAAACTGAATTCTTCTTCTTCCGGGTACAAGTCAACCCTCTCTTCAAGGCTTATAGACTCGGTTTGTGTGTGACGTGTGCACACGTGCTAAAGTGTTGTAAGAGAAAGTAATAAAATATTTGGAAGAAAGAGAAGATATGATAGTGTGCGTGTAGAACTGCAATTTGAGGAGAAGAAAAGTTGATAGCGCGAAAAATGCAATATCAATTAATGTTGCAAGCTGGAGATCTTCTATCTGAAAATCTCCAAACTTGGTGCTGTAGCTGCATTGGCTACATAGAGTTACATCATTAATCATCCCCCCATAAACTAACGGGTGTTCTATTTATGTCTATGGTTGGCTGGCAGGTTATTCCAATTGGCTATTGTACGGGGTAAAAAGCTATACTGGATGAATTGCTTAGTGACTAGGGGAGTTGAAAAGCTTCAGAATGCGTGTGTCGGGAGGGTCTCACCAGGGGTATAAGTTGGGGGAAGAGGTCCATGGCGACTTAAATAGACTTGTAGGCCAATCGCAACCAGTGTAACTAACTGCTAATAATTTGCTTTGTCGCTCAACTAACACTGCCTTCGCCTAGTTCTTGTATAATCATTCCCCTATTTTTTTTTTTTTTTTTACCATTCCCCTACATCTTGATTCCCATATGGTTAATAATCACACCCCTGTTTATGTCTTAAGGCAGACATTTTAATGTGTATGCACACTGGTTTCGTAAACAATAAGACATTCATAGCGAAACAGAGATCAGAGTTTGAGTTTTTCAGTCGTATTGTCACGACGACCATCTTACTCATATTATATCGTCTGTCCGCCAGGTGGCGACACGGGCAACTACGCACGCGCCATGTCTGACGCTATTCGCCACTACGTCGATCACCAAACAAAGAAAGGGGAGTTGCGTATGGTGAATCTGGTTGACACCGACCCGAAGGTAGTCGACATCCTGGCGAGAGAAATGGATGAATCCTTCAAGAGCGACGTGTCGAATGGGAATGATAGTCCAGACGGCCGGAAGAGAAAACCGAAGTTGCCACCAAAGCGGACCGGACCGGTGGTGATGCAGCCAGAAGGAACCATGCAAGTGAAAGTGAAGAAAAGTCGCTTCCTGCCAGGATACAACAGATACTGCACCATCTTGTTGACGTACGAGTTCCCGGAAGGTGTCCAGGGGGTAAGTTTCTGCCGCTAACTCAGTCGCTACTATGTGGCGCAACTGTGGCGTTACTATGTGGCGCAACTGTGGCGTTACTATGTGGCGCAACTGTGGCGTTACTATTTGGCGCAACTGTGGCGTTACTATGTGGCGCAACTGTGGCGTTACTATGTGGCGCAACTGTGGCGTTACTATGTGGCGCAACAAACCTAGCGGAAGTGCACACAGCTAGGAATCGACAAGGTTAATGATATGAGAGCAAGTGGCTCCGTGTGCGAACATTTTAGATTTACGTTATATGTTGCAGAGGTTTATTAAGTTAACTTGGCTCAAGAAATTCTCACCACAGGGACAGCACTTGCATTCGTTACCATTTATTCTCCAGCGAAACAGGCATATTTGTATTTATGATATTTGAACACGTGAAATTATCTGACAAAAATTATGAAAAACAGTATGTTTCACCCTCAGTGTCGAGAGTTAGCCACGATGTATACATGCTGGCAGGTGATTTTAAATGGAACAATCTGAAATATATTGTGTTGATAGAGACAAAAACCATATAGTTCATGTGATGATTGTGTTTGTCCTCAGGAAGAACACCCGCGTCCCGGCAGACCCTACGAAAACCTCAACTTCGTCTCGTACATTCCGAACTCGGACGAGGGCAAAACGGTGGCGCGACTACTGAAGAAGGCCTTCGACCAGAAGCTGCTGTTTACCTTCGAGCAGGCGGAAGGTGACACGGACAAGATCGTTGTGAAGGATTGTGTGCGCCACAAGACAAAGGCTAGCGGCGGTGTTGCGCAGTAAGTGGGGTATTAATGACAAGGGCGTGATGTGGTTATGGGGGTAAGCCACGTATGATAAATTCTGGCAGGGGTCTCAACCTCCAATCTCACACCTTTTTTGAGACCAACCTCCCACACCACACCAACTTTTTGGACCAACCTCCCTATCATATTTAGAGGTCGACATTTGGGTGGAATGGGTTCATCGGAAGTAGACGGATGCAGGAACGGACGTGTGGAATGGATTGCGTGATAAAGATTAGTTTTAGCATATGTCGGGTGCAACAAAGATAGACGGGTGTGTAGGGAAACCTGCCTTGGCTGTAATTGACATTCAACTCAATGAAAAGTGCATAATATTATTGATTCGAGTCTCTGGTGAGTGCAACAAACGGTGGCGCCACATCACGGAGGCTGGATGATCGAAGCAACCACAGACCAGTGTACTATCAAGTCGTTTTTTGTTTCAGAAATGGCTACCCTGACCCCGACTACCTGTCTGAAGTGGTAAATGACCTGGCGGCCATCGGAATCATATAACGCGACTACAGCATTGACCACAATGCTACTCAAAAATGTGTACATATTTTAACAATGCTAACTATACAACATGTACATGGATATCGACAATTATTTTTTAATAAGCTACACGATCGAGGTTGTGATACTGCGTCACTAATTAGTTATCAAGGGTTTCGGTTAGTAAACCAACAAGCAGTTACCATAGATTTCATAAGTTATTAATTAAACTAGCAAAAATGCCCGTCCTCAGGACGGGATAACTTGGTAGTTCATACGTGACAGTCATGATAGCAATGTTTACCAAATGCCTCAGGCCAATATGTCATCAATACACTCAAGATTGTTTATGGGAACGTCAAACGTATTACCAGAAACAACCGCGTCACGCACGTGATGCAATACACATTGCATGTTCAAAAGGTTGAAGGTCGCGTGAATTTAGACCCATCGACAATTGTGTTGGTTGTAGACTAGTAGAATATCTTTTTATTGTGTATTGGCCCTCGGTCAGCGACCTCAGACCAATACGTGAGTGCGTGCTTTCTGCTGTAATTAATATAAACGCCCAGATGGCGCTACATACTCTCAAACGTTTTAGGTACCGAAGTATTAGATGGGCGCGCGTGGTTTCTGCGATTGTTGGAAGTTAACGTTTTACGTAGAGCACATTTGATTTACCATAAAAACCACTAAGAACCCTTGATATACGGGGTATTTCGAAAAAAACAAAGGATTAATCCCTGACAGTTTGGCGCCCGAGGTGCAAGCCGTCTAGAAGGAAACCGTTAACATAACCACATACAAACATACATACGCTAGCTCGATAATCGTTATATTAATGATATTTATTTGTTTGTTTCTGGTTGGATTTGTAACCGTAGCGAGACGCTACGGTAGAAAGGTGTCATCATTTCTGACGTCATCATCTTTGCAACAGTTGCGCAAAAGGGTCGTCATTTTGTAAATCTCGCCGAACTGTTGTCTAACAAGCAAATCATCAAAGAACGTTGTAATTCCTACGAATCACCTGACATGCCATAGTAACTGCATAACCAAGTTTTATCCCTGGTGTTTTTCATCGTAAACTGATTAATTATTTGCAACACATTGCGAGTGCTGATTTATAGCATTACATTGTTGTGTATTGTGTAAGTTATTGGTATCAATGACGGGCCGCAGGTTAACGACAATTGACTTGGCTAGTAGATTTGCATGACGTAGGCCTATAATTATAGTGAAATGTAACAACACGGACGAAATGTAAAATAAATTAATGCATAAAAGCAAGTGTGTGTGTGTGTGTGTGTGTGTGTGTGTGTGTGTGTGTGTGTGTGTGTGTGTGTGTGTGTGTGTGTGTGTGTGTGTGTGTGTGTGTGTGTGTGTGTGTGTGCGCGCGCGCGCGGGTGCGTGCGTGCGTGCGTGCGTGCGTGTGATGGGTAATACGAACGTACACCATTTATTGCATCGCCAGCATGTGTGCTGCCACCTGGTGGTTTAGTTATACCGATGCTCAATGTGCTTTCCAGCTCAGCTCGGCCTCTTATCATCGCTTGCCTCGTGTGCGTTGTTTGTAATTGCCAGTGTCTCCCAACAAAGTTGGAGTATTAAAGTAATTTGCCATCTCTCGTAGTTCGTTCGTAGTCTTAGGTAGCGACACAATATCTTCATATATTGGCGCACGCTTCTCGAAAACAGATCGCAAGTCTGGAGTGCTACTCGTAAGTGACGACTGTTGTATGTTGACGCGACCTAATTTAATAAAATATATCCTGCAACTTCCCGCAGAACATTCTACGAAACATTAATACATTATAAATGCAGCTTGGCTCCCAGTTGGAACAGCTCAGTCTCGCGCGACACTGCTCCATTTAGAGCGGAATTGTTGAGGTTCGGTGGCAGAGTTCGCGAGGCACTCGACATTCGAACATCCAGTAGAGCATCGTGCAGAATATTCTACAGAAAATACGATAGAACGTACTGAAGAACATTCTACAGAACATAATGTACAGCATATTGCAGAATATTCTATAGAACATTCAGCAGAACATTATGCAAAAAATCCTGCAAAATATCGTACGCATGGATCAAACATAAACGAATTCTTTTGCTGTCAACGTCTAACAGCGAATCCTTGGGTAAACGGACGTTTTGCGAGGTCATTCTTTTGACCGACGAAAAACAATGGTAAAACACGGAGTCTGCTTGCCGCTGGGCATTTCTCGTCCCCGTACTTAATCTATACATCAGTTGTATGCATGTGTAAAACCTCTGTCGTTGTACAGCCTTTCCGTGATAGTCGTTGTGGAAGCTTGATTAAAGCTACTGTAGTCTACGTTCACTGGTGCAATACGACCACTACATTAGTCGCCGTAAGTAGCACCCGGAAGCTGCCTTGCATTAGTTCTACAATAATTGCTACAGTTCCTATTGATTCAGCGAGGAATGTACACACGCGCTAAGTAAACATCCACCGCAACGATCAAAGGGCGCTGCTGTCGACGCTCAGCTCTTGGCTACGATTTCAAAACCGTAGTCCTGTTTATCTTAGTCCCAGTGATTCCCAGTAATAATCCTGAACAGTAATTTGTAGCGCGACTCAATGTCAACCTAACCGTACCGCGGAACGCACAGGCTGTTTCAAAAGGTGCCCACAAAGAGAATTCTACACTCACACATTCAATCGTATCTTTTTGTGAGGTCGTTAGCAGAATTGATCGAGCCGCGTCATGGACATGGAGTCCACAGCAGGTGACACATTTACCCCCGTGTGGGATCGTTTACCCTCCCTGGCATAGACACCAGGTAAAAGGCACCAACGGCTTTTAGTGTCTCTTCTGAAAGACACAGGCGAAGTGGGGGTGAACGAAACTGCTTAAGTTTCGAAACAGCAGCAGGTGGTTTTGATCCCGGTTCCCTCGACCGAAAGGGGTCTCAACCTCCCACCTGTTTTGGGAGACAACCTCCCACTTTCCACCAATTTTGAGAGTCTACCTCCCACCTATTTTTGAGGCCAACCTCCCACCAATGCTTAGGACCAACCTCCCACCTTCCACCAATGCATAAGACCAACCTCCTACCTCCCACCTCCCGCCACAATCTCAGTGCCCTCACTAACTGTGCATATTTTGATTAAATGTTTTAGTAGCATAAAGCTTATAAATACAACACGAAGAGGTAATAATATGATACGAACAACACATTTTATTACATTATGTACACATTATAATACAGTTGCTGCTAATATGTACACGCTACCGGTGCTACACTCGATGTTTTTCGGAACATATGGGCGTCGCACTGTTCAAGTGCCCCTTCACATTTCTATGTCGATGTCGGTATTCTCAGCGTCGGAGTCACCGCGCGTCGCGTCGTCAGAACAACCTCGAGACTTTGACGTAATGTCGTCGGTTGTAAGTCCGTGTGTCTTCACGTGCTTGCTCAGGTGGTCACTGCGCATGAACCGCTTGCCGCACGTAGGACATGAGAACCGTTTCTCACCTGTATGTGTTCGCAGGTGGCGCTGCAGCTCGTCGGAGCGCGTGAAACTTTTGCCGCAGAAGAGCCAGTTGCAGACGAATGGCCGCTCGCCCGCGTGCCAGCGCAGGTGGGCTTTCAGATGCGACGTCTTGCCGTAGACTTTACGACAGCCGGGTACGTGACAGACGTGCCGGCGCCGTTCGTTCGGGTCGGTTGGATGGCTGGCGTCGACACAGTTCGGACAACGACAGCGTCGACATTTGCGCGAGCCGACCACCGCCGATTTGCCGCCCGACAACAGTTCGTGCACTCCCCCGCACAGGGGCGTCTGGCCATAGAGGACGCCGGGTAGGAAACCGGAAGTAGGCGGCACCACTGCTGTCGTTTGCGTCGGTGCACTCCACCATGGCGTATCGGCGTCGTTGGCGATCGGTGGCGACATCTGTTGAGTGAATTGTGGAGCGGGGTTGAAGGAGTTGCCCATCGTAGACGCTGTCGCCGCCATAGTCATGTTTGTCGAGCTAAAGACGCTGCCGTTGCATTGTTTTAGTTGTGCTCGGGAATCACATAACATACGATGTTGTTGCAACAGGTACTCGCTAGGTGGCACCATTGATTGTGATAATGACGCCACGATGGAGGGCGATGAGAAACCATGTAGGGCGTAGGAGTGTGTCGGGTCTGAAGGAAACGTTGAAACACCTTGCGATGCCGGATGCAATCGCCATGGCAACGGCACCATCATACTCGGATCCATGAATGTCAAATGCGGTGTGAAGACATTAGCCGATCGTGATACAGGCGTAGGTCGACAGATGGCAGCAGGCATCGTCTTCTTTTCGAGCCGACCAATTATGATATCACCCTGAAATGAAAAATACGTCCACATTTAAATACAGAAACGTGAATATGTTGATTGAAACATGCAGCAGTACCGTGTTGTATTTGGGGCGTTTAAATCACTGAACAACAATAAAACATAATTGAAACGAACCCACAGTAGCACCGTAGTAACATAATTTGATCAGATCTATTCCAACATTACGTAATGTACGTAATAGCAATTGGTAATATATATTCAATTAACACCTAATATAATATACTTTAGCGCTTCTGTGTACAACTTATGTGTACAACTTCGTGTTTATCGCAGTATAAGAAGAAGAAAAATGTGCACATATATTACTGCCATTATTCGCCTATCATCGTATTGCCAATATTGGTTAGATGTTGGCTTCAAATGATATCCCGTAGATTCCAACAGCGACGATAATTCCAACCGGCATATGATGTCAGGTTGAGCTTCCTCATCCAGCTCATCAACCGGCATATGATGTCAGGTTGAGCTTCCTCATCCAGCTCATCAACCGGCATATGATGTCAGGTTGAGCTTCCTCATCCAGCTCATCAACCGGCATATGATGTCAGGTTGAGCTTCCTCATCCAGCTCATCAACCGGCATATGATGTCAGGTTGAGCTTCCTCATCCAGCTCATCAACCGGCATATGATGTCAGGTTGAGCTTCCTCATCCAGCTCATCAACCGGCATATGATGTCAGGTTGAGCTTCCTCATCCAGCTCATCAACCGGCATATGATGTCAGGTTGAGCTTCCTCATCCAGCTCATCAACCGGCATATGATGTCAGGTTGAGCTTCCTCATCCAGCTCATCAACCGGCATATGATGTCAGGTTGAGCTTCCTCATCCAGCTCATCAACCGGCATATGATGTCAGGTTGAGCTTCCTCATCCAGCTCATCAACCGGCATATGATGTCAGGTTGAGCTTCCTCATCCAGCTCATCAACCGGCATATGATGTCAGGTTGAGCTTCCTCATCCAGCTCATCAACCGGCATATGATGTCAGGCTGAGCTTCCTCATCCAGCTCATCAACCGGCATATGATGTCAGGCTGAGCTTCCTCATCCAGCTCATAAACCGAAATTTGCCAAACGTAGGCTACAGTTACATTTGCACATTTACCGAACGTACAAGACGACAATGGTGCCACTTGAGAGATTCTTACGAAAATGTCACATAAAAACGTCGCTGGTTTAGACCAGTACTGGTGTTAATTCCTTTCAATCTATTCCAATTCCGCTCCAATTCCTTGCAATTCCTTTTCATCCAATTCCTGTTTTTTTGCAATTCTTTTTAGTAATTCCAATTCCAATTCCTTTCAAAATCGTTCAATTCCAATTCCCGCTCCCGCTCCAATTCCACATAACGACAAAAGTCAACAATGAAAGATTAATGTGCATGTAGCATGTCATTATTCTTTGCATAATCATTATGACTATCATACATGTGTAATGTACATTCATACATGGTAATTAAGTTACATAGAAATGAGCAATCCACAAACATTATTTCAGAAAATGTTCAAAGACAGACGACTTTACAGGGGGCATATTGACCGACCTGTACACTATGACTGTTGCACACTGTTCTGATGATGCATGTTAGGCAACACATGGCAAATGGGAAAGCATTTTCACACATTTGGCTACAGCTAGCTTGCCTATGCTTTGTATTGTTGGTCAGTGGTCATTGATCTCTGATTAGTAATCAGTGATTACTGATTGATCAACCACATGGCTGTAGCCTGCCAATAAGTGTCTTTTCATGGGTGTAAAAGGGCTAACTTCCCAGGTCTATAAACAGTTGAAAATATCTTTGATGTTTCTATTAAAGCCAGTCTGGAACCCTTCATGAACCCGCTGGCAAGTGGCAACATAAAGAAATCATAAGATACTGGCATGAATGACAGGATTTCAGTTTTCAGATCCTCAATGCATGAGTTGATAGCATTATTATACACATAGCCGCCTACAACAGGCTAGACAAATATTGGTTGATGTCACACAAAAAAATCAGATGCTCAATTCATTTCCATTCAATTCCAATTCTAAATCCTTTTGTTAAAAAATTTCAATTCCAATTCCAATTCCGCTCCAATTCCGGATTGGGACTTGGAATTGAATTGATTAATTCCAATTCCTTTGGAATTGACCCCAGCCCTGGTTTAGACAGACGACCTAACTAGAACGGTAGGGTTAATTTTATTTTATACGAGAACGTCACGTCCTTTGGTCATATTGATAGGGGCATAGGTGATAGGGGCATGAATTAACAGGGTGTCCAATTAACCAGGGGCATATACTGTTCCGTTATGCCCAAATTTCGAAATTTATGAAAACCGGTTTTCCATTTTCAAAGATATACCCTTCTACCGTCTAACAATTGAGTTACTCTGCAAGCTTGGGCACTCACCTGATCAAGTCGGTTGGTTCTGTACAGTCTTGGCTGACGTTCTCTGGTGTACTGCGCCGTCAACGAGACAGGGAGGAGCAGTCGTAACAGTTCCCCGCCTCCACACACACCTCCGGTCCGCCGCACCGTCTCCAATTAAGTGCTTCGACACGACTGCCGCTAAATTACAGTCGACGACGCTCCGCAAGTTTCGGCCGTCTTTGATGCGTAGCGCCGGTCTCAGTCGGTGCGACATTAAAGAGAAATTAAATCCCTTGCGCCCACAAGAAGCGCTCTCAACGTTTGTTGGTCAACGCAGCATGGGTGATTATAATCCTCGCGCGGGAGGAGGGCAAGCAATCAAACGGCGACCAATTGAAATGGCGCCATAATTGGATCGACCACATCAAACGACGGCGCGTTGGGTTCCGACGATCAGATTGGTTGTTGATGTCACGTGGTCATTGATCGGGTAAATTGGCACTGGTCACGGAGACTTTGTCAACAGCGTGTCGGTCTACTAATTAGAAGTTAGATAATGTGCCTCAAAGCGGCGGCTAAAGAGGCTCGGCTTTCCGCATTCAGTGCTAAGTGCATGCAAAAGGCCGGAACTTCGCTAAACGACTTACTTTTGGAATAGTACACGGTAATGATATCCGGATAAACATGGGCGTTTTAAGGCGTCTGCTGCAATCATACTGAACAACTTGTAATAAGACACAAATAAGCCGGCGCTAGGCGTCAGTCACACGACACGTATCGACGAAGAGGGGCTGGTAAACCCGACAGCTAATTAAGGGGTTGCTTAACAGGGATAGGAACCCAATACCACTAGAAAGACTTTCAGGGCTAAAATTAAATGAAGACGATACAATTCAGCGTATTGTATATATAGTACAGGCAACTGGAATCGGGATAAGATAAGTGGACACCCACGATAGGTGCGAATGGGGACACTTCGACACTTCAACAAACAGAAAATATAAAACTGTTAATGATGTAGGTATTCATCAATAGTTTTGTCATTAGAAGGCCTGTACACACTAGAAACTCGCGGATAAGGCCTGTACACATTATAAACTCGCTGAGAAGGTCTGTATACACTAGAGACTCGCGGATAAGGCCTGTACACACTAGAGACTCGCGGATAAGGCCTGTACACACTAGAGACTCGCGGATAAGGCCTGTACACACTCGAGACTCCCAGAGAAGGCCTGAACACACTAGTGACTCGCGGAGAAGGCCTGTACACACTATAAACTCGCAGAAAAGGCCTGTACACACTAGAGACTCGCAGAGAAGGCCTATACACACCAGAGATTTGTTTGCATAATTGCTGGCTCCAGTGTCAAGTCAACCACGACGTGCTGGCTCCAGTGTGAACTACGACGTGCTGGCTCTAGTGTCAACTACGACGCGTTGGCTCTAGTGTGAACTACGACGTGCTGGCTCTAGTGTCAACCACGACGTGCTGGCCCTAGTGTCAACTACGACGTGCTGGCTCTAGTGTCAACTACGACGTGCTGGCTCTAGTGTCAACTACGACGCGTTGGCTCTAGTGTCAACTACGACGTGCTGGCTCTAGTGTCAACTACGACGCGTTGGCTCTAGTGTCAACTACGACGTGCTGGCTCTAGTGTCAACTACGACGTGCTGGCTCTAGTGCCAACTACGACGTGCTGGCTCTAGTGTCAACTACGACGTGCTGGCTCTAGTGTCAACTACGACGTGCTGGCTCGATCTAGTGTCAACTACGACGTGCTGGTTCTAGTGTCAACTACGACGTGGTGGCTCCAGTGTCAACTACTATGTTTGGGGTAGTACGGCATGTGCTATGTTTTGGGCAGTACGGTATGTGCTATGTTTGGGGCAGTACGGTATGTGCTATGTTTGGTGCAGTACGGTATGCGCTATGTTTGGGGCAGTACGGTATGTGTTATGTTTGGGGCAGTACGGTATGTGCTATGTTTGGTGCAGTACGGTATGTGCTATGTTTTGGGCAGTACGGTATGTGCTATGTTTTGGGCAGTACGGTATGTGCTATTTTTGGGGCAGTACGGTATGTGCTATGTTTGGGGCAGTACGGTATGTGCTATGTTTGGTGCAGTACGGTATGTGCTATGTTTGGTGCAGTACGGTATGTGCTATGTTTGGTGCAGTACGGTATGTGCTATGTTTGGGGCAGTACGGTATGTGCTATGTTTGGTGCAGTACGGTATGTGCTATGTTTGGTGCAGTACGGTATGTGCTATGTTTGGTGCAGTATGGTATGTGCTATGTTTGGTGCAGTACGGTATGTGCTATGTTTGGTGCAGTACGGTATGTGCTATGTGCGTCCCGGCTGTGTTGTTCGCTCATAAGGACGAACCATTGCATGAAAATAGAATGTATGAATCCGGGTATGAATACTAATTGTATTGGATACTAATAACAGTATATTGTCACCAATTAAGTTCGTGGTGTACACCGTTATACAGTTAATCGCACAAATTTACCAATTGCGAAATACCAAATCAAACTGCATTTGCATAAGTTTAGTCTGTCCAGTGTCGGTGAACGTACGATTTGGTTATTGGACGGTTCTTATAGGATATATGTCAGCATCATTTTACACCATAGACCCGTCTATATTGGGGGACATGGAAGGCTGGTGGTAGGATGTTCACAGAATTTAAATGTAACATTCGTCGAATTAACGTGGCAATATCATCATCATTACTGCACTGCCATATGTGTGTGTGTGTGTGTGTGTGTGTGTGTGCGTGCGTGCGTGCGTGCGTGCGTGCGTGCGTGCGTGTGCGTGTGCGTGTGCGTGTGCGTGTGCGTGTGCGTTTGCGTGTGCGTGTGCGTGTGTGTGTATGGGTGTGTGCATGCGTGCGTGCGTGTGTGTGTGTGCGTGTGTGCGCGTGTGTGTGAACGTATGTACGTACGTACTTACTTACATACATACATACATACATACATACATACATACATACATACATACATACATACATACATATGTATATATACATATATATATATACATATACATATATACATATATATATATATATATATGTATATATATATATATATATATATATATATATACATATACATATACATATACATATACATATACATATACATATACATATACACATATACACATATACACATATATACATATATACATATATATATATATATATATATATATATATATATATATATATATATATATATATATAAATATATAAATATATATATATATATATATATAAATATATATATATATATATATATATATATATATATATATATATATAAACTAGGAGAGCAAGTATTCCACTTTATAAGGTGTTAGTTTCGCTGGGTACTGATATTAAGCAGATGTCGAGCTGTCAAGTGCCCATTCAGACGTAACAAGGGTTCCGTTAAACGAGTTGAATTTGCCTCGAGCGCACTAATGCAAACAGCACGGGGTGGATACCCCGCTGGTATGGGCGGGAAGCTTCAAACAATGTGCTTGAATGGGAGATCAATTGAACCGCCCTCTCACCGCGCAGGTTGGCGTTACCCGCCACACCCTATTTGTCACGGTTTTAACACACTGTGACAACGGTGACTATTCTACCGGAGACAATACGCTCGCTGTCTGCCAAAGCCCGCCAGACGCATACCGACTTTTAGTCGCCAACAGTTTGTTTGCCGACAACTACCCATCGGCCGACCATCGGCCGACCGATGTCCACAAAGTGTTACCAACTGTTGGTGGAGAACAGACACTAACGACTACATTGAATTGCCAAAGGAAAACGTAGCATGTTGTCAACTGAAGAATTGGTGTGTGTATGGCGTGCTTACATATCCTACCGTGAACGGTGACGACTGCTGCCTCTCTCGACGTGATAACACTGACAGCGCACGTGGTTTTAAAGATGAATCACCTTTAAGAAGGCGTGTCGCGGTTAACCATAAAGAAAATGTTGTAATTTTAACAACATGAACATGTTTAGCCCGCCGTCACACATACCAACTCTTTGTCGCCAACAGTCTGTCTGTCAACAAATAGTTGACAACTAACCGTCGACCGATCGTCAGCCGACCGATTTTTCAGATGCCAGATGTCCACAAAAACTGTTGCTAACTGTTGTTGGAGAAGATAAACATGACAACTACCATGTTGACAACTGACGAATCGGTATATGTATGGCGGGCTTTAGAATCATGCATGCAAC
The DNA here is from genome assembly GCA_963662155.1 of Lamellibrachia columna. Lineage (NCBI taxonomy): Eukaryota > Metazoa > Annelida > Polychaeta > Sabellida > Siboglinidae > Lamellibrachia > Lamellibrachia columna. The sequence continues at coordinate 17,316,030 of OY759271.1, read as the reverse complement.
GGTCTGGAATGTAGATAATTTTAAATCTCGCCAGTATTCTAATTAACAAATATAGATAGTTTATAGAAACATTTGAATGTATTAACAGCATTCCAGAGAAGAAATAGAATTCATGTTGAAGAACAGGGATGTTACAAAAGGGTCGGCTGGTAACTGGTGGCAAGTACAATAACTTGATGAAAGACTAGATGTGCAGGCGCATGTTTGACATGATGGTGTTAAACGAAGACGGAAAGTGCGCGGGGTATTTTGGGACACATTAGCAAATTACATAATGTATTGCAATAACTAGAAATATACAAATCATACGGACGGGATAACATGGTAGTTCACGTGATACTGTCCGTTGTAGTAGAGTCTATCGACGCTTTGCCCTTGTATTACGTATAACTTCGGACAATAGAAGTTATACCATAATTCTTTCAAGTTCTCTGTGTTGTTTAATATTCATATTTTAAATAAACTAATAAGAATTGTTAAGTTAATAAAAATAATAATTGGTAAGTTTAACTAACATTGACTGTTCTTATTATATTTTAATGTTTTAAGTACCTTCAAGTATTCTTGATATTTATATCATACACCATTGTAAGGTATTAGAGAATAAAACTTGAACTTGAAGAAAAGACGCATGACGTTGTCAAGAATTGTACGTAATTGTTGGCGTGGCGTTGCGGACCATTGTACGTAATTGTTGGCGTAGCGTTGCGGACCATTGTACGTAATTGTTGGCGTAGCGTTGCGGACCATTGTACGTAATTGTTGGCGTGGCGTTGCGGACCATTGTACGTAATTGTTGGCGTAGCGTTGCGGACCATTGTACGTATTTGTTGGCGTATCGTTGCGGACCATTGTACGTAATTGTTGGCGTGGCGTTGCGGACCATTGTACGTAATTGTTGGCGTAGCGTTGCGGACCACTGTACGTAATTGTTGGCGTGGCGTTGCGGACCATTGTACGTAATTGTTGGCGTAGCGTAGCGGACCATTGTACGTAATTGTTGGCGTAGCGTTGCGGACCATTGTACGTATTTGTTGGCGTGGCGTTGCGGACCATTGTACGTAATTGTTGGCGTGGCGTTGAGGACCATTGTACGTAATTGTTGGCGTAGCGTTGCGGACCATTGTACGTAATAAACACAAAGGACAATTCTATTGTTCTTAGAAAAGGTAATAGCTGGGTGAATTTCGAAAAAGAAAAACTGAGACGACCCGACAGTGGTGTCGTAGATAATCCGACCGTGGTGTCGTAGATAACCCGACATTGGTGTCGTAGATGACCCGACCGTGGTGTCGTAGACGACCCGACCGTGGGGTCGTAGACGACCCGACCCTGGGGTCGTAGATGACCCGACCGTGGTGTCGTAGATGACCCGACCCTGGGGTCGTAGATGACCCGACCGTGGGGTCGTAGATGACCCGACCGTGGTGTCGTAGATGACCTGACCCTGGGGTCGTAGATGACCCGACCGTGGTGTCGTAGATGACCCGACCGTGGGGTCGTAGATGTCCCGACCGTGGTGTCGTAGATGACCCGACCGTGGGGTCGTAGATGACCCGACCGTGATGTCGTAGATGACCTGACCCTGGGGTCGTAGATGACCCGACCGTGGTGTCGTAGATGACCCGACCGTGGGTTGTAGATGAGACCTGACAGTTTGACGCCCGAGATGCAAAGTGTCTAGGACAGTGGTTTTCAAACTTCTTTGCACCATGACCCATTTTTCACAGATTTTCTTCATGACGACCCCCCCATGCGTACTGATTCCAAAACAACTACTATTTACTTTACAACCAAAGGTAGAAGAAGAATACGCCTTTATTTGAATCATACTTTTACAGATGTTGCACAAATAAATGTAATTTTTTATCAGTTCAATGATATGAGTGATGCTGCAAAACATCGACACTGCGACAGCACATCAGAGGTCATGTTCCATCTGCAGCCTATTTCGATGCGTAAGAGATCGGAGAACGCAGCCTCACAACGGTATAGGTTGAGGCGAATTGTAGATGACGGAAGGTCAGATCACACAAGTTAGGGTAGGTAGCTGCCATCGTTGACCAGAACACTGTGATATGTATGTGTGTGTGTGTGTGTGTGTGTGTGTGTGTGTGTGTGTGTGTGTGTGTGTGTGTGTGTGTGTGTGTGTGTGTGTGTGTGTGTTTGTGTGTGTGTGTGTGTGTGTGTGTGTGTTTGTGTGTGTGTGTGTGTGTGTGTGTGTGTGTGTGTGTGTGTGTGTGTGTGTGTGTGTGTGTGTGTGTGTGTGTGTGTGTGTGTTGTATGCATACATACATACATACATACATACATACATACATACATACATACATACATACATACATACATACATACATACATACATACATACATAGATACATACATACATACATACATACATACATACATACATACATACATACATACATACATACATACATACATACATACATACATACATACATACATACATATATCATTGGGGCAGTGAATGGGTCCCTTAATATCCGAGATTTATGACTCGATATTTCTGGGAAGCATCTTGTGAACTCCAGTTCCAAGGCTGCCAGGTGCCAAATGATCAAAGTCTGCGTCGCGCCATCGCATTCCTCAGTAACTTCTGATACTGTTTCAAGCACAGCAAAGTTACCCAAGCTAATTTTGCGCCTCAAATTTGCCAACTTGTGAACGAAGGCTTTTATCTGCTCAACAAAATCGATGATCAAGCTTTCTTTCCCTTCGAGTTAAGCACTCAGAGAGTTCAACTGTCTGACAATGTCCACGAGGTAGGCCAGGTGTAACACCCAGTCATCCTCTGCTCAAGCTAAGAGCGGATCCATATTGTTTTGAAAGAGCTTGATTTCTTCTCCGAGTGCGAAAAACACGTTGGACAACATTGCCTGTGGACAGCAAATCTTTCTATCGTATTTTTATTTATCTACATTTACTGCATGTGTATGCAGACGGGGTTTTAAATTGAAATAAATGTACAGAACAAGCTGGATAATTCGAAGTGCCCAGGACCATCAAAAACCCTTTGAGTTATTAGGAGTTCGATTTATCAGAAGCTCTGGATAAAGAAAGCCTCGGGCCGGGACCTGACGAGAACTTCGAATTATCCAGCTTTTCGAATTAACCGACTTTGAATTAAGTGGCGTGCAGTCCGTGCACTGTATAATAATCCAGATAAAAGTATTTTCGTTTCAATCCGCCAGGTGGCACTAGTGATAAAGACAGTTTCCAGAATTCTCGTACTTCGGCAGTTATGCCAGCTAGGTAGGCCTACCAGCAACCACTAGTAATACTCGTGTGAAATTCGCAAAAATTAAATACATTTCACCTTTTTATATATAAAAAAAAACACCCAATCCCCCATAACCCTCAATTTCGACCAAGTCCGGTGGTAGATCCTGAAATGTTGTTGTGTTCGGTAATAGAGTAACCCTGGGCAAAACGGCCCTGGCCTTGGGGTAAGACACCCCACCACGTACGCAAAATATAAAACTCTGAACGTCCCAAAATCTGGTGCAAAATTAAGCTAATTATCTTCTATATGATACACATCCCGAGAGCTCAGCAACACGAGACAGGCGTAAACAAATCAGTGTGTTTTAAAAGTTTTATACGCACTATTATATATAATATAGTATACTATTTTGCCAGTAGTAAAAGGCTGAAACTCACAATATATAACATTGTGAATCATTTGTTTAATTGGTGACATGATAATATTATTAATCAGTTGACAGGTCAAACAATACAAAATGGGCAATAGTATGTTGTGATTTATATACATCGTGTTGTATTGTGTGTGTGGGGCCAGACAGTCCCTACGTCTCAGCTCACACGCACATGGTCACAATGTGTCAAATGTATTACACATGACCAATTATGTTTAATATATTTAATATAATATGAACATTGCATGATTTACGTTCTGCTATCCTGTTAGCTGTAATTATAATGGAATATTACTAAAACAATATTACATTATGTATGGATTGCAAGGTATATATTATATGTTAGCTCTTATTTAAATGTTACAACCATAACGGCCTGATATATTACTATTATGCCATTTGTATATGTATATATATATATATATAATATATATATATATATATATATATATATATATATATATATATATATATCAGGCAATAGTTCTTTAATGTAAACGAAAACCACGGGTGGAGGGGTTATATAATGCTCCAGGCAGAGGACCACCCAGGACCACCCAGGACCACCCAGGACCACCCAGGGATGGGGAAGACGGGTTTTTTTTGGGTATTCTTACTGTTTTTCAAATGCAACTTAGCTAGGTTGATTATTAACTGAAAATAGTTTTTTCCAATGGGTAACACAGAACACACATATCCGTCCATAATGTGAACACAATAAATACAAAGTAGTTTAATGATGTACAATTTGAAAGTTTTCCTTGGGGGGCCGCTGCCCCAGGTTACCCTACATGAAATATTAACTTTATTCATTTATTCAGCGCTAGCGCTTCTAAAATTTCACACAACACACGTTATAAACACACTTTAAGGGAATTAATCCTATTGTAGTACATTATTGGTGCCTGAGTATGGAGTGGGTTAATCTGGTACATAATTTGACGCTTTGAGTTCTTATTGGTTCATAGTTTAACACGTACCCGGTAACTTAACACGATTTCTGATAGGTTCATAATTTGACGCGTAACTATAAAACGTCCATTGGCCTGCAACAGCAATCGTTGGAATGGGGAGCGTCACGCGAACGGGAGCGAGTTGGATCTGGTGTCGCCACCTACCAACAAACGTGGGGCGCGGTGGTCGAGTGGTAGAGCGGTAGAGCGTCGGACTTTCGGTCGGTTTGGACCGGGGTCCAAACCTGGACAATTTCGTTCACCCCACTTTGCCCGTGTTTTTCGGAAGGGACACTATAAAACCCGTTGGTCCGTTCTACCTGCACGGTGTCTATGCCAGGGGAAGTAAAAAGATCACACACAGGGGGTAAATATATGTAACATGCCGTGGACTCAAAGAGTGGTGGTCTCTATCTCTAACCCACCGATTCCCGGCGCGTGAGAGGCACCGAGCAGGACTTACAACGCTCTCGAGAAGCCCAGTCCTTGACAGGAAGAAGAACTGGCTAATATCACTAATGTTACTATACCTTTACTACAAAATAACCAATGTAAATTTACAAGTAAATGAAAACTTTTAAAAAATAGCAAGTACACGTTTTGGTAGATGTTGATTATCAGCAGCGGATCGATCCGAGGGGGTCTTATGCAAGCAGCCAGCTAACATTAACCCTTCTGTAAGTAGAACGACACGCCCCCCCCCCGTTCGTAAGTAGAACGACATATGACTTACGACTGACTGAGAACCCCCCCCCCCCCCGCCAACAAGCCCAGATCCGTCCCTGATTATAGACGTGCTGTACAGGGCATTATTTTACACTTTGACAACAATGTATAATGAAGGCGGTGTGGCTGGCAGTGGGAGGTGGGATATACTGGTCCTAAACATTGATGGATGGTGTGAGGTTGATCTCAAACACATGTAGGACGTGGACTCTCAAAAATGGCGGGAGGTGCGAGATTGGCCCCATAAACAGCTAGGAGGGAGATGGGAAGTTGGCCCCCAAAACAGGTGGTAGTTGGGAGATTAACAGTTGAGACCCCTGCCACGCCCCTCTATAATACATAAATCACTCACACGTATCATAATATCATATTGTGTGCATAATATATATAATTCTAAATATTCGTGACGTCGACAAATCTGACATAATTACGGGACATTTTCGTCGTCGTCTTTTACACCCAGCGTTTACATAAACAGCCGCAGTATGTCTGTCTGGCAGGTATGCGACATAAATAGAGTGACCGGTTTCACGTTACAGGGATATGCAAAACTTATCAACTCAACAACCAATCAACAATTGCCGTTACATCTAAATTGAGATTCGACCAGCTGGGCTCCGAGCTGGGAGTAGCCGCCCAACGATTGAGGCTCCCTACGGTCACCGTAAAACACCACGCCGAAATAACGTTCGTGGGGTGGGTACATACATATATAATGTGTTCACTCGGACCCTTTCTTATGGTGCCTTTTCACGAGTGTACCAACGCATCATCGCAGTTTTTAATTGGTAATTAATCGGTAGCGTACACACGCACAGCATTTTACCAGCTGATAAATTTGATCACCGACGTGTAGACCCTCATCCCGATGCAGAGGGAGCCAGCCCCTTGCGATATCTTTCCTTCCCTTGCGGCGTCTCTCCGTTTCGTGTATGGTGCCGGCTGCTGGCGCTGGCTTTGACCTTGGCAACGGGCATCCTCTGGTAATAGCGTCTTTTCGGAGACATGACGTCTGTCCTGAGATAATTCATTTGCCGTTCGTGTGTCGACGAAATAAGCAGCGTCAGATTTGTTATTAGTGCCGTCGGTCACGTGACCACAATTTTTTTGGCGGTCGACGCCGAGCGAGGTTGCAGTAGTAACTGGAATACTTTTGGTGGCTGTATTCGTCTTCCTGGACAAAGTTTCGTGGTAAGTTGTGTAACTTCAGTGTTTATGCATGCAATTCCACTTTCCATGTTTGAAGAAATAACTGTTTGTTGTATTAAGCCGTACCGTGAGTGTCATATGATTCGATGGACTAGGTGCTATTTGGGTACGATCAAGACGCCGAATTTGGTTCGCAGGTTGCCGACGCCGATATGATACGCAGGCCGTAAGGCCGCGTCGCGAGCCTACATAAGTCTATTATACAAATATCTGTTTTGAAGTAAATACAACAGATAAATTATACAATTAACCGAATATGAACGTAAAACTGTAGGTATAAAGGTGTATTAGTCTGGCCGAAATTATTAACGACATTAAAAATGTTTACCTAATGTTTTGAATGCAAGTAATACTAATAGTATACTGGTCGGTGTAGTTTTCAATCTACTTAATAGAATATGCCTTTTTAAAAAAAAATCTGGAGACATTTTGTGTGCAAGAGTTCGATATACCAAATCATTAACAGCTACCTCATCTATACAATGCAAACAAATCATTAAAATAGTTGTTTTAAGTGAAAAACTTACAAATATTAAATATCCGAGCCATCTCGCGCAAGACAAGGAAACCGGCGGAATTCAACCTATATCTATGGCAAGCCGTACAGACAATCTTTTTTATTTTACCACTTTGTTCCAATTATTTAAACTTATAACAATCAGGCTTGTCATAGCACTTTATAAAACACATACACGTACTTGTATGGAATAATTATAACGTTAATGTAGTACATTTTAATTATTCCTACTTTTATGACAAGACTGGCTTGCCATACATCTACCACCAAAGGGCGATTATTGTCACGTGGCCAAGAACGAGACACATGTCAGCAGACACTCAATAATAATGTCTGGTAAGCATGCAAAGTCGGTGTTTTTTATCAAGGTATGAATATCATAAAAGTGTTCTGTGTTATATTATATATTAAAATATATTTTGCTCTGCATCGTTATTGTCGTAAACAGTCGCAGTGACGTCTCTAATGCGATATCATGCGTGATTTGATTTCAATGGGTTGAAAACAGGAGTGGCTTGAAAACTGCACCAGTAACTATAATGTGTTCTTTGCATCACTTCTTTACATTTCAGGTACAAAACGGACGTATATTTGAAAAAAATATTGTGTTTTTGCACACTTTTTGTGCCCAAAACAACGCTATACTGGCAGTATCCTGTATTGTTAATATGGCGATCATCCGAAATGTGCTGAAACAATATCACGGTGGCATCAGAACCGGGAAGGCGATTTCACTGACAAATATCTTGTACTGCAGTATAAGAAAAGAAAAAAAGAAGAAGAAAAAGTGCAATTTAATGTTATGAGAAACTCTAAAAATCAACAATTTAATGTTAAAAAAACCAACAACAAAAAAATCGAACCACAAGTGTTTGTTGCTAGGGTTGGGCTAAATTACAATGGTCCATTAAAGTTACAAATAGAAACATTATCATAACAGTTCAATTACAGCATTCTAAAATTAATTAATTACATTGTAATTGTAATTAATTATAAACTGTGTAATTATAATTTAACTCAAGTTACCGAACTCTGTTTCGTGTTGTGACAACTGACACGAAGTAACGTTAGTGAAGGAACAGTGTAGAATATATATCAGAAAGTACTCATTCTCACAGAGGACAATACATGAATGGAACAAACTATCTACAGATTGTGTAAATGCTAGCATCATGAATATGTTTAAAAACTATAAGCAAATATCTCAGAAGGGTGGGTTACCCATAGATAAACCAATGGCTTTCTCTTGATAAACCAATGGCTTCCTTGTCCACTTGCCATCTGTTTTTTTTTTACTTTGGAAGGCAATCTTGTTAAATATTGTCTTGTTACATCTTGTTAAGCCATGGTTGATGTGTGCCTTCAGCGCCTGCTGTCAGTCCGAGCGCTACACAAAATGACTGATTCGGAGGAAGTGGCTATGGTGGGCGCAACCCAACATTTCGAGTGCCAGGTGATTGGCTACCCACTGCCAACTGTCACCTGGTACAAAGATGACACAGAGATCACACGTAATCCACGGTACAACATCACGTTTGATGAAGACCACGGAGTCATCACTCTCGTGATAAGGAATGTAACAGCCGTGGATGAGGGCTCGTATCTGTGCCGTGCAGAGAACTCGGAAGGTGTGGCATCCACAGCGTCTTACCTGGTGGTTAAAGGTAAGTCTGGTTGTCAAAGGAACATCTCCATACATGTTTGAAAGGCATGCCTGTTAATGGTAAAATGTATGTTTTTAATAGCTAGTGAATGTGTCATACCCAGGGTTGAGATTTAGTGGTCGCCCGGTCGCCAATGGCGCCCAAAAATAGCTTCGGGCGACTTAAATTTTTGACTTCAGTAGCCCGCATGGCAACTCAAAATATTTACGGAGCTACAATATTTTAGACCCAGCAAAAATAAACGGAATGTTAATAAACATCTCAGAAGTGTTGTCCTGGCTATATGTTAACCATAAATCGTGTGTTTGTGACACGTTTGACATTGCAAGAAATGTTGCCAAACCGTAGCCGAAGCAATATCAGTATGGAGAATTCATTGTATTTTTAATCAACCACATCGATGCTCAACATGTAACTGAATAGTCATTCTACATTGAAATAATAACCGGTCATGTTAATAGTCTTAGTGCCGCGTGGCGCTACTTTTATATATATATACTAGCAAAAATGCCTGTCCCAAGGACCGGATTATGTGGTAGTTTATACGTGACATTCATGATAGCAATGTTTACCAAATGCCTCAGACTAATATGCTATCAATACGCTCGAACATATTACCAGAAACAACCGTGTCACGCATGTGATGCAATACTCATTGCATCACGTGCGTGACATTCAAAATGTGGAAGGTCGCGTGAATTTAGACCTGTGGGGCATGGATACTTGTGTTGGTTGTAGAATTGTAGAATATCTGCTTTCTACTGTCTTTTTATTGTGTATTGGCCCTCGGTCTGGGACCTCAGGCCAAGGTCGCGTGAATTTAGACCCATCGACACTTGTGTTGTTTGTAGACTACCATAATTAATATAAACTGCCCAGATGGCGCTACATACTCTCAAACGGTTTACCTACCGAAGTATTCGCCGCGGCGTGTGTGGTTTCTGCGATTGTTGGAAGTTAACGTTTTACGCAGCGAACATTTGATTTACCATAAAAACCACTAAGAACCCTTGATATATGGGGTATTTCGAAAAAATAAAGGCGTTACGTTTCATTCGTGGGGGTCGTAGATTAATCCATGAAAGTTTGGCGCCCGAGGTGCAAGCCGTCTAAGAGGAAAACATGAACATAACCACATATAAACATACATACATAAAAACATACGCTATCTCGATTATAGTTAGATATAATTATCTCCATTGTGCGTGGAGCGCTTCTGGTGAATTAATCGGGAACCTGGTTAAAGTTTCTCTAGGCTATGGTAAAACCAGGTCCTGTAAAAAATCAGCAAAACTGTTCAGTTCACTGGACCTGATGTTCTGTGACGCTTGGAGACTTTTCGCATAGACTGTTGGTGTACCATGTTATGAGCGAAAAACAACCTGTGTATGCTGTATTTTATTCAGTATTATGTATCACATTCTATTGATCCTGCCTTGAAAATAAATGTTTCAAAACTGTTTGTGATGTTTTTTATTTGTCGTTGATGTCATTCATACATTCTATCTTCAAAGTATTTACTTTCTATCATCAAAGTATTGATTAGCAAGTGGGCTACCTAAGAAGCTGTCGGGCTACTTCACTTTGCAAGGTTGGTTCTTCCATGACTTGCTAAATCTCACTCCTGCATACCTAATATTTAGTGAAAGGTAACACTTGATGGCTCAGTGGTTAGAACATCGCACTCTCAATCAAGAGAACCAGCATTTCAATTCTCTGCAGACCTCGACATTAACACTGGTCTGCTGGCCTGATGACCTTTTTGGGGCTGTCGGAACAGTTTTCATATTTTACTGGCCCGGTGGGCCACCATAGTTTCAAATCGTTTTTATTCAAATAGTCACAGCCACAGGTTACTTTTCCTTGCCATCCACCCTGGCACTACAATTAAAGTTTAAACACAAGATTTTTTCTTCATATCATCTGATTTTGTGTTGTTGCTTCGTATAGTTGCCATCTTGTTTTGATATGTATGAGCTTCACAAAAAGTCTGCATGGCGTCGCTACTAGCGACAACGTGCGGACATCACACGTATGGAGTCGGCGTGTGATGTCAGCCTGGCCAAATGAACATAAACTTGCCATTCCATAGCAACACATAACATCTGCGTATGTTAAAAGCTTATATGTTGCAGTGGGGCAAAAAACAATGAATTTGGGTGTGACATCAGTTCCATTATTTGAAACACTATTAAAACACTGCAGCATAATATTATATAGATTTTACATAATAACTAGTGTATGCTGAGAGGCACTTTGTGTACTGTGCTACGACAAAATCGCAAAGGGCAAGCCAATACAAAGGCAAGACAGCTCTACTCAAAAGTGAGATCGACACAGTTGTTAAAAATTGCATATATCAAGATATTTTGGCAGTAAAATCATGTGGGCTGCTGGTCCAACTTCCAAGCCTAGGCTAGGCTAGAATCGACAACTGTGTCTACTAACTTGTACAAACTAAACATGGAATTGAAAAACAGTTTGATAAATAAATATGCATGGTACTACCAAAATAGCACAGTTGTAAATACATTTACATTTATGTTGTTTTTGAGGTTTTTGATCCCGGGCATTTGTTTACCATGGCGTGAATCCGAAGGCTTCGGCCAATAAATCAATTTTATGACTGAATATGAATTAGGGGATATAGTTCTATCCAGAACGAATGAAAACAAGTAAATGTATCCGACCTTTGCATATGATCTTTAAGGGAAGAATTAATTTATTTATTAAATTGTTTGAGATCTCGGTATGTGCCACTATTTGGACACTGTCCTGTTCCACGGGTCACATTCTCCTCTGTTTGCTGCCTTATCAACGTAGTTCTGACTCAGACCATGTGGTCTGCCAAGATGATGTGAAATATGTCGTGCAGATAACTGACATCACCTTAATGAGTACAAGTGGCCACTTTCTAAATAGATTCCATGCAGACGTGTACCAATGTCCGAGTCTTACTTCCTGTTCGCTATACATAATACTTCCAAACTTTCAGTGAATTTAGCACAATCTCCACCTTCAGTGCACCCAGAATAGTTGTTTGCAGGTGGTAGCATTCACCTGGCTTGCATGCAGTGTTAATGAGTACAGAACTGAGAGTCTCCAAAAATAGATGTATTCTTTGGTGCTGTGCACATGTAGCACTCTATTAATAATTCTTACATTTGCACATTAGTACAAGCATGTGCATTGGTCACAATTATGTTATTAAATAATTTTTTTTTTTACCTAGTTTCCTACTGGATATTGTAAATGTATGTTAAATATATAAGTGCCTGTAAAAAGTAAAGGTTTAATTTTTTTTATTAATCATAAAACCAGTAATCTGATATTATCTGTAAATTATGGAAAGTGTGATGTCAGCTGATACAAGAACATGGACTCCTTCCATGTCCTTGCAGTAGTCTACTTATATTTTAAGATGAACATAAGATGTTCTGGCAGATTATGACTCAACTTCACCTGTGGCCTATGTACATGATAAACATTTCTCAAATTTCTGTATGCACATAGAGGTTTAATTGACTAGGCTGTCTAAACTAGATACAAAACATCAACATCCGTTCAAGGTTGGGATGAAAAAACGGTAAATGAGAAACTATAGAAGCATAAACTTAAAACCGTGTTGGCTCAGTTTCCAAAGAGGGAGATTATCTCAAAGATACAAGTCTGGTAATCACATTGCCTACAGGAATACATAAGAAGTGTGGCAGCAGTATGATATATTAACACTTAGTGGCGTTACTGAGAGACCACAATTAGTTTTGGTGAAGATAACCTGATGCTGGTTGTTGGCTGTTGCTGGTTTCTAGCTGCTGCCGGTTGCTAGCTTCTGCTGGTTGCTAGCTGCTGCTGGTTGCTAGCTGCTGCCAGTTGCTAGCTTCTGCTGGTTGCTAGCTTCTGCCGGTTGCTAGCTTCTGCTGGTTGCTAGCTGCTGCTGGTTTCTAGCTGCTGCCGGTTGCTAGCTTCTGCTGGTTGCTAGCTGCTGCCAGTTGCTAGCTGCTGCTGGTTGCTAGCTGCTGCCGGTTGCTAGCTGCTGCCAGTTGCTAGCTGCTGCTGGTTGCTAGCTGCTGTTGATTGCTGGCTTTTGCTGGTTGTTAGCTGTTGCTGGTTGATGGCTGCAGCTAGTTTCTAGCTTCTGCTGGTTGCTAACTGTTGCAGGGTGCTTGTTGCAAGCTGCTGGTAGTTGCAAGCTGCTGCTAGTTGCAAGCTGCTGCTGGTTGCTAGCTGCTTGCTGCTAGTTGCTAGTTCCTGTTATTTGCTAGCTGTTGTTGGACTCTAGCTGCTGCGTGTTGCTGGCTTCTGTTGGTTGCTGGCTTTTGTTGGTTGCTGGCTGCTGCTAGTTGCTGGCTGCTGTTGGTTGCTAACTGTTCGTGGTTGCTGGTGCTGCTGGTTGCTGGTTGTTAGCTGCTATTGTTGGTTGACTGCTGGTTGCTAGCTGTTGCTGGCTGGCTGCTGTTGGTTGCTGGCTGCTACTACTGATTACTAGCTGGCTGCTATTGCTGGCTGCCACTGTTGGTTGCTGGCTGATACTGCTGCTGACATGACCAGTAAGGTGAAAGTAGCATGGTGACTCGCAGCCATACAGCTCTAGTTAGCCAAATAGAATGTCTGATTGACTCTTACAGGCCTTCTAACTGCTGGTTGTGTTTACTGCCTCCTGCTGCTGAACACCTTCACAAGATGTCTTAATTGGCCCAGCTTAACTAGAAACTGCCTTGGTGCAAGCAGTTGTAAACAGAACATACTGTGCAGTATTGATTAGTAGGTTTTATTACCGTAGGTAATGAGAGATAAATCTTAATGTTTGACCGTAAATTACAGGTAAATCAGCATGAAAACAACTACTGAGCTAGTGTGTAAACCTAAGGAACACCAACTCGTGCTTCAGAGCTACTGGGGAATAGATTTTGTAGTTTCACAAAACTGCTTCATTAACATTTACCAGTTCCAAATGAAACTTCTCAGTTTAAGCCTGTTATTATGATATATTGCACAGAATTCCACGCGTCTGACAAATACGCTTGTCATGGAATCTGGATACAATATAGCTCTATCAAATTGTTAAAAATCCAGAAATATCTGTTGCTATTATCCATGGAAACCAGACATAGCCCCCTTGGACATAACCCACTCCAGGCAAAACCCCTAGGACAAACTCCTCTGGACAAAGCCCCCCCCACTTTTAATATAAATATGAACAAACACTTCTAAATTGTGTCTGGGATGGACAATACCTGGCATGTGGCATAAATGTGCAACATACAGAAAACAGCAAAAAAGAAACAGTGGTGGCTAAAAAAATTCACACAGTTTATTTCTACCTGATACATTGTTTATATAAATTTATAGGAAATGAAAACTTTGTGTTGGGAAGCCACTGACCTAGTCCTCTGTCTGGAAAAGACTTCATTACTAAATGGTTTAAATGACTGGCATCATGACAAGACAGATTGAACATAGTTAACACTTGCATGAATTACCTGGCAAAGTTCACCAGAAAGAGATTACAAACACCAATAAAAAATTTAAGGGAAATTAAGCATTTTGTTAAAAAAGGAATGATTAGCATAACGGGTAATCCATTTTCATTTCACCATAAATTTTTTTCGTATTTATATTAAAGAGAATGGGTTTTGTCCAGAGGGTTTTTTGTCTCGAGGCTGTTTGGCCAGAGGGGATAATGTCCTGGATTCACAATTTCATTATCCATAGGGTAGTGCTAGTGGGTATGGCTGTATTGATGAACAAGAAATGCACTTGTCTGTAGTCTATGGTCTGTATGTGTAACTACATGGGACGTAACTGACATGGGGCTTTGGATATGTGTCAGTTGTTATGGTGTACTTGTAACTCTTAAGGTAAGACACGCGTGTCAAAATCAAGATTTTTCATAAAATAAATAAAAATGAGATACCGTCATATTCTGGATGTTTCGTATGTTTACTATGAATAAAGTTCACTTTTATTACAATAACATGTGTCTAAGCAACGTTTATTCATGTATAAAATGTACCTGTCATAATTTAAAATCCCACTTGCGATCAAACAGCGACGAAACATTTTTTAATAGTCGAACTTCACACCCTGACAACATGTCGGTAAATCCATCGTTCGCCATTTTGTTTGGTATAAAAATAAACTACTGCATGTCGTTTATCTGTCAGTCTTGGTCACAGTCCCGCCCCTTTCACCATATTCGGCATAGAGAGTAATATATGCGTGCCGAGTATTGGCTTATTTGGCAAAGAGGACCGGCATACGTCATCATCAGGAAGCTCTGTTGTACTTCGCGGCTGGACGTTGCCTTAAAACGAGTGCATTGGAGATTTGTTATAACCACAATGTGTTGCTACTTCCGAATGTAAACAAATACGAAGATGCGCGCGCCGTCAAAATTGTAGTTATGGTGGCGAGTGTCTACGATAAAGTGACTTTGCAAATTCCATACAAAGCACAGGTTAGGTAAAGGAATATGTAAGAAGGCGAAACACCTGCAAATGGCACGTAAAAAGTGGTGTTTGGCGGCGAGAATATCAGCAGAACAACTGGCAGGAGCTTCGCTGGGGGGCGGGGACGCGGACGCTGCCGACGCTGGCAGGCATGATACAGCTACTAGAATATTCGCTGATACCTCAATCTCACGAAGTAGTAAAAAGTTACAAATTATGAAAACTACTGATGTTGGAAGAGCCGAAGAAGAGGGAGAACTTATGCATGTTTCCCATACAACGGATTGTAGAAATGGTAAGTGTATTTAGTGATTTATCGAATATAAATGATGAGTGCATTTACTGACTTTAGTAAATAAATCATCAATGCATTTACCGAGTTTAGTAAATAAGTTATAAGTGCATTTACTGACATTAGTAAATAAATTAGAAGCACTTTTATTGAATTTAGTAAATAAATTAATTCCAATATATAGAACTTATGCATGTTTTTTCATAGCACGGATTTTGGAAATAGTAAGTGCAAATCAATGTATTTACTGACTTAAATAAATAAGTTTGTAAGGGCATTAACTTACTTTATTTAATCAATTATAAGCACTTTTACTGACTTTAGTAAAATAAATTACTTGGTTATTATTGGTTACTTTAATGTTAGAAATACTGTATGCTTTGACCATGTATGATTTAGTTATCTCATCAGTCATGTATGAATAATATTTTGCTACATTATAAGTTACTGTTACTTGACTTAAATTTATTCAGACAAGGCAAAGGACATGATTGGTTAACCATGTGCATATGGACACATGGAATAATACACTGGATTAATCAGTGTCAGTGAAGCATTGGAAGCAGTTGCATGTTGCACTATTATAATGTACATTTTCTAGGAGCACTATTCAATAAATATGCTTATGTAGAATTGGTGTATAGCCCCATTTTTATAACAACATATACACTTTAATTCTTATTGAATACAATTTTTTTTTCAGCTTCGTCTGAATTGTCTCCACACTGCTGTATAGCTGATACACACTTGGTCAACACGCTGCTGGAGAAAGTCACGTGTCCCCAATGCCAAGGCTCTCAGGCACTTCATTTGAAAGTTGTTGACAGTGAACGCAAGGGGTTTGCAGTGCACCTAAAGTTAGTTTGCTGCAAGTGTGATCATGAGGTTGGCAGCGTGTATTCTTCACAGCACATTCAATCCAACAAGCATTCACCATTTACCATCAATGATACCATGGTGCTGTTCTTCAACCGTTTGGGACTGCGGCACACAGCTGTCAAGGAATTTTGTGGCATCCTTGGAATACCTGCAATGCACCTGAAGACCTTCCAAGAGAAACAGAAGAGGATCATCACCAAGGAGATCGAGGCGACTAATGATGTCCTACGGAATAGTGCTGCCATTGTGCGTGACATGAACCTGGTTCTGGACCCAGACTTCCCTACGACAGAACCTGTGCCCTGTCAGTTTGTCAGTTTCGATGGAACTTGGCAGAAGATTTAACAAGATTTAACAAGATTTGCCATCCAAGCCAAAGGCCCAGATGGCAAGTGGACAAGGAAGCCATTGGCTTATCGAGAGTCCAACAATGTTCATCTACTTATAGCCCGCCCTCCTGAGATATGTGTCAACCTTGTTTTTAAACATATTCACGCTGCTAGCAGTTACACAATCTGTAGACAATTTGTTCCATTCATTTATTGTCCTCTGTGAGAACGAGTGCTTCCTGATGTCCAATCTACATTGATCCTTTACTAATTTTACCTCATGTCCTCTAGTTCTGCTATCCTTCTTGAGTGAGAAAAACATATTTCTATCAATATTTTCATACCCATTCAATATCTTAAAAACTTCAATCTGATCTCCTCTTAACCTCCTTGTCTCTAGAGTTGTTAAACCACATTCTTTCAGGCGTTCTTCATAACTAAGGTCTCTCAGTTCTGGAATCATTTTAGTTGCTCTCCTTTGTATGCTTTCAAGCGTATCTATATCCTTCTTACGATATGGTCTCCATGCTTGTATACAGTATTCTAAATGAGGTCTAACTATTGCTTTATAAAGAGGTATAATTAACTTTTTTCCCTTGTATGTTATGTTTCTTCTAATCAATCCAAGAATTTGATTACCCTTTGAAGCTGCAATACCACACTGCTCTGAAACTTTCATATCAGCGCTTATTGTAACTCCTAAGTCCTTTTCTTTTACAGTAGTACCCAGAACAGTATCTCCCATTTTATAGTTTACATTCAAGTTCCTATGTCCTGTATGTAGGCATTTACATTTCCCAAAATTGAACAACATCTGCCATTTCTCAGACCATTTCACTAATCTGTCTAGATCGTTTTGTAAATGTTGTTTATCACCATCAGTATTAACCTTTCTAAACAGTTTTGTGTCATCTGCAAATTTCAGTACGTTACTTGTTATACTGTCGTCCAAGTCATTGATATAAATTAAGAATAATATAGGTCCTAATACTGATCCTTGAGGTACCCCACTCAAAACCGATTTCCAATTTGAATCTTCTCCATCTACTACAACTCGTTGTCTTCTGTCAGTCAGCCATTGTTCTATCCAGTCAGTTATGCTATCCCCGATACCATGGGCTTTTAATTTAAGTAGTAATCTTTGATGTGGCACTTTGTCAAAAACTTTCTGAAAATCTAAGTAGATAATATCTACGATCCCACGTCTATCCACTTAGTGATTTCTTCCAAAAAACATAACATATTTGTTAAGCATGACCTCGCTTTAAGGAATCCATGTTGAGATGAATTTAATAATTTATGCTTAACGAGGAAGTCCACCATATGGTCTTTAATTAACCTTTCTAATAATTTACAAATCACTGACGTTAAACTCACTGGTCTGTAATTCTCTGACTTATTTCTCGAACCCTTTTTAAATAATGGTATGATGTTTGCTTCTTTCCATTCAAACGGAACAACTCCCTCTTTTAATGACAAGTTGAATACTCTTGCAAGTGGTATACTGATTTGTTCTACTGTTTCCATTAGTAATTTTGGAGGAATCCCATCCACTCCCGGTGATTTGTTATCCTTCATTGCCTTTATTTTCTTAGCTACCAATTCTGGAGTTACAACTAACGGACCTAAATAGTCAGATTTAGCCCCCTGAAATTTAGCATCAGCAACTGGTAATGAACTAATATCTTCTTTGGTAAACACTGAACTGAAGTAACCATTTAGGTCTTCCGCCATTAAAAACCCCTGTGATATTATATTTCCAGCACTGTCTTCTAGAGGTCCAACCTTGTCTTGTACGTTTTGTTTACTCCTGACATATGCATAAAAACTCTTGCTGTCATTTTTTATGTTACATGCTAGTTTTTGCTCATAGCTTCTTTTAGATTGTCTGATTTCAGTTGTAGCTGCATTAAGTGCCTCTTTGTATTTTGCATAGTCTTCGTCCTTTCTGGTACGCCTATAAACCCTCCACATAGTTTGTTTTAGCATTATTTTTCTAATAGCCTCTTTTGACAAATGTTTCTTTCTACACCGTTTTCCTTGTTTTTGGAAGGGAACAAATTTATCGATGATACTCTCAATTTCATATTTTAGAATATTCCAACATTCAATTGCGGTCTTATTCATCAGCATGTTATTCCAATCTAGCTTTGCTAAGTATTTTCTCATATCTTTGTAGTTACCTTTGTGGAAGTTTCTCTTGTACGTTTTCTTATTTTTACTTTCTGATTTTACATTGATGTCAAAATGTATTTGATTATGGTCACTATTACCCAATGGTTCAAATATTTTTACATTGTCCACTAATTCTTTTTGTGATGACAAAACTATATCTAATACATTTTCTCCCCTGGTTGGTTCTAGTATGTGCCGAGTAAGAAAGCTATCCTGGATTAAAAATAGAAATTGTTGAACCTCAATCCCTGTGCTCTCTAGAGAATTCCATTGTATGTGTCCATGGTTAAAATCTCCCATTATGATACATTCCCCTTTACTAACTTCCTTTATAGCGTTTTTTATTTTTGTGTTGTCCTCTTCGTTTATGTTTGGACTTCGGTAAACTAATCTAATAGTTAATTTTGAATTTCCTGAAACAATTTTGCGCCAAACAGCTTCATCGCAATCTGCTTCCCTTTCTAGTTTTATTTCATAAGCCTGAATAGATTCTTTAACATATAAAATAACTCCCCCGCCCCTTCTTCCTATTCGATCTTTCCTAAACATTACATATCATGTCAGTCCTAATTCAGCATCTGTTATATCTATGTTGGCCCATGATTCAGTTATACCAATTATGTGAGGGTCAATATCTTCTACCATAATGTTTAATTCGTTTTTCTTATTTACTATGCTCCTTGCATTTAAACATACGCATCTATAACCTTTTTCAGAGATGTTTTTCGGATGATTTGATATTGGTTTATCTGTGCTAGTGGCCTCTTGTTCTGCTTAAGACACCTCTAGGTAACCCCCCTGCACTTCTAGTTTAAAGAATGTTTACTTCCAAAAATATTTGTCATTGTACCCAAGTCACTATCTACTGCTGCTGAAAGTTTGTCCGCGAATACTGCCGCCCCATTTCCACTTAAATGAAGCCCATCCTTCATGTACATATCAGCCCTCCCAACAAAACTTCCCCATAAATCCACAAATCCAACTTCCTCTTCCCTACATAGCTTCTGGACTAACATGTTAATTGCCATCCCCCGACAATTTCGATATTTGTGACCCCTCCTGCCCATTACAGGTAAAATCCCTGACAGTATTACCTGCTCAACCCGCGTCTGTTTTAGTGTTCTGACCAACTGCCTATATTTCCTAACTATGGCAGTTGTACCCTCCCTCTCTACGTTATTTGTCCCTACGTGTACTAAAACAGATCCACCCTTACCCGAGCCTACGATGTTTTTTACCCTCTCAGTTATCGCCTCTATTTTGGCTCCAGGCAAGCAGACCACCACATCATCTCCCTTGTTTAAGACTCTGTCGGTCTTCCTAACTATCGAATCCCCCACAAACACCCTCGCTCTCTTCCTCACCCCCCCCCCTCTATCACTGCTGCAGAATAACTCTTCCGTTCGATCCCCTCCATCACATTCTGTCCTGACCCCTTCCCTCCTGTCTCCTTCGCTCCTGTCTCTCCCACTTCCCACTCCTTTGCTCTTGTCTCTCCCACTCCCCTCTCCTTCACTCCGGTTGTTTTCCCTCCCGTCTCCCCCACTCCCTTCTCCTTCCCTCCTGTCTCCCCTACTCCCCTCTCCTTCACTCCGGTTGTCTTCCCTCCCGTTCCTTTCCTTCCCGTCTCCTTATGTCCCGTCTCCTTACGTCCTGTCTCCCTACGACCTGTCACCTTCCCTCCTCTCAGCTTCCTCCCAGGCTGCGGTGAGCTCTGCCTAGCATCTCTTGTGTCTTTCCCCACTTTATCATCTACTGTTCCCCCACCGGAACTACTGTCACAACCCCCCTGTTCCCTTCCCACCATTGCCACAACGAGCAGCCTCAGCTCTTCCAACTCCACCTCTAGTTCCTTCATCTTCGTACATCCCCTACACTCAAAACTAAAACTATCTGCCTGGACCTCAGCCCAGGACTTCTCGCACCCAGACTTGACGAAGTCCACCCAGTTACTGCAACTGCCACAAATTAAGTGCCTTGTGGCCTTTAACTGCCGTTTGCACGGCGCCATCATACAATTTAGTTTTAATTAGTTTGCTACGTTAGCCTTGAATAAGGCTTTTTTGTGATCAAAAGAACACTTTAGTCTAATATACTTGCTAACTGTGTCTTCTATTAACCTCGCATGAGAAAAAAAACCTGCCACCTAGCGAATACGGAGAACACTGTGTAACAAAACAACGAAGTCAGTGTGTACTAATTTACGCTAAAATCCTGCTGTTAATTCCTTTTTACCGAAAACGTTGACTACCACTATGTCAGATATTACCTTATGTATGTAATTTAAGTAAATAAATCACTTTATCTTATATATATATTAGCCAATGTAAACGATAGCTCGATGCACGGGTTGAATTCACGACCTGTAAACAAACTCCCTTTTATCGCTCGTTGAGTTTGAATCCGGGAAAAAATACTACCTCTGTTAACAAAAACGGTTTCTTAATATATGTCTACAAGAAGTTGGTGAACAATATATGTATAATACTAATACTTATTCTAACCAATATTCCAATGTTACTGACTATTCACTATGGTATCTCAATTTTTTAATAGTAAACAACCCTATTAACGCTCGCTGAATTCCCTGACAGAATCCGAAACTAACTTACTCTAAAATACTCCCTCTGACTAATAATTAACAAAACCTGTTTCCTAATATATGTCTACAATACGTTTGTGTATAATATATATTCAATAGTAATACTTATTCTATTTGATATACCGCGTTTTTCTGTAAATGATCTACACCAAATTCAAGTCGCTGCACCAAGTCCAAGTAGCCGGAAGTCAATCGAAGAAGCAGGGCCACACTTTGATGTATGGTGTCGCTGCAGTGATTGAGGTGGTGACAGGCTTGGTGGTGGACTATGTGTAGTTGTCCACCTACTGTCACAGCTGCAGCCTCAAACGCAACCAGTTTGGTGAGGATGCAGCTGCCTTCAACAACTGGTACATGGACCACGCAGACGACTGCTCCATCAACTGTCACGGTAGCTCCAATGCGATGGAAGTAGAGGCAGCGAAGTGACTCTGGGGTCGTTCTGTTGCCACCATGGGCTTGATGTACACTGGATTCTTGGGTGACGTTGATTCCAAGGCATACCAGGCAGTTGTCACCATGGCACCCTATGGCCCCAACATCACCATATAAAAAGAAGAATGTGTCAACCACGCCCACAAGCGAATGGGGACGGCCCTTCTGAAGCTGGCGAAAGAACAGAAGCTGGGTGGGCGTGGTCATGGTCGCCTCACCAAGGAGAAGGCCACAAGGCTGCAGCATTACTACCGCGATACCATCACCCAGGATGTCAACCGTGATGTTGACAGCATGCGGACCAGAGTGTGGGCAACTCTGTTCCATTGCATGAGCACCAATGACCAGTCCCACCACTCCCAATGCCCTCAAGGTGAAGACTCCTGGTGCTTCTACAAGCATGTGATCGCCAAGGGTGAGGAACTGCCTTCTCACAATGACAACATCAAACACCCCCTTGCGTATGAGGTTGCTGAGGCCGTGGTGCCAGCGATCCCAATCTCCTGAAGAGATTGCTGAAGGGGAAAACACAAAACAGCAACGAGTGCCTTCACTCTGTGATTTGGAGCCACTGCACCAAGACAGTGTTTGTTGGCCATCACAAACTACATGGCGCCGTAGCCTCAGCAGTGGGGGGCTTCAACGAAGGGGCTGTCCACCTCACCAGGGTGATGGATCTCCTTGCCATTGAGGCAAATGAGGTTACACAAGCAATTGTTGAGAACCGGGACCGGCTGCGTGTGATGAAAGCAGAGCGAGCATGGGTGGTGAGTGCGAAAGCCACAAGGAAGAGGAAGGGGGAGGATCGCAAGCGCAAATGTGCCCATGAAGAGGAAGAGGAGGGCCCTTCATACGTGGCTGGAGGCTTTGCTTGAGTTGTGATTGTGATAACCAGTGTTAGTTAGTCAGTTATAATTTCAATGTTATTCCGATGAACTGAATGTCAGATGTGCATCACCGTGTGAACTGCTGGTTCAATATGAATACAAGTCATAGAGACTATGTATTATATACATATAATGTAGCATACAGTATCTACAAGTGTAATCATCCATGGTGGACTATTGAACCAAACGTCGAACATGCCTCTCTTCACCGTGTGAACAGCTGGAGCATAATAAACACAAGGCATGCATGTTATAATACAGTACACTGTATATATGTTCTACAATGCATCAGTGGTGTTACCAAACACATAGAGCTGTATTATATACTTATAGTGTAGTATACAGTAGTATACAGTATCTACTTGTTCAATCATCCTTCTAACCATTACGTAATCTTTGACAGCCGTTTGCCAAAAATGGTAATAATGAAGCTATACCAATGAAGTTTTGATGGATGTGCTCCTTACTATCTTCTCTATGCAACTACGAAGATGTATTTTTTTTATGTATAGTTTTAGTGTGATGTTAGTAGTTTTGGATAATTAAAATATTTGAAAAAAACTTATTTTATCTGTAGTGTCAGACCTTAAACTTGTCCAAAGAGCAACTTTTTGTGAATATTTTAGTTGTGCGCGATCATGTGTTCCAAAGTCACATGAGATCCAGTCAATATATCCCGAGTGTAGGACATAACCTCACATGGAAAAAACCTCACACACATAAGCCCTCATGGACGTAATCCCTCATGGACAAAACCCTTCATGAACAAAATCCCTCACAGACCAAACCCATCACCTTTTTAGAGATTTGGGAATCATCTAGGACAGACTCCATTGCATTTGGATTAGATTTAATCTTTATGTGTGAACATTACTAATGTACTTGTATGAGTTATTTGTGAGACACAATGTCAGAACATTTTGTGAGTAGACTTGAGTTAATGCTTGAGACTGGTTGCAAACTAATTAGGATTTCAAATGGCTTTTTGAACTTCGCTGATTGCATTTCATGGATGTTCTTAGCATATATATCTAAGTTCATATACTGGTTTTAGATACAGCAAGTTTGCAGATCATATTATACATAACTATATAGATTATTAGTTCTATTCAATACACGTGCAGTGTCAATACTCTTGACTGCTGAATAAACGTCACTATATGCGTATTTATTTGATGAAAAATGCTACTCTATACACACCTCATTTGGCACTATACTATTATTAGATTTAAGATCCTAGATTTTGATCCCGAAGCGTTAGACCGTTAGATTTTCATGATTAGATGAATCTTGAGTTCTCGGGAGCCCAATATGGTATATTATTAGTTAAAACTCCATTATCACTGTGTAAACTGACCGTAAATGGCTGCCGTGCACAGCGCCACAAACCGGTCGCAGTTTCCCCTGAAACGAGCTTGGCCTTGGGTATTCAACTCAATAAAACTTTAATGTCCATTTAAAAACGGACAATTCCCTGGTTTTTCTTAGATATAAAACACGGCTACTTTATCTGCGGCGACACGAATACGCACGAAGTTTATGCATATTTGGCAGAAAAAACCCTGAAATACACTGCGATCTGCGTGGTTTCAAGGGACGCCTAGGCTTTACGTCGAGTAAAAATGGTAAAACATCTTTTGGCGCTAAAAAAGACAAATATACTAGTGCCTTTTTTGCACTATGCTATTATTTATTTGAACAATTTGCCACCCTATTCTGTTATTTGGCACTAGAGTATGGTTAAATTTGACCGATTTGCCGCCCTATACTGTTATTTGGCCTATACGTTTATTTGGCACTCGAGAGTATGTATTTGACTGAATAATTTTAAATAAACAAATTGCAGAAAAAAGTTATGTTGTTACACTACTATTGAAGTCAAAATAATAATGACTGAGGGGTTTTGTCTGTGAGGGGCAGTTATGTTCATGAGGGGTTATTTCCTTAAGGGCTATGTCCATGAGGGATTTTGTCCGTGAGGGGTTATGTCCATACCCTATATATCCCAGCTTGCACAGCTCCTCTTTAGCATGTGCTTCAAACCAGCGGACGTAGATAATCAAACGGGGTCGTTTGCGGGTCATACGGACTTCTATTACCAGTCTTACAGGTGTGCACCACTCAAGGTTGGCATGTATGGGGTTTGCCAACACTGGACATAGCCAGTGTGGTTTCATTGGAACTGTCTCTGTAGTGAATAGTTCAGAACTATTCAGAGCCTTGGGAAGGAATGCAGAAGCAGGCCCATAACATCAGTCTGAAAGGGTGACAGATAGCAATGTCTGGAAGCTTGTCGACAACTAGCTGGCTTATCTGTCTCTTGTCTACTGGTTCATATATTATAATGACAGTACTGTTGTGAGGCTATTTGTTGGAAACACAGGATATGTAGTAGTACAGCAGGTTAATGTGAAAAGCAATTACAGTTTCCTAGAAGAAATCGTGTATAATTATGAATAAAAATATAAACAATTATTTACCATAAGGTGTTAATTAGTAAACATGAAACAGCAGACTACTTGACACCCTGCGTTTAAAAGACCAAAGAATATATTTACCGAAACAGGTTTCAACATTTGATCATTTGTTCCAAGGGTTACGTAAGTTCAGCCAGTACTGGTTAGTAGACAATCTGATGCATGGAAGCGGGCACTGGGTTTGCACATACTGCCATCCATAGCAGCCACCTACTGATTGTTGCTGTAAAGTAGATATTATTACTATAATTTTGAAAATATGTTGTATCCTGTTGTACCTGGATTTGAAGAAAAATCTTACCACCTCTATTTGAAGGTTAGCAGTAGAAAATAAAATTAACAAAACTGTTTAAAAGTCGTAGTAAAGAAGAACCTTTTCATATTATTTGGCAAATACGTAATATTGATGATTATTGTTTTTAATATTAGAAATGTCATGTAGAAATGTAGCAAATACAAATAAACATAACCCAGGAACAACAAGTAACAAATGGCAATCAGATTTCCTCACTACAGTTGAGCTGTAGTGGAGGTGTTAGAGATAGTGGAGAAAAGATAACCTCCCCCCAGTTATGTTCTGGTAGAATACATCACAAGCAGCCAGAAGTACTAACTGACTGTAGAAGCCCTGCTTCTTTTGAAGTATTTGTCTCAATCTAGAAAAGTACAAACAGGCACCGTATTTGTCCAAATAAGTGTACAGTACATTAAAAAAAATTTAAAACCAACAAATTTCATGAAATATGTTCTAATAAGCATACCCCTAAGTTTGTAGATCAATATGATGTCGACGACTCGCTCGATAACATGCTGCCTTGGGCGCACAACTGGCTAATGTCACTCGACGACAATGACTGAAGAAACCACATTGACTTATTGTCATTGACATTGGTCCTAAGTCAGCAACGTAATTCACGTGTGTTTGTCGAAAGAACCGTCCAAAGCAGCGACATGCCAATACCTCCCAAATAATGTTAAGTTGGCAGGAAATATAGTAAAATTTCGCCATCAACTAAAAACCCATCTGCTTAAGCTCGCTTATTGTCCATAGCTCCTCGGTGCACCTATCCCATTGTTTACAACTGGAATTGTTAAACCGACTAGAACTGTCTAACCCATTTGTTTTGGTACGCTGCTGAGCTTGGGTTTCCTGAAGATTTTAGTGCAACAGAAGTTTTTTTACTCTATTGTGTAGATCTATGTTGGAAGTCGGCGATCCTCATTCATATCTGTACAGTGTCATCCGGTGGATTAGTGTAACACAATTTCCTGGGGACCGGAACTTATCAAATAAATGAAGTGTACAATGAGTTTCAGTGGTTAACTTATATGCGGCTAGTTGACGTTTCCATATAATTAAAATTGTCTCAATCGTCGGAAGTTTCAGTTTCAAAGTACATCTGCATTGACAAAGTAATAGTGTTATTAACTCTTTTTATCCCAGAGGCCCATCCAAAATAAGCCTCCTAGTTCCCAAGCAAATTTTCATGAAAAATAACCTAAATAAAGCCCTGCTGCCACTTGACTTATCTAACTTAGTAGCATTTTTACTCCCTGGTGGAACATAGCTAGGCCACTAATGACTCCTTTCTGTTGGACACAGTTTTGGTCTTGCATTTCCAGTTGTTTCCATCTACATCCCGCTTTTGTTATTTCAGTGTTGCTGTAATGGATGGTGTTGGGATAAGAAGCTGATGGCACCATACTGCCTCAGCAGTGTAGCTTTTTTCATTCTCCCTGGCTAACTATTTTCACCATCCCTGCTCGCTACTGCTCCCAATCCCCCACTGAAGTTATCTGCAGCTGTGGATAAGAACATGACTCCCATGTCTAGGGAAGCTACTTTTAGCTGCCTCTATGTCCACTGTGTTGGCAGTCTGTAGCTCTACCAGGGCTTGACACAATGACCCACACATACTAATAGACATCATCATTGTCAGCACTGCATGGTGTCCGACCACCAAGGTGGGGGAGTCCGAATCAGGCCCACCCACATATTTCTCCTGACTAGCATGTCCATCAGGAAACTGGCCTTCCATGTTCTTGCCTCATTAGTTATGCCCATGTCTCTTCCTACTAGAATTGTGGCATTGTCCTCTTTCCATCCATTTCCCACTCATATATCCTATCATATCTGCCTCTGCACTGTCAGACCCAGTGTGTTTCATTTCAACCAGTTTTTTTCCACACATTCTCTGGGTTAATCAGATTTCTGTTGTGCTTATAAGCCTTCTAGTTCTGTCTGGACCCCAATTCACAGAATAATGTGGTATAAAATTATTTTCTGGATTCATGGTACAAGTATATGAATGAAGTGCCAGTGCTTTTTTACTTCCAGAAAAAATACATTTGAACAGGGAAATGGGCGTATTTGAGGACTACACCAGCTCTGCTGGTCAGAGGGTTATATTTCTGGCGACTGGCGGGCAGCAGGTGGGCGCGTCAGTGTTGGAAGGATCCCCCAAATCAATCTTCTTTTTGGCAATGTGATGGGGAGCATCTCCCACGTTGATTTTCTCTGCAGTATGTCAGTGACATGACATGTCAGGTCAATGTCATAATGACAACATGTCAGGTCAATGTTACAATGACATGACATGACAATCTACTTGCTGTTTCCACTGACAATGATAATGATGACTATATATTAGTGTGATGTTATGTAATATGATTTCAGTCATGCACTTTGTCTTACTCATAAGTAATGATGGATTGTGTAATAATATAATGTGACTTTTGATGTAGAAAACTCATGATGAAAATAACATTCATGGATTATGATTTACTTAATATGATACTTATGAAGAAAATAGTGGTCTCAAGTCTCAAGTGGTTATACTCCAACAGCCCAAACTTGGGCTAACGCAGGAGTTTGTGGTGGACTGTGCGCATGCACTGTGGGTAGTATATACAACTAAAAGACTAGTATCTTTAATGCTGCTGAAAGGATTTTTATCTGATAATTTTATTTATTTTATGTATAGGATGTTAGATGAAAATTTTGAATAGGTTGGTAATGTGTATGGATACTGTCACTGTTTTGCCACATGCACACATAGACAGTATCCATATCCACACGATGGATAAGTTTATGCTGAGCACTGTGTTTTAAAGGCAGTTTAGGTGAGGAGGTGTGGTGAAAGGGAGTTCCATGATAGCTTCTTGAAATGATTTTGGGTGTTTTATACTGGTAATTTTTGGTGGAATCATATTCCATATGTGAATGGCTCGGGGATAAAATGAAAAGACCATTGCAATTATACGACACCTGGGGGCTACGTAATGTCCACGGGTTCGAGAGCGGGTTAGTAGGCCTGGGGGGGATGATCTTAATAATGTTATTTAGAATTTTATGGAAGGTTGTGGCTTGTTTAATAATACGTCTTCGTTCAAGGGTTGGCCATCCAAGGGCAGTAATTAGATCTGCTGGATTTGTGTTCCGTCTGTAATAATTTTTAACAAATCTGACAGCAGAGTGTTGTACTCTTTCAAGGCTTTTAACTTGTGGAATGGTGTGGGTGACGAGTACTCAAGTTTTGGCTGGATTAGCATGTTGTAGGCTGTTTGTTTAACTTCGGGTTTGCATGGGCCAAGAGTTCGTTTTAAAACTTTTGAAGATTTTGAAGTTATGTCAGTGATGTGATTTGTCCAGGTTAATTTGGAATCCAATTTTATTCCGAGATATGAGTGTCTGGATACGGTGGATAATGGTTGGCCAAAAAGCAAGTACTTGTGTGGGCTGGGTTTAGTTTTGTTTGTTATTGGAAGGTGGACACATTTAGATACATTAAATTCCATTTGCCATTTGTCTGACCATGTTTCGAGTTGGTTTAGGTCATTTTGGAGAATTTCGTGGTCGGTTTTGGAAGAAATCTTACGATATATAATACTGTCATCTGCAAAAAAGGCGTATAGAAGATTTGATGTTCCCATCTATGTCATTTATGTAGAGTAAGAAGAGGACAGGTCCTAGACTGAACCCTGTGGGACACCAGATGTGACATCTGTGATGACTCCATTAACTGAGACTCTGTTTGCGGTTGGATAGAAAAGATTTGATCCAATTTTGAGTGTTTACAGTTATTCTGTAAGAGGTCAATTTTGATAGAAGACGTAGGTGAGGCACTTTGTCAAAGGCTTTGGCAAAGTCAAGCAGGATTGCGTCAATTTGGGTCTTGTTGTCCATAGCAGTCATCCAGTCATGGACTGTCTCAATGAGTTGAGATTCACTAGACAGTCCCGACTGGAATCTGTGTTGGAAGTGGAGAATGATGTTATGCTTGTGGCAGGTGTTTCCACATATTGCTTAGGATGATATGTTCCATTACTTTACAGAGGATGCAGGTTAGTGATATGGGTCTGTAGTTAGCAGGGTCAGATTTGTGGCTCTTTTTGTGTATAGGGGTTACTAATGCTTGTAGCCAGCCATTAGGAAGTTTACCTGTGTTGTATGATTGTTGGAAAATTTTGGTGATGATGGGAGCTATCTGCTTTGGGAGTTCATCTGGGCCTGTAGCTTTGTTCTGGTTTAGATTTTCCAGCTGCTTTATTATGCTTTTTATGACAATTTCGAGAAGGGGGATGTTGGGATAAGTAGAGGGGGCTACTGGGGGGATGGGGTGCTTTTCTTGAGTAAATACAGAGCTAAATTGGTTGTTTAGGGCATTTGCTTTATCTCGATCATTAATTATTGGCTGGTCATTTACTCAAAGTGTGGGAATGCCAATGTTTTCTCGTTTATTTGCCTTAATAAATGACCAGAATCGCTTTGGATTAGTTTTCAGGCTGTCTCAAATGTGGTTGTTAACATAGTCTTTGTAAGATTTTGCTAATTTAGTAGCTTGCTTTTGGAGTTCCTTAAATTTTTCCTAGTCACTGTTTAGTCCAGTTTGCTTTGCCTATTTGTGGCTTTTGTTACGTCTTCTCTGCATTCTAATTAATTCACGTGTTATCCAGGGGAGGTGGGTTTTAGCTTTGGTGTATCGTCTTGGTATATTAATGTTAATTAAGGTAGTCAGACGTTCGCAGAAGAAGGTCCAGTTTATGTCTATATCCTGTGAGTTGGGGTCCATGTCGAAGTACTCACGATTTAGTTTGTCTATGTCGTCTTTGAGTTTGTCCCAGTCTGCTGATTTGTAACTATAAACTTTGTGTGGGGGTTTCTTGTTGCCAACTGGGTTTAAGTTGACATTGAAGGTCATGGATTCATGATTGCTCATACCAGGAATGGTATGGGTGTCGATGATGATAGAGGGATTTGAGGTGAGTATGAGGTCAAGAATATCACCAGAAGCGATAGTTGGGTGGTAGGAAAGAGTACATAGCATAGTTTGCATCTAATTTAGTTTCAACTAGAAATATGATGTCTGGGTTATTAGATTGAATAGTTGCCTTTAGTTGGGTTGCTTTTTCTATGCTCTTAACGTTGTTGGTGTTTATAAAAATTCCTTTAAGTGTGTTTCACTGGGCTTTCTTATGACGTTCAGGGGTTGAGGTGTTTTGAGGGTTGGGGCGAAAATTAAGCCTGCATTTTGTGATGTATGGAGTGTTGGGATACTAAGCATAGAGCTGTCAGACGAGGTGTTGGTAGAATTGGATTGCTCATTTCTAGATGGAGAAGTGATAACATTTGGAATTCCACAATGTCAATGGTCGCAGAGCCAGGAGGCACTTTGGTTAATCAGGATGATGGGGATATACCAATACAATGTATGTGGTACCATTGATTACATTCTTCGCAGAGGATAGCCTTGTCTCAGTTTCTGACGGGTTGATGACAACTTCCACAAGGACAAATTGGGCGCCCATATGGGCCAGGGTTTGGGTGGATGTCGCATGAGAGTCCGATCAGTCCGCTGAGGTACAGATATGTAAGAATGTCTGATTTTAATTTGATTTTGGGTGGGAATTTAATTCGGGGTTTCAAAGTTAGGGCATAATATTTTGGTTTAATTTTGAGATTTGATCGAGATACGCGTTGACATGTTCCAATGATCATTGCTATTAGGAGAATGACGGTGATAATTTGCGTAAGCCAAAGATTCATCTGCGTGGAGTGCGGCGAATATTTCCTAAAAGGGGATCTGAATTGGAATTGAAAGTTAGATCCAAATGCAAACATGTGACGACTTGGAGAAAAAGTAAGCTTACTAATGAAATGCTTAGCGATAAAATAAAAAGAACTCACCCGGATGGTGCCGGCAGTGGAAGTCCGCCATCTTGGAAATTTTGGTTCATGTGTTGCGATAAAGGGTGTTGTTTTTATTAATTGCGTTTGTTGTCATTTGGTTTGTCTGGTTCTGCGTGATCAGTGGATTATGTTGAGTTGTTGTCCCAGTTGTGGTCATTCGTTGTGTTGGTGAACATGTGTTGGTGAAATGTGTAGATCGATGTGACGGACTCGTACCACCCCTACGCATGCGTACCCCAGCGGTCGTGATGGTGATTTATGATGAAAATCAGGTTATGAGCTCAAAATCTTCAGTGGATTGACCCAAGTCTTTGTCATGGTAAATGCATAGCATGACAAGTGTCATCTAAGATTATAGTTATCTTTTCCTGAGACTCCAACCATGCATTATTGCAGCCACCTTCACAAGTCACAGCTGTTTGCTATCTTTTAACCCTATTTCTTAATTTAACCTGCCTTTCAGTGATTACTCTTCTGAGACATATAAAGTGTGCTACTTTCCATTACGGTACTGTTTCTGACTCTTGTGGTTATCACTACTTCTCAAATCATGTAGCCTTTCAAAACACAACTTCTCAAATAACCTTGCTTTAACCCATTAGACCCCCACACATTGAATTAAGCGTGTGCTGCTTTTCCCCGGGCAACTGAGGCAGATTTTGAAAATTATGGGTGCTTGTAGTTTTTAAGCTGTAGCTTCAAAAGTATTGATATCTTATAATTGCAAGTTATGTTTATTTTGAAGCAAATTGAATTATCTATGCAATGGTGTAACTGTGGTGTATATAAGCTTGTTTTATGTTGTCATTCTGATGTGTGGAACTTCGGAAATAATTTTTTTTAACAAATATTGAGAGACTATCCCATGATAGTCATATTTTATTACAATAACATCACCAACTGCTGGCTCCACACAAGGAAATGTTCTTCCTATGCATGGTACTGCACAAAGAATCCAATTTTGCACAAATGCACATTGCATGTCAGACAT
This sequence comes from Lamellibrachia columna, assembly GCA_963662155.1. Taxonomy (NCBI): domain Eukaryota; kingdom Metazoa; phylum Annelida; class Polychaeta; order Sabellida; family Siboglinidae; genus Lamellibrachia; species Lamellibrachia columna. The sequence goes on along the minus strand of OY759271.1, from coordinate 17,283,572 downwards.
CCAAAGCATGTCTCAATTGCACGTCCAGATGGCCGTTTCACTCCGTTTTCACGACACAACTGACAAGCTCATTTTGATGACAATGAGTTGGAGTTCTCATCACGGATGTCATCACTACTATTACATGCCACCTGAAACAAACAAACAGCTACAGTAATGAAAACAGAATAAGAATTTCTATGTCAAATTATCATTTTTACAAGCAGCCAATAATGACACGACTTTTTTAAAGTTTACTAATATCTTAAATATAGATAAATATAATTAATTACAAAGACCACTGACACCGTCAATATAATAAAATTGTCAACAATGTCCAAAGGCAAAGCAACACCACCCATCCAGGCACCACCCAGGCCAGCCCAGGGGCCGGCTTGAATGTTTACATGCTCGTTGGGCCAGATTTTTCTGTTTTATTTACTCATTTGCTTTATAATTCATTATATAACAACATGCACAACTAACCACATAATCTAAGCCGAGTAAATGGCACAAAACACACAATGTCAGTGTTGAAACAGTCGACAAGCTGAATAAGACAGTGACCAGGCTACTCTTGGACGAAGAAAACCAACCGACGCCATCTTCAATTTATCGCTCACTCAGTCAAAGATCGAGCCACATATAAATCTTACCTCCACATCCATCTCAGAAGCACTTTCATCCGAAGATTCATCCCTAAAATCGCGCAAACTTCATCTGCAGTGAACGCATCTGTTCTACGAGAAACGGCCATTTTTAAAGCCCACTAGTGCTCGACTTCAAACGCGATTATCTCCGGAATTTTCAATACGACCATATTTTCATTTTACCCACAATTCATAGCTAAGATATGTAGAATTCCGCTAGTTTTAGTTTCATATCAATCCACCCGATAACGCCACCTCCACAGCCTTTTTCCCCAGCGGATGCTTTTGGGCGCCGTGGGGAAACCAAGGTCGGACGCTTTCGGACGCGTGGGGTCTAATGGGTTAAGGTAGCTGGGGCGGCTATTATATGCTTGTCTTGAATTGAGTAATTTCAGTAGGTGTTTAAGATAAATTAATCATTTCTTCACTCTTGTAGTTGAAATACTATATAACATAACGGCCATTTCTAATATTGAGATATCCCCTTAATTTGCTGCCACAATGGCCCTTGAATCTGTATTTGTAACGTGTTGTCTACGATATCAAGTTACACCAGCCATCTAACAAACATGTGGCAGGGCGTGTTTATGATCATTTTGATTGGCCAGTTATCCATTATGGCTTCAAAGGCACAATAAACTACATTAGCGCTGATATTTAGTGGTTTAAAGACATGATTTAGTTATGTAGATTTAGTACTGATGTGTACTGGAATCACAGTAACCAAACAATATGTTCCGTGTTCATGGCGAACAAATAAAGCTGTTTCGAAGATTGATGCACACGTGGTCGTTACTATGGAAACATCGTCAGCGTTTCTAAGAAGTCAGGAGGATTTCCAAAAGGACTATTTTTTAAAGAATGGATTGGCGAAATACGATGTTAGTGCGGGGTGATTATTTGTGATGTTGATGTTCAGTTCATTATTTCCTAGCATGTTATGAAAAAAAATAAAAAAATCAACTGACACATCAGCTACCCCAGCTTCCTTAATTACAATTACTACCTCTTTACTATTAATAGTTTGTGACCAAGCAACCGCTTGTTTGTTATTTCCTTTCCATCACTAGCTCAAGCCAATCAGATAATAACTAAAATAAATAGTTGAACAAAATTGCTCCTTCAAGTTTCTAGCCACAACAAATCAACAGCTAGGTTGCCATTTTTACATTTCTAAAAGTCATTTAATATGTAGCCTACATTACTAAATTACTACTTGTAGATTTTGAAATTGCCACCATAAAATTGTGCATTTTAAACTGTTTTAAGTTAGAGAGATCATCTAAGTACTGGTAGTAATTTTTTTGGCAGTAAATAATGTGGATTGTTGCCCAAAAAAGAGAGGCTATTGTATCAGTGTCCTGGCAGTGGCATCACGTTGTCAGCTGGTTACAAGCCTGCTGTACTACAAATGACTCTTGGAATCTGCTCCAATGTTGGCTGTGGATTCATCACTCAGTCTTCCCTAGTCTTACAATGTGTGCAAGCTGGCATATCTCAGCAGTTACTATCTCTCACCTGGTATTCATTAACCCACAGCTCTGTACTGTGCTAATCACCAGTCCTCTCACTGTATCCTACTGTATCATGAATTGCTATCTCAAGATAAACACAGGCAGACCATAACTAATTCAAGCATTCCATTCCTTTTTAATGAAATGTGAACTTTCTCAGTTCAACAAAACTGGTGTATGATTCCCACATTCTCTGAATTCGAACATTGCCATTTTTATGAAATGTTATTCCTCCGGCTCCAGAATATTTTAGCTATGTGATTTCTCTACATTTTTATGAAATGTTGATATTGCAGTATAAGTACAAAGTGACTGATACACTAGCTAATCAATTAAAATTAAGATTTTTGTAAAAAAAATGTAATGTAAAGAAGATTAAAAAACCAACAGATGGCAGATGATGTTTATAATTAGTTGTAGACATTTCTCTTTCTTGGCTTATCTCCTTCTAAATTTCAGTCCTGGTTTCAGTATTTGTAAAGCTGGTAAACAAACATCTCGTCATCTGGTCTAGGTTGCGATGCACAGTCTAAATCTATATTAACAGGTAAAACAAATCTATTTGCACTAGCTTCAAATTCAATTGAAATTCAGATAAGAGAAAATAGAAATGTGATATTTTGTTGAAATAAAAGAGAACACATTGTGTTTACCTGCTGCTAGCATGTACCAGGTGTGGGGTTGGTTCTATATCAACCACCACGCCAACCTCACAGAAACAACTCGGGACTGTGTCTTCCTACACTGGCAGTGACATACACTGGTAGTGACACCCACTGGCTACAAACCAATGCATTTTTCATCCCTTTGTATTGTGGTATGTAAACCTAAGTTGTCGTTGAGGTCCTGGCACCTGCTGTTTGCTCTGTCTTCTGTTGTTTGTATTATTCCACCCATGTTAAATCATCAGTATTTCACTGGTTTACATTCATATTCAGTTTGCTTTATCAGCATTTGATGTAACCAATGTATTCCTTATTCCCCCCACTTACAATGTGCACATTTGATGTCAGTGGTATTAACTGTAGTTAAAGCCATGTAGAAATTATTTTTTATAAGCTGGTTCACATAATTCCACCACTGTCCAGATACACGTTCATGGTACCGCTGAGTGAACAGGGCCAATGTGGCATGAATGAACAGTGCCAAGAAACACCAACAAAAGAACACTAGTCTTCTCTCTGTAGTGTCCAACATTCTACTGTGCTACCATGCTATTGGAGCATTCAGCTGTTCAGCTTTTTAAATGCAGTCCACATTGACCTCTCACGTCATGCTCTTATTATTTTAGTTTTATTTTGCATTTTTCATACATATTAATTAACACTTGATGTTGAAAAGTTTAGTCATTCATGTAATAATATGAAAGAATTTTTTTTCTTTTTACTTAGTAGAACTGTGTAATTGTATCACCCATCCATAGCCATTGACAGTCACATTCTATGTTAAAGAACGATATAGGTTATGGGAACAAACGAGTACTTCTCTGTGTAATGGTACACTGCCTTGGTCTAATCTTGAAACGTGGTGTGATTTATACTTCTAAGACTACACTCATTACCTGCAGAGAATGTTGGTGACCTCACACTTCAGTGCCCTGATGCTAAAATTTGCTTCCTGCTTGGAATAATTTTGTCTAGCGTTTGTGGGCCACATAAATAGATGACCCTAGCTCAATAGCTAGGGCAACGTAGGGCTACACCTGCTGTGATCTACATGTGGCAAAGCTCCTGGAATGACTACAGTGTCAGAATGCTGAGAACATATCTGCTGTATTTATGGACTCTGGTCCATGGTAAAAATCTGACAGGCATATACATGCACATTATATGTAGACATGTGTATGTACATGTGGAGACCATGCGTAGACACCCTGTGACTCTGCTATGTACAATAACAAGCCGTTCCTGGACTTCTGGGGTGCTGTAACACAGTGCTTACAACGATGGACTCTCATATTCAAGCAGGAGGACATGGATTTGAATCCTCTTGCTACTTGGGCAATTGTGTTCTCTCCACATTATCCCAGTTACGTATAACTAAGTACCTGCTCAGAGAAGTAGCGAATAAACAGGTCTGACAAGGCATGAAGTGTAAAAGACTGGATACTGCACGTTATAGGAACATACCTTTACATGTTTTATTAATGTATATGAAAACAGGGCACAACCTTGCCTAGAACTAAAGTAGAAGTTGTTGTAAAATGTTTGGTTTAGTTGAATGTGACAGCTGGGTCAAAGTTCAATTCCATGTTTTTTCAGTAAATCCATAAAATATCACTTCACTTCTAACAATACAACTCTTCAGTTATATGTATATCACTGCTGTTACATTTGCCTCTGTAGAAGTTATTAAATAGTATGTGTCTATCCTAATGTATAATTAGCCTTCATCTGGACATTTGTATCAGTTAAATTTCTTTTATATACATATATACGTATTGATGGTGCAAAAGTTAGTGGGTTTCTAGAAGCAGTTTTGCTGTTAGCAAATATGCAAATTAACAGCACATTTTGTTTAACAAGACTAGCTTAATGTATAAAGGCAAAACTAACCACTTCATCTGCAGAATACAACAAAACTTGAAATACATTTTCCAGAATTATTCGTTTTAGTCCTCATTCTTACAGAGAAGCTGTCTGAATTTTTCACAATTATAGTCGTTACATTAGCCTCAGTGTAACTTGTAGTAGTAAGCCAGTGCTGATTTCCTTTGATGATTATCATATCGGTATGACATTTACAAACACAGCTCTAGTTCCTGGAATGGCAGTTTACTATCAGGCAGTACAATTTGAGCAGGTTGATAAGAAAATTGGCTGGAATGTTTTTTCTGGCTGGTTATAACAGTGAGAGAAACAGCAACAGTCTTTGTATGGTCAACCTTCTAAGTCTACCTAAATTTGGATATCGCACCAGAATCGTGCCATTTACAATGCTTATGCCATCAACAAATGTCAGTGTTCACAAGATTCAGTCAGGTTGGGCTCATAGTGGCAAAACTTCAATTGGTTGGTCCCTTGAAATTTCTAAACAAATTATACTATAATAAAAAATCACAGTACATTGGCTGAGAAGCACTGGATTTACATATATATGTTTACCATATTGGCATGTGTTCATTATAATCCTTCAACATTTGTGATGCCACACGTCAAAACCAGGCTCTTCTCGACAATTTTACAAAACCATTTTATTACAGATTCAAATAGAGGAGATACACAGCTTTAAAATGGCACCAACGTGAAGAGTGTACCTTACTCTTGGGCCAAGATATTACACTTTTAGTGTACACGTTCTTGGAATAATAGTTTTGAGAAAATCAGCTTTAAAAAACAGCATTGAAAAATTGCCATGCACTTATAATGCTCCAAATGGAATGAAATTTTTTATGATCCTCCAGTAGGTGTGTATAAATTAGATGCAGAAGTATAAAGTGGAAAACCTATTATTTATTGAATGCCACCTCATTTACTACCAGGTTTGGTATTCCCGGAGACTACCGCGAGCACTGGGTGCCGAACCCCTAAAGTAAATCCCTGAAATATCTGAAAATAAAACATTATTTACACATTACATATATAATAACACTATACAATGTCAGTTACCCTAATTTGGAAAGTTCGCTCCCGCTGGCGCTGAGCCAACCAGTGCAGGCTCAATGTGGTCTTCCCCTGCCCCTGCTGAGGCGACTTCCGCGGGCTCGACGCGGCCTTCGAAGTAATCTTCAATCACGGCAGCTAAATTGCTCTCCTCGAGATTGCACCCCCTCGCACGATCCAACTCGGTAGCTAAATAAGCTTCTTTCGATGCCATAGTGCAATTCATTAACGAATCGAAGACGAAAACAGCTGGCGAACAAAGACGAAAGGGATGTGTAAACAAGCCGACTGTGCATGCGCGCTTACGTTTTCGACCAATCAGCGAGCGTTTCACAACTTCCATAGCAACAACAGCACTTTGTTGCTGGATAAAGTATGTATAATAGGAGCTGTTCTATTGGTCAGAGATTCCCAGATTTCTATTGGTAAGAGATTCCCAATCACACGTGTAGTTGACGTCATAAGCTTTCCAGCCATGTATAACACGTGGGGTTTCCCACTTGTAAGCGAGCGAAGACAGTCGATCAAAAGCACGTAAACATGGCTTTGTTTTAGACTTCTCAACCACGACGCTAATCAGGGGCTAATAAAGTGCTAAATATTACTAGTTTGAACAATCTTTCAGCTTATATAAATGGATTTATGGAAAGCTGGATAATTTCGCTGTTCGTTTCCGTCGTTAACCCATTTTCAACAATTCGAACGGGCACCATGCGTTTTAGGCTCCTGCGCCGAACAAAATCTAGCGAGAAGCGCCTAGTTTTGGCGTGGTGCATCACATTTATTTAACATTCCTGTTCCCGAACAGTCTGCATTTTCTGATTTGTTAAACAAATTTGGTATCTGATAATTTTTTGTTATTGGTGAGATTTCGAAATATGTATATTCTACACCTTTATGTATGTATTATTTTTACCAGTTGATGTTGTTACAATATGAAATGTTTTGTTGGTAACTGGGACAGATGTCTGTGATGGTTTCTCTTAAAGCATCACAGAGTACCTAATCTGCTGTATTGTCTTCCCAGTTAACATCGCTTTGCTCAGTGAAGTTTGTACATCATCATTACAATTGCTAATAATATAATTTTTTATACATTGCATACTCAGTTTAAGGTGGACTTTATTTGTAATAAATGTGCACAATTGACTTTATTTTTTATTTTGGACAAGAATGAAACAATTACTGAATTTTTTCTTGACACTAAAATAAAATATAAGCATAAAATATGCAAATAAATGTACATAACATAATCAGTGAATATTTTATCATGTAGTGAAATACAGTACATCATAGTTTGCATACTTGATTATAAAATTACAAAATTTTTTATTATGTTAAAGGTACAGTCTGATAATTTTTATCGAACAGTCATATTATGACTGGTATGACTATAAATTATCTATTTTAACATCTTCGGTGCTCAAATGCGGTTTAATGAACCACTATTTAAAAAATCTAATTTCACTGTTATGTGTTTATGAATAATGATCTTGTTGTTCAGCATGCAATATAAGCTTGATATTCATGTCGGAATATTCAAATTAAACACAACAGTAAAATTATGTTAAACAAATATGGTTAATTAAAATATGTTTCGGCTATAAGTGATATACTATATGACCAGACCTGCCAATATTTTATGAACAAAAAGCAGAAGATCTTCCTCTTACTGTAAAAAAAACAAGACTTTTTGCTCGGAAAAACAACCAAATTTTGGGTGCCGAACCCCTAAAGTAAATCCCTGAAATATCTGAAAATAAAACATTATTTACACATTACATATATAATAACACTATACAATGTCAGTTACCCTAATTTGGAAAGTTCGCTCCCGCTGGCGCTGAGCCAACCAGTGCAGGCTCAATGTGGTCTTCCCCTGCCCCTGCTGAGGCGACTTCCGCGGGCTCGACGCGGCCTTCGAAGTAATCTTCAATCACGGCAGCTAAATTGCTCTCCTCGAGATTGCACCCCCTCGCACGATCCAACTCGGTAGCTAAATAAGCTTCTTTCGATGCCATAGTGCAATTCATTAACGAATCGAAGACGAAAACAGCTGGCGAACAAAGACGAAAGGGATGTGTAAACAAGCCGACTGTGCATGCGCGCTTACGTTTTCGACCAATCAGCGAGCGTTTCACAACTTCCATAGCAACAACAGCACTTTGTTGCTGGATAAAGTATGTATAATAGGAGCTGTTCTATTGGTCAGAGATTCCCAGATTTCTATTGGTAAGAGATTCCCAATCACACGTGTAGTTGACGTCATAAGCTTTCCAGCCATGTATAACACGTGGGGTTTCCCACTTGTAAGCGAGCGAAGACAGTCGATCAAAAGCACGTAAACATGGCTTTGTTTTAGACTTCTCAACCACGACGCTAATCAGGGGCTAATAAAGTGCTAAATATTACTAGTTTGAACAATCTTTCAGCTTATATAAATGGATTTATGGAAAGCTGGATAATTTCGCTGTTCGTTTCCGTCGTTAACCCATTTTCAACAATTCGAACGGGCACCATGCGTTTTAGGCTCCTGCGCCGAACAAAATCTAGCGAGAAGCGCCTAGTTTTGGCGTGGTGCATCACATTTATTTAACATTCCTGTTCCCGAACAGTCTGCATTTTCTGATTTGTTAAACAAATTTGGTATCTGATAATTTTTTGTTATTGGTGAGATTTCGAAATATGTATATTCTACACCTTTATGTATGTATTATTTTTACCAGTTGATGTTGTTACAATATGAAATGTTTTGTTGGTAACTGGGACAGATGTCTGTGATGGTTTCTCTTAAAGCATCACAGAGTACCTAATCTGCTGTATTGTCTTCCCAGTTAACATCGCTTTGCTCAGTGAAGTTTGTACATCATCATTACAATTGCTAATAATATAATTTTTTATACATTGCATACTCAGTTTAAGGTGGACTTTATTTGTAATAAATGTGCACAATTGACTTTATTTTTTATTTTGGACAAGAATGAAACAATTACTGAATTTTTTCTTGACACTAAAATAAAATATAAGCATAAAATATGCAAATAAATGTACATAACATAATCAGTGAATATTTTATCATGTAGTGAAATACAGTACATCATAGTTTGCATACTTGATTATAAAATTACAAAATTTTTTATTATGTTAAAGGTACAGTCTGATAATTTTTATCGAACAGTCATATTATGACTGGTATGACTATAAATTATCTATTTTAACATCTTCGGTGCTCAAATGCGGTTTAATGAACCACTATTTAAAAAATCTAATTTCACTGTTATGTGTTTATGAATAATGATCTTGTTGTTCAGCATGCAATATAAGCTTGATATTCATGTCGGAATATTCAAATTAAACACAACAGTAAAATTATGTTAAACAAATATGGTTAATTAAAATATGTTTCGGCTATAAGTGATATACTATATGACCAGACCTGCCAATATTTTATGAACAAAAAGCAGAAGATCTTCCTCTTACTGTAAAAAAAACAAGACTTTTTGCTCGGAAAAACAACCAAATTTTATATTGAAAAAAATTGGAAAACAAAAATGTACAACAAAAAAGTGCGACCAATGCCAATGAAATAACAAACATGGCGTACAATTTAAAAGAACTGCTAAAACTAGCCACTGCCACTTGGGCTCATCCGGGATCAAATTTTTGCCAGTCCAAAATATTTTCAGAATGTAACAAAATGGATGTGCGCGCTCGATCGCGCGCTCGGTCGCGTGATCAAAAATGTAAGTATAATATTAATATATAATCAAGTTAACAATACGATAAAAATATATATGTATATTTACTTACATAATCATTTGACTAAGTCTTAAAAGACAGGGGTAACTACCAATACATTTACCTGTACATATTGTGTGCATCATAAAATCATTAATAATTCAAAATAACAACTGACAAACATAGATCGTCTTCTAACGTGAGTCCATTCAGTGCCTGGGAATACTGTACCACCCACAATTAAAACATCATAGCTCTGCAAATTATCATCATAAAAGTATGAATGAGGTATCATTTTGTTGGTTGCTAAGATACTATTTTCTATAATAGAATGATAATAACTACAACACATTATGTAATCATGGGAACATTACTATCTGAAATTAAAAATTTCATCACAACTGAAAGCAGATTTCACCCTGCTACCAAACAATTTTAGAGCGGCTGAATGTCCCTACATCCAGTGGTGAAAATGTAGCCAAAGATGTAAGCTATACAGTAAAGCAAATATTAATCAAATATGGTGAACAGTTTTGTTTGCATCACAGTTTTTGTAGAACCATGTCAAACGTTGACGATTTTTAAAATGAGTATCAAAACACAAAGCAAATAATAAACATATTTCAACCTGCTACTAGATAATTTATGAGTTGCTGAATGTCCCTATATCCAGTGGGACAAATGTAGCCATATGTGTAAGCTTTAACATAAATTAAGCAAACATGAATCAAATATGTTGAGCAGTATTGTTTTATGATGTTTTATGTAGAAACATGTAAAATCATTAAGTTCTGTTTGTTTTGGGTTTCCCCACACACACATCAAAGATGTTGAGTGGCAGGTAGATACAATGTAATTACTGGCGGGCGGCCGGCTTCCAAGAAAATTATATTGGCTTGACCTATTTCTCAGAGTCTGAATTTGCCTGTCAACTGAATTTGCCACACGTTGTAGTAAGCATTGCGTTGGATAACGGGTATGTCGGATTATAAAAACGACATGGACGGGCTAGTCCGTCCAAAATAAATCTTTACCCGTCCAAAAACGCACTTTACACATTTTACCCGTCCAAAAGACGGGTGGACGGGTCTGTGGATGAGTCGATACTGCCACAGTTCAGTGTCATTCCCACACTCTGGTCTCAAGCAGCTGATCTGTGGTTGTTGTAGATGCCGGTGGCACGTTGTGCCCTGTCGAGAAGGTCTTTAGTTGGCCGGAACATGTGACAGTCATAGTCAGTGTTCACTTTCACCTGCAGCAGGTTGCACAGTGTCTCAGCACCAAGAGATGACCGGAACTTGGTGTCGTTCTTGGTGCCAATTTTATTTTCACTTTGGGTGGCGCTGCGATCACCGGGGAAATCGGAAAAAAGCGGAAGGTTTTCAAAGCATAGCGGAATAGCGGAAGGTTTTCTCAAAAACCCGAAAAAGCGGAAGATCTTCTGCCAAAAGCGGAAGACTTGGCAGGTCTGTATGACATGATTTTACAATAAAAACTATCAGCCTTCACCTTTAATTGAACAATATTGTGGTTTGTTCCCAGCTGACACGAGGGGACCAAGGTTCTATGAGGGATTCTCATCAGCCATGAGCGTGGAGAAGTTATCAGAGGAGGAGATTTCGCAAATTCAGATCCTGAAGTCTACGGGCCGCACCGTCATCGAGGAGGTCATCAGTCGGGTGGAGGAGACGGAGAAGGAGGAGATCTGGGAGAAATTAATAGGTCAGTCCCTAGTCAGTGGGATCTGGGAGAAGTTAATAGGTCAGCCCCTAGTCACTGGGATCTGCAAGGTTGGCTCCTAGCGTGAATTGAACAATTAAATCAATCCATACCATTTCATTGAATTATGTTGTAGTTCCCCGCATTACCTACCATGAAATGATGGGTGAGGAAATTGTGACAAAGGTCAAAGGCAAGATCTACATAGAGGTTGACATCAGTGGTTTCCCTCAGCCCACTGTCACCTGGCTCCATGGTGACACACCATTGACAAAGTCTTCAAACGTCAATATTGGAGTCGACAGTGACTGGTCGTGTTTGAAGATACGAGACGTTACTGCAAAGAATGCAGGGAAATACTACGTGACCGCTGAGAACAAGGCTGGCCTCGACAAGGCAGAGTTCACTGTTGTTGTCAAATGTGAGATTTCTGTAATAGTGGTTAATAGATTTATCAGATTGTTACTCAAGTGATGCCACAATACTATGTACTGGTATGTATATGTAAAGGTGGCTTTGGTCAGTAATATAAATTATGTTCTTTTCACACAAAAATTTGTGGTTACGGGACAGATAAGCTTAAACTTGTTTTTCAGTAATGGTAAATGTAAAGTCTGTTTCAGTCAGTGTGATTAATAACTATCTAATGGCTTCTGTTTGGTGAAATAATTGATATAAATTTATATAAAGTATAATTTATCATTGGCATATATATATATATAAGGTAGGACTTCTTGTTGGGATATGTGTTCAACAGGTAAAATTTATACCATCTGTGACTTTTCTCTTATTGGGAAAAGTGTTAATAATATATTATACGTACATATATATTCATATTGTTATAATCACATCTCTCAAGAATTTTTCTGCTTTTTTTCTACGACTATGTATTACGGGGAGAATTCATAACCCATTTATGCTGTAGCGGCTCCATCTGCCCCGTGCAACCTGCGGGTCCTCGACGTGTACAAGAACTTTGTGGTGCTGGGTTGGGAGGTGCCCGTCACTGACGGCGGTGTTGCTGTCATTGGCTACCAGGTGGACAAGAGTCTGGTCGGGGGCAACTTTGTCAGCGCTGGCTATGCAACACCCAACGACCTGCAGTTTAAGGTGACCAAGCTACACGAGGGCAACCAATACATGTTCCAAGTGTCAGCCGAAAATAGGATCGGACTCGGTGAACCTGCAAGGCTGCAGCGAGCAATCACTGCCAAACTGCCATTTGGTGAGTTCAGTATCAGTTGGGCATTTGATTACTGTGAAACCTAGGAACAGGTCATTATGATTATTCTCTTTTCTGCAGTATTCTGCGACTGTAGTAGCAAAAATACATCCTACAGTTGCAATCAGTCCTTCTTTGCCTGTGACAACTGTGTCTTGTTATCAGTCAGTCCTTACATCCATCAGGTTTTTCCTTGATCTGAGTGTATATGGTCCTATTTCTTTGAGATTATTCGACAGCATATTTAACAGTTACATGGTTCAAGTTAGGACGCGTCTTTGTGCCTTTGATGCAATATTTTAAAGATTGGCACAATTATATGAATGTACGTGGCCTAGCAAAAACAATCCTTCCTACATAAATTGACAAGAAACATCCCTATTCTGCAAATTTGTTAGCCAAGATTCGACAGCAAATGAAACGCCATTCGACCAACCTGATTCGATGCTAGTCCGCTAGCCGCGTGCTTATCCAAATCTTCTCGATCTCAGTGACAATGATGGCGAACTGAATAGTGATCACAAACTAATGTTATATATAAAATTTAAATTAAGATAATATAATGCTTAATAAACCTTGATGCCGCAACGCAACTTCTTGTACTGTTGTAAAAGAATTGTCTCGTTCTCGTCAATGTAATATTGTGTACAACTTCTGGAAACATCTTATTTGTTATAGTTCTGAAGGATAATGATATAATGATATCGTACCACATCTTTCTATTGCAATCAGAAACAATTAAAAATAATTCAAACCATGTGTATTTTAACCATTTCAGTACGGCAGGCTGGAATTCCGGTGTTGCGGTGTGTGACGCTACAGTATGACAGGCCGTTATTCTGGCATTGGCTACGTTCACCATTTAAATCGCTTTTACTCGTAGTTATCCATTACGTGGAGCCACTTGTTATATACGGTTGTCATGGCGAATTAATTAGCTATTCAGTAACTGCAATCGTTGATTATCGCTCAATATCATTTTAAAGAGATTTTCGCGGTTTTTAATGATGGATTATCACAATCTGCTATGGCCGCAATGATGGACGGCATTACTTCAACTGACGATTTACCGCCGTATGTTTTGGGCAGATTATTTTGATAGTTTTAGTGACAAATCTTTGTCGGATGTTGACGATCGAAATAACAATGACGTTGGCAAACTTAGCGACCGAACCAGAGGCGAAACGGATACTGACAGCGGGAGTATTTTCGATCGCTACTCGGACGTCAGTGATGATGAAAGTGACGGTGTAAATGCTGAGGATGAGTTGCGCACTGTACTATCAATGCTGGATGATGTGTAGTTTGATTTTTGTAAGAAGGAAAGGTGTCTGTGAATCCGTCAACATACAAAGTTTGATTGTAATCGGTCCAGTAGCGATGGATGTGTTAGCAAATATACAAATAAACACTTCTGTCATATATGTTTAAAATACAGATAAATAACTTGTTTTTCACTTTCTTATACTCTTATTTTTTTTATTCAGTGGTCACAGCAGATCAGGGCTGTAGTACTGAAATGGTTAAAGCCAGCACTTTTCATGGAAACTGTGGGTGACCATCTCGGTCTTACCACACTACATTGAATGTGACAAACTGCAGCAGGATATTGACATTCCTCATACAAATGTTATACCAAATTATAGGTAATATATTATTCACAAAACCAACAAATAAATTTTTTTTTTGTAATGGCTTCCAAAGCAATTATATTATCGAACTGAATCGTACATATAATTAATTATACAGCTTAATCCCTATTATTCCTGCAAATTATGAGAGAGCATCTGGTATAATTACCTTACATAACTGAATATGTACAAACTTTGTGCATTCCCCAAAATAATGCGCCTGGTACATGAGTAAAATTGTGTATACTTGCATGCTGTACAATTGGTGCAATATTGTCCAAAATGGCCCCCTTCTACAACCTAGATGGGCCATTGGCCCACTTGATCAAGATCCTAGATTGAACCCTGCAGGTGTTATTATTATGAGCTATTTATTCCGGTTTTGTTTGTAAAGTAACAATGGACATACAGAATGCACAACACATTCCTGTCTTTGCTGCAGAAAACTTTTAATAAAAAAAGTTGGTGCATTTTAAAATAGGAAAGTATTTTTTATTAATTGTTGACCAGTTTTGTTTATTTGCACTGTCTATAAAATCAGAGATTCAGAGTAAGCTATTTCATCCAGGGGAGATGAGATTATGTGATTACAAGGACTGCGTTCAGTATCTAATGTATTCATGTATATTATATAACTTTATGACTGCAAATGCATAAGTGTGTTTTGGGTGAATTACATTATCATGAACCTAAACAATTGAATAGCTCATACTTATAGTTGAAATATGATTTATTTTAATATTTATGTTGTGATTTGTATATTTACTACACTTGTGTGCATAGAGACAGTGGTCATTGCATGTTGATTAATTCTGTTTCTCAGACCCACCGGACTCACCATGTGGCCTGCGAGTCACTGATATCTACAAGGACTACGTGACGATTGACTGGGAGGCACCCATGGCTGACGGTGGCTCTCCCATCACTCAGTATATTATAGAGAAGCTCGACGCGACCCGTCCTGGTGCATCATGGGTGGTTGCGGGAACGGTTGAAGCCTCAGTGCTGAGCTACAAAGTGACAAAGTTGTTCCAGGGGAATGCATACCTCCTGCGAGTGGCGGCCGAGAACAGAGTCGGGATGAGTCTGCCCATTGAACTAGATCATCCTGTCATTGCCAAGTTACCCTTTGGTGAGTGTTCGTTGAACTTGATCACCCTGTCATTGCTAAGTTGCCCTTTGGTGAGTGTTTTTTTAGCTTGATCGCCCTGTCATTGCCAAGTTACCCTTTGGTGAGTGCTCGTTGAACTTGATCGCCCTGTCATTGCGAAGTTACCCTTTGGTGAGTGTTCGTTGAACTTGATCGCCCTGTCATTGCCAAGTTACCCTTTGGTGAGTGTTTGGTGAACTTGATCGCCCTGTCATTGCCAAGTTACCTTTCGGTGAGTGTTTTTTGAACTTGATCGCCCTGTCATTGCCAAGTTACCTTTCGGTGAGTGTTTTTTGAACTTGATCGCCCTGTCATTGCCAAGTTACCCTTTGGTGAGTGTTTGTTGAACTTGATCGCCCTGTCATTGCCAAGTTACCCTTTGGTGAGTGTTTGTTGAACTTGATCGCCCTGTCATTGCCAAGTTACCCTTTGGTGAGTGTTCGTTGAACTTGATCGCCCTGTCATTGCCAAGTTACCCTTTGGTGAGTGTTCGTTGAACTTGATCGCCCTGTCATTGCCAAGTTACCCTTTGGTGAGTGTTCGTTGAACTTGATCGCCCTGTCATTGCCAAGTTACCCTTTGGTGAGTGTTCGTTGAACTTGATCGCCCTGTCATTGCCAAGTTACCCTTTGGTGAGTGTTCGTTGAACTTGATCGCCCTGTCATTGCCAAGTTACCCTTTGGTGAGTGTTCGTTGAACTTGATCGCCCTGTCATTGCCAAGTTACCCTTTGGTGAGTGTTCGTTGAACTTGATCGCCCTGTCATTGCCAAGTTACCCTTTGGTGAGTGTTCGTTGAACTTGATCGCCCTGTCATTGCCAAGTTACCCTTTGGTGAGTGTTCGTTGAACTTGATCGCCCTGTCATTGCCAAGTTACCCTTTGGTGAGTGTTCGTTGAACTTGATCGCCCTGTCATTGCCAAGTTACCCTTTGGTGAGTGTTCGTTGAACTTGATCGCCCTGTCATTGCCAAGTTACCCTTTGGTGAGTGTTTTCGTTGAACTTGATCGCCCTGAAAAAACAAGAGGATGAAAGTTATTCTGTTTTACTCAAAGAAACAGTCAGAAATTAAATCTGTATATTTGATTCGAAATTCAGTACAAAGTCATATAATTCCATAAAAAATTTTCATTGGTTGATTGCTATAACAATAATTCAGTGACGTTGCTGCCAAGCTGTCCGCGTACTTGCTCGAAGCTGTTGATGTCAACTGACGCTCGATCATCGTCTTCCTTATCGTTACTTTCACTCTCAGAAATGATGCTTATTTCACTGTCGCTATCTGAACCGTCTGACTCGACTAAGTTCCCCAGACGATACTCTTCGACTAGCTGTGTCAACGCATCATCATCAATTGACACGCCACCGAACTATGAACAAAAAGCATGTCAATGGCAACTAAATAATCGATTAATAAACATAGATTTGATCTAATAACAGTCTCCGAAATAGTCAAACTCAAACCAAAACAAACATGGCATCGCATAGGGGTAAAGGTCACATTCCAATGTTGAGAGCGATTATGCATGCGCGTTTAATGCTGAGCCAATCAGCCATTGTGATGTGATTATGTCCTCCTTAGTAGTTTGGTTTTGTTTACACGTTTTGTCCCCGTTTCATAGCTCTCTGACTGGTTATATAGTAACGAGACTGATTTTGCCTTAGTAAATGCGTCCCATAATAGGTCAACTTTCCAATGATGCCATGGCGGGGGTGAATGCGACGTGCAGTGGATACATATTGCTCATTTTACATTGACAAATATGTTTGCTCATTATTCTTATGACTTCTAATGAGCAAGTCATACAATGCTCACACATGGTCTTACATTTTACATTTTTTACAAATCAACAAATGTTTACTCTCTATTCTAGACCAACCGGAAGCACCACAAAACCTTCGAGCCACCGATACAAACCGTGACTATGTTGTCATCCAATGGGACGCCCCACGGAGTGACGGTGGCTCCCCCATCACCAGCTACATCGTTGAGAAGCGAGATGCGAAACGCCCGGATTACTTCTACTTGGCGGAGCTGCCTGGTGACAAGCTTACTTTCAAGGCTGTCCGCCTGTTTGAGGGAAATGAGTACTACTTCCGTGTGATCGCAGAGAATGAGGTTGGACCAAGTGAACCATGCGAGTTACAGCAGCCAGTCACGGCCAAGCTACCCTATGGTTAGTGCAGTCTTTATTTCTTCTTCCCTCTGGGCCCCTTGCGGGGTGGGGCCACTGTTCCCCCCTTGGCCCCTTGCGAGGTGGGGACCACATCACTTAGCTTGCTCTGCCCTCTCGACGAGTCTTCTCCATCTAACACAATCTTCTGCAATTCTCTCCCACCTTGGTTGTTCACCTCTGCCCTTTTCAGATCTCTCCACTGCCCCTCCATCTTAATGTTAGTCTTCCTCATCTTCTCCCACTCTCTTCTGTTGCCATGCTCTCTTTGTCAATCTCTCCTCACTCATTCTCCACATGGTGGGGCACGGTAGCGTAACGGTTCAAACATCGGGCTCTCAATCGAGAGAACCCAGGTTCAAATCCTCTTTGTCAATCTCTCCTCACTCATTCTCCACATGGTGGGGCACGGTAACGTAACGGTTAAAACATCGGGCTCTCAATCGAGAGAACCCAGGTTCAAATCCTCTTGCCACCTTTTTGAAACTTTGGCAATTCCGTTCATCCCATGTTGCTACAGTTCACTCAGCTGTATAAATGAGTACCTGGCTACAGACAGAGGTAGATATCTGAATGAATAGTCTTCGTGCAATAATTGCAGCGTGGCTGAATGCTTCCAGAGAAGTCGAGATGGCGTTGGAATAAACAGGTCTGCCAGGGGGTGAAGTGTAAAGTGCTTTGAGCAGTCCCGAGGACTGGATACTGCGCGATATAAGAATGTACCTTTATGTGTCCTGCCCATCGCAATGTGCTCCTAACTACCTTCATCCTCAGACGTTTCTTCATTATGATCTCTTCCCTTAATTCCTCCATCTTTCTTATGTCTTCTAGTTCATGTCTTTATTTTGAATAGTATAAATGTGAATATTTTGTTTTGGTTGAACCATTTCAACTTAATGTGCAACTTTTAATTGTACATTGACAGCATTGAATTTTGAAAACAAATTCCTGTTCTATTAAAATATTCTAGCCTCTTTTGGGTTTAACCACAAACAAATTAGGCATGAAGAAGTTTTTTGAAACTAAGAAATGTTTTTGTTGCATTTTGAAGACCTACTCCAGAAAACTAGAACTGAAATTACTGTGGTTGCAATGCTAAAGAAATTCATTTTGGATATTTATAAAACACTTGAGTTTGAGGTCCCTAAATTATTTCATAGATTTACATATCAGAAAGAAAGGCTACATAATTATGAGATGTCCAACATGAACTCTTATAGCAATTTCTTTAACTGTTTCATAATTGAGTTATCCCAACACAAACAAATCTCTTACAAATGTGTCACACTTATAGGTCACAACTTCCCATGTATGAATCAACAAACCAAACAAATATCTTGTATTTAGACAATTGTTTGAATCATATCAGCCTGTGTCTGAACTCACAAACCAAACAGACCTCTTGCAAATGTCCTACTCTTGTACAATTATCAGAATTATCTCCCCATATATGAACTTACAGACCAAA